>CM032886.1:29601653-30139153 GCA_019176425.1 Megalops atlanticus
CCCGGGGAAATGATATTTTCTGAATCCGGCGGAAGGCGGATCTTGCCGCTCTCGTTAAGGGCTTGATAGCAGGTCTTTAATATTCACCGTCTTAATTAGGACTGCAGTTAATTTCATTAAATTCTTTCGCTGCTAAATGAAGCAGATTATGAGACATCTTTTATTGCGAGGCGTGAAATTACAGCCTGCCTGCTGCCAATGGCGCCGAGAAACTAATGAATTACAGGGTAAATAAGAGCCGAATTAACCATCCAATTTAACTCCTAACAAAGCACCAGGCTAAGAGGCTGCAAACTTTCTGTCACAACGTACACTTATCTTTACTCGCAACAAGCCGGCGCAATGATTGCACTAATTTCACCTCACGATAAAGAGTTTACATTCCTGCTACAAGATAAGAAATAACATCACGTGACGCAAATGCGAACCGAAGGAAGAGATGCGCTACGCTGTAATTAATGGTTATTTTTCCAGTTAGCAGACCCGGTTTATCTTCATGGCTAAGGGTCTGAGCCCTTATAAGTGAGCACTCCTGTGCCAGTGCTGGGTGCTGGGTGCTGGGGGTGGGGTGGGGGCATCTACGGGCGGTGGTAGAAGCACACAGTTGGAAAAACAAGTCATTCTATCTGTAATATAATACCGATTCCATACCGTGCCTGACAAGTTACCCATACTTGCCTTCATAAATAATGGACCTTTGTATTGCGTACTGTGGAGATATGCAACTGTGTATAACGGAATTAGATATTTTCTCTGATTTTCGCCCCATATATATAAATAAATTAATAAATTTAAAAAAATTTTCAAACATGTCCTTACTGCAATATGCATTCTGCGTGTATTAGCACTTAGGCTACTTTGGAAATGTACGCATCGGCCTTTAAGCAACAGCTGCACCGTCATTAAGCAGCCAAAAGCACAGAAGCTCAGTTACTATCTTATGTTTATCACTACTTACAGAAGGCCCACATGACACAGTTAAAGAAACCCAGCCCCATTTAATAATATGAGTATAAATACCTTCTTGACACAATCCAATGTACCAGACAGTAAACGGACGTGGAAAACGAATGGCTTTCTTTGACAAAAAAAAGACCGCAGCCGGTCAGTTTGCTAAACGTCTTGAATCTGCTACCGCTGGGTAAATGCAGGGATGGAGCACCAAAGACCGCTACGGCTGCGTTGTGCAGTAGTGACTTTAAGGAGACATGGGCGGTCAGTATGTCTATGCTTGCAGTGACCACGCCAGCATTCGCACGGTCAGTGTGTCTCCACTCGCCGCACGCACACTGACGTGAAGGAGGCCACACTCTGGTGACGAGCACTGTCTTTGTCTCTGCGAGGTCGTGTGCTTTGTGACAGACGAGACTAGCGGCTATTGTAAAGCGCTTGCTTTCAGAAGGTAACGTTATCTGATATCTGCCCAGAGTGGTTACAGGGCTTTTAATGGCCACAGCTAATGCGCAGTCACTTGTTTTAGGAAGCTCCCAGCCCCTTGTCTGTGGCAATTATGGTGGCGTCAGCTAAAATGGCGGTGGGTATGAATTCAAAACAACAGCGCCCTAGGGTATCAGTGTGGTGTCTCCGATGGCCAGGATGAGCTGCCACCATGAGGCTATTTTCCTGCCCGGTCCTATCTCTCTTAGCACCTTGTTCACCCCAATTCCTGCTTCTGCCTATCTCCCTTTCCCATTTCCTGCCTGTCTGTCTGTCACCCTTCCTGTCTCTCTGGCTCCCCCATTTGCTATGTGTCCCTCTTCTACTTTCTGTCTCTATGCCTCTCCCTGTTCCTGTCTCTGTCCCCCTTCTACTTCCTGTCTCTCTGTCCCACCCACTTGCTGTGTCCCTCTTCTACTTCCTGTCCCTCCACTTCTCCCATTTCCTGTCTCTGTCCCTCTTCTACTTTTTGTCTCTCTGCCTCTCCCACTTTCTGTCTGTATCTGTCTCTGTCCTCTCCTTCCTGCTTTCTGTCATTCGGTCCGTCTTCCACTTCCTGCCTCCCTCCTGCCTCTCAGCTTCCTGTCGCGGACACGGCGGCTCGGGCGGCAAATTAATTTGTTAAAATGTGAAATGTCTGCATCAGGCGGGTGACAAAGACAAGTGCAAGCCTCTCCAGTAATTAGCAGCTAATTAGGAACAAGGAACAGATGCTGACGGAGTCCTTGCAGTAAACAGGTTCTGTAAACAAAGCTTGTGAATCTCTGCGCATTTATTAGCCGCCGCAACAACTGTCAGCGGCGCTCCCGCCATCTGCGCGGCGCTGGTCCGGCCCCAGCACGCCGCCGCTCCTCCGGTCCCCCTCCGCGCGCCCGGCGTAATTGGGAGCAGACGATTAACTAATCAGACTGAGCAAACAAACGCTCGCGACGTGTCAAAACACGGCGCCGTGTCGCACCTCACCCCGTCCGCGCGAGGAATTATGGGAGATTTTTCCTTTGATCAAAAGCGTGGAAGGAAGCGGGCGGTGGGCCTCGCCCACCAGCGGAGGAGGACCCGACGTTCGCCCCGGGGGGGGGCTCGGGGGCGCGAGGCGACATTCGGCGCACGCAGGGGGTGTGACCCCCGCGGACCCCCCGTGCGCACCCTCCCCGGCGTCCCGGAGAGGACGCCGCCGTCGGTCGCCTAATTGCCGCCGAGTGCGAGCCCACCCAGCTCTCGTTACGAGGGCCCCGCGCCCGCCGAGCGGGTTGCACGTTTTAATGAGCTGCGTCCTCTAATGAAGCCCCCTTTTTTTCTTTTCTTTTTTTGAAAGGATTTATTGTAGCTGAGAGCCAAGTAACATGGTAACCTTGAGTTAAGGCTTAGAACAATAACCCGGTAATGAGAGCCAGGCAGAGGGATAATAAACTGCAGTGGGAGTGGAGGGTCCGCTCCGGCTTCAAACGCACCCCGCTCCGCCGGGCGCGGGGGTCGCCTCAGAGCTGCCCTGTGAACCCCGGCTCCATTAAGCGCTCTCCGAGTGCGACCGGGGGGGCCCCACAAGCTGCCAGCTCTCCACACTGCTGTTTATCAGCCTGGTATTATTAATCAATGACTCCGTTTCTCCCAGCAACACTCCACTATACAGCCTTTCACACAGCTGGATACTTATTTACTGGATATTTAATGGATTTACTGCATATTTACTTCAGGGTAAATTTTACTTTCTACTTTAAATGTACATAATACATATCCATTCATACAAACAAATTTATTCATTCACACATACTTCAGGTTAAGTAAATAGCCAGTAAACATCCATTCATACAGCTGGATATTTACCGGATATTTACGTTAGGTTAGGTGTCTTCCTCTGGGTAAAATGGCAGAACACAGTCCAGGGTTCGAGCCCACAGTCTTCTATTCAGCAGTCTGGCAGCCGAATCCCCGCTACTTGCATTTAAACAGAAACATTTTCTCATCTGTCAGTGAACTCGGTAAGATGCTCACGACCGAACCATCAGCGCGTATTAAAACCCCAGGAAAACAGGACAGCTCTGACACAGCATCTGACGGACAAACAACCACGCATCTCAGAGGGCATCTCGGATGAGCTAAACAGGACAAACGTTTACCTTCGAGGAACGAGCTCGGAGATCCAGCACGGCGCAGGGCACAATAATCTCGCGCCGCTAAGCGCTAACACCGCGAGACATCTGCCAAAGTAATTAGCAGCCGGCCGTCTCTGGTACCGAAACGGTAAAAAAAAAGAGGAGACAATATTTCTTCTGGAAGAAATACTGAAGCCAACGATACACAGGGAAAATTTTACAGAGAGCCTGTGCAGAAACTCAGAGGGCAGAGATAGTTTCGGCAAAGACGCAGGAAGCGGAGGGAGAGTTTTGTCGAGGGCAAGTGTAAAAGGAGTGCTAATGGAAGGCAGGTAGAGAGGCCCCTCTCTCCGCACCGCGGCTAATTAGAGAGCAGGTCTGCCGCCAAGACGCCTGCCGCACCGCGTGAGAGGCAGAGAGGAAGATCGGGAGAGACGCGGGCGCGTTCAGAAGAGGAAAGACCACAGGGAATTATCAAATCAATTAACATCCAATTCCAAAATTAATTTCTGTCATGTGCCTCTGAGCGCAAACTGCTCGCTCGTATTTTCGTCGGCGGCGAGCGAGCTCATTACGGCCGTGGCAGGCTCGGCGTCGACTGTTGGCGAAACATTCACCGCCTCACCGCGGTGTCCAATTACGCAGCGGGGCCGGGGCCCGCACCGGCAGTCTGACGCGGAGGCTTCCGAGCTGGTTTGGGAGACCCTGTCGGAGGCTGCGCGCGTGTGTGCAGCGGTGGTTTGTGGAGGGGTGGGGGGAGTGGGGGGAGCGGGGTCGGAGCGGGGACCGGGTCAACCCTCGGTCAGCGCTGCGGGGGCTGGGCTCGGTGGCGTTAGCGCTGGACAGGAACCCAGCGGTTTCACATTACATCTTCTGTAACCCGCTGGCTGGGCGTGAGGTCTCACCATGCTGACCAGTGACCCAGGCGCAGGCCGGTCCTGCAATAATCACTTTGACTCCTGCGAGAGAGTGAGGGTGAAACCTGAGAGAGATTCTTCTCATGGGCGGAATCCATCCCCCTTCATTTAGCTGGAGAGGCTCCTCTTTCGGCACCAGCCTCGGACAGCCAGATTAAGGCACCGAGAGTTGAGCCGCAATCTACGACGGCGCTGGACAGGTGCGGCAAACGCCTGCGCTCAACGATGGAACACGAGCACCACCACCTCCCCCCGCTGCCGGAAACACATCCTGAAAGGGTCCTCACAGCTGCCTGCCATAAACACACGTCCATCTGCCACCAGCCATCCAAACAGCACCTTCGCCAGCCTCATTTGTGCTTCATTAACAGCCATTGACTTAACAAGATTTATGCTAATGGAGCCGCGGGGCGCAGGGCCCCTGCTGCCAGCGAGCAGCCGTGCCGGCGCAGAACCGTTACCCCTGCGCAGCCTGGTTACATCTGCGCAACCCAGTTACATCTGCGCAACCCGTTCACCCCCGCGCAGCACCGTTACCCCTGCGCAACCCGGTCACCCCTGCGCAGCCCGGCTACCTCTGCGCAGCCCGGCTACCTCTGCGCAGCCCGGCAACCCCTGCGCAGCCCGGCTACCTCTGCGCAGCCCACCTCACCAAACTAGTCTCTGTAACATCCCCCATGTCCAAGCAGTGCTGTAACACTCACATGTCCAATTAGGGCTGTCACATGACCCATGTCCAACTAGTACTGTAACGTGGCCCATGTCAAACTAATGCTGTAATATTCCCATGTTCAGTCCAGTCCATGTCCAAGCAGGAAAAGTGCATGGGGATGAGACCTGATTACTCATCCCCTTTATATTTCAGTAAGAGATAGGTGATTGTAACAAGCTAACTTCGTTATGTTGTGATGCAATTTGTCACAAGTTAAGCCGCTAACTACCTGCTATCGGCTCAGAGATGCTGGCATGAGCTGCAGGTCACAGTAATGAGTTTGGTTTGAAAGAATCTAATCTGTTTTTATTATGAATTATTATTCACATAACACCTGCAGCTGGTCATTAAAATGTCTATTTTTGTTCATGGCAGAGGAGGCAATATGACAGAGAATCAGTGAGCCTCACATTTGGCATGAGCTCACAGGGGGGGCATTTGCCATTCAAAGAGGCAGAGGCGCTCTGAAACATTTTGGGGAGCAGAAAGAGGAGCGCGTTTACTGCTGCACTTTCATTTCAGCGGGGTTCCTGTCAGCATGAAACGGCGCGTTTGCAAAGCGTCGGTGAAGTCTGCTTGCAAGCGCAGCGCAGGGAAGATAACAGCGCGCCCGGCTCGATGGCTGTCCCCCCCCTCTGCAGGGGACGGTGTGTGTGTGCGTGGGGCGGGGGGGTGACTGCCGCCTTCTGTGGATCCAGAAAGGGGGGAAAAGCGGCCCTGGCGAAAGCCGGCTGACGGCTAATCACAGCTGCAGCGCACTAATAAACACAGACCTCATCTAAAGGCAGCGCTAATCAGAGATGCAATTTGTTCATTAGAAAATTACAAACAGGGCCCCTGCGCTGACATGAGAGGCCGTGATTAGCTGCACTAATTGCCTGATTCTTACACTCCAGTTGGGAGTCACAGGAGATGCCTTCCACCCCCCACACCCCCCCTTCCCCGGTCTCTCTCTCGTTCTCGCTGTTCGCGACAAATTAAGGCCAGCTCAAACAACCTATCCCCGACCGCCGGCACGCCGGCCCCCCTGCCGAGGCCCCAATCAAAGCGCTCGGCTACACAGGGAAGGCCGGCCTTTGAAAGGGAGCCGGGTCCATATGCCGACCTGCAGAAGGCACTTCATTAAGCTTATCTGCCGTCCCTCGCCTCGTTTCCACGGAGAGAGAGAGAGAGAGAGAGAGAGAGAACCCTTCCCACTCCCTCTTCTAATGGTCTCATTTCAATACACAGGAGAGCATGCCTCTAATTGATGTCAAGTGTGCGCTTTCGCTGTTAATCAAGGCGAAGGCATCAAACGGGACCCGCTCCCGTCCCTCTCCGGATCACAGGCCACTGTCCGCCGCGGCGAGGGGCGCCGCCGGGCCCCCCAATTAGGGCGCGGCGCGGCCGGCGGGGGGAGAGATACCTGTTTAATTGGGATCGCGCGGCCGCTGCCGATGCTGTCTGCCCGCACCTCCAGGCCTTTCTTCTCCTTGTCGGGCTCGTTCCCTTTCCGAGACTGCGGGGGGACACAGAGAGACACAGAGAGAGACGCAGGGATCAGTCGGTTAGACGGCCGCGCGCTCACCGTTCGCTTCCAGCACTTTCCACACGTTAGAGCTCTCTGCTCCCTGCCCTCTCCTCCTCCTCCTCCTCCTCCTCCTCTCTATACCTAACTGAGAGCCTATCGCTCAGGGGATCATATGGAGGGCAGGGGCTGGGGGTCTTACTGTTAGTGTTACACATAAACTCATTATTCGGATGAAAGTTTACAATGCTATTGAAAAAACTCCCTTTAAACTACAACAACACTTAGAATGAATTCTACAGAAGTAACCATCTCTTATTAGAAAACTTATATTTAGTCACGGTTACAATTGATTACATTAAATTTCTGGACAACTGCTTATTTTATGGACAGCTCTGTACTGGGGACAGTTTGATAAGCGCTCTGTATCAATCATATTGCAAAGAGGGCTGTACTCAGTAGTTTGCTAAGCACTGTGTCACTGGGTACAAATTTAACTGTGGAGACTGCTGTACTGGGTACAGTTCACTGTGTACTCTATGACAGTTCCGTTACAGAGAGTGCTGTACAGGGTACAGTTTACTGAACACTCTGTGACAGTCCCCGTTATGGATAGCCCTGTACCGGATACAGTTTACAGAGTGCTCTGTGACAGTCCCACCGCAGAGCGCTGTACTGGGTACAGTTTACTAGGCACTCTGACAGTTCAGTTACAGAGAGAGCTGTGTTCCGTGTCAGTCACATTATGGAGAGCCCTTCAGCTGTTACAGCTGATTAAGTGCTGTGTGCCAGTCTTGTTTCGTAGAGGGCTGTACTAGGTACAGTTTATTAAGTGCTCTGTGTCAGTCTTGTTTCATAGAGGGCTGTACTGGGTACAGTTTATTAAGTGCTCTGTGTCAGTTTCGTGGAGGACTGTACTGGGTGCAGTTTGAACATACAGTTGGGGCGTGGGCGGGACACTCACAGTGAAGAGGTTGGAGCGGCGCTTGGACTGCTTGCGGACGGGGGTGGGGGTGTTGGTGGTCTGAGGGACCTCCATGCGCAGCTCCTTCTGGCTGGTGCTGGGGGTGGAGGGCACTGACGACGAGTAGTCACTCAGACTGCCCCCTCCATTACTGGTCTGGAGAGGGAGAGAGGGGATAGAGGGAGGGAGAGAGGGACAGAGTGGGAAGGAAAGAGAGAGAGAGAGACGGGGGGGACAGAGGGAGGGAGTGGGTGAAAGAAATGGGGGTGAGGAGAGAGGTAAGGGAGAAGGGGACAGAGTCAGAGAAAAGACACCACAGAAAACAGCACTTGCGGCCAGCAAACAAAGGTCTGGCACCCAAAGGAGCATTGGAAAGGCAGTGCAACCAAACACAACAGAAACCAACACCCCTGTACCATGATGCTCTCTCAAATGCTTATTGAGTCTGGTGCAGCCAGCAGTATTTTACAGTAAAACAGGAAAACAAACCCCTTGAAATGAAAATGATTTCTGACACTGCACCTTCCTTATCTAATGACTAATCAATAGGAATGAGCTGGCGAGAATCTGAGAAAGCTGAGGAGGTTCTCTCTGTGTGAACGCCTGGCCAGAGAGAGCTGTGACCGGTTAGAGTGCACAGAGGGGCAGAGGAAACGATGGAGAAAGACAGAGGGAGGGTAAACGACAGAGAAAAACATGCTTGCCTATGTGTGTAAGCGGATGTGAGTGTGAGTTGACTTGTCCTGGATACAATCTGTGTGTGCGCGCATGTGTGTGAGTGTGCGTGCGTGTTCTGCGACTCTCTCACCTGGCTGATGTGCACTGCGGACACGGGGGCGGAGCACACAGACGAGTGGCTGGGGGAGTTGGGGAGGGACTTGCACGGGCCAATGGAAAGCTGCTGCTTCTTCCGGGTTGCTACGATTTTCTGGGCCACTGCAACAGAGGACACACAGCTAAGCATTCCCCTACCCACACTCCCAAACAGCTGGAGAGACGGACCTGCTTAGCCCCCGACCCCAGCACTGAACCCACAGCACCACACACAGATGAGACTGTACTCATGGAGACGCCACAAAGTCAAGTCATATGATTTATAATTAATAAAGCCAAATAAAGCTTCTACTGAGAATCTTTTGACTGCCACATGTTAGTGCTCACTTTTGCAAACACTCAATCTCTGCCTGACATGAAAAGCACATTTTCCAGGGCCAGTAAGGACTGTTATTGTGAGAATGGAGCACCCGGCTGCTAATATCATTAGCCACTGGGGATAAACAGAAGTATACTCAATAGCAGCAGACATTTACACTGCCCCAATGGGTGCCTGGAAGCTGAAATGTAGCTACCACAGAGACAACACTGTGAGACTACCAAATGCATGAACATGTTCCTCCATATGTAAACAACACTGACAGACGCTAACTCCATGCCCAGCTAAATCACTGTAGCTGCACCGTCACTGTGCCAAGGCTAAGCACTCACATTCACACAACAAATGAGAGCTTTTCCTGAGGGATACACAACCACGCTGGGGAGGCGATGGTTGCAGGGATGTACTGTTAGCCGCGCAGCAGCCTCACTATAATGTAGTTTGGCTTTGAAAGGAAAACTGCATCGATTTCCCCGTTGCTGACACCCGTGCGGCGCGGGGCCGAGAGGCAGCGCGGGAAGAGAGTAATTGGAGTATCAGGAGCCCGGCGTCCGGGCCCGGGCGTCCGGGTAGAGCAGTCCATAATTCCTAATAATGCTGATGCAGGAGAGCGAGCCGGGCCCGTGATTCTCCCATCCGTCTCGCCCCACGCGGGGGCCCCTGCTGTCCCTCAGGAGCTCTCCGTGCGAGGGGCGGGGGGGACAGATTTGTTACGACTACAGGTCCCGCAATTATTTCACGATTATTACGGCGCTGTGGTGGGAGCGCTTCATTATTCTTCCCCCGGACGGGGCTGTTATCGTATCGAAAGGGCCGCGTCAGTTAGCCCCGCCGCGCGGCAGCTATTGATCCCGGCTCGGCCCTCTCGGCCTAATCACGGCCGGCCCGCGGAGGGAGGCTCAAACGCTCGCCATCGATCCGCGGCGGGGGGTATGGGGGGCTGTCCGTACGTCCGGGCCTGGATATGGCCGCAGCGGGGGCCGTCTCGGGGCTAATAAGGGCAGTCAGTTTGAGAAGCAAAGGGTTCAGTGGTGGAATGCTGCTGCTTATTGCCTGAAGTAAAGACAAGAGCCTTTACGTTGTTTATTACTGAATGCACTCTACAGATTCATGAACCACATGATTTCTCTTTTTGTCATTTTTCCCCAGCTTTACTTTCATATGTCACATCAAAAAATATTAATTTACTTCCATTTAACTATTAATTTTCATTCTTGAATTTGAAATTGAAAAGTGAATTAAAGATACTTACTTTTACAGTACCATTTTACCCTACAGAGAGGGGAGGGCTGAACACACTGGTAATATAGTTATATTTACCACAATCCACAATCTCAACATTGTTGGCTAGGCTAACACTTTATAATAGGCCTAGTAATCAGCATTTTGTATTTTTTTGTTATAATACACTGTGAAGGAGAGCCCTCACCTCCCCCTAGAAACTGAATGTCAATTGGTTATGGTAATCATCTGTTAAATGTTCAAGAGCCCCTTTTCTTCTATCAATCAACTTAAAACTGACCCATAGGAGATATTATTTCATGAACTTCATCAAATCTGTTCATTGTTAATTGTTTGCATGTCTGTAATTTGTAATTCGGCTCATCGTTCTTTTTTTTTTTTTTTTTTTAGGGGGCCGGGGATTATCTGCGAAATAATCATATCATATAATGATACGATGAGATATGGATCAGATTCAAACTTAGACATCCCACCAATATAATTTCTTTTCGCATATGTGGACTACGTTAGCAGCACTTACTCAAATTGCCAGACCTAATGTCATTGTGTATTTGTGCTTTAGAACATAACCGCCATGAAACAATCGGGGGGGGACTCTCTCTCTCTCTCACTCTCTCTCTCTCAGTCTCTCGGATCGAACCAGCAACCTTTTCATTACGAGTCCTGCTCCTTAACCACTATGCTACACTGACTGAATTTAGAGCAGGCAGTGAAATTTGGTCGCAACGACAAAAAGAACGGCTCTCAAGTACAACTCGGACCCCTTCTTTCATACCAAAGAGCTGTTGAAAAGACTTGGATCGGCTGCGAACGTAACATCACTATGAAGAAGCTCATTTTGTTCCTGCTGTCAGTTTGCTTAGGCTGGTTTCCCGTCTCTTTGTTTGTTGGGTTTTAAAATAACTTTTTTTTAACCTTTGCTCTTTTCTGTTCATTTATGTGAGAACTGTTGGCCAGAATCTGCACATACACCAACAGAAATAAAGCCTGATCTTAAAACACCAACCTAAAAATGCCAAATTGTAACTGATTATCACACCATCCAATATGGGAAACACTAAATATCTAAGTCTTCTCTGAAAGCAGCCAGGGACAGATGATCACTGGCAAAAAAACAATTTTCATAACTGACCATTTAAACTTAATGAACTCTGAATGATAAAAACATCAATTTATCAAAAAGTAAAAATAAATAAATAAACAAATGTTAGCTACCGTAATAAAATAAGAACTTTAGGCACAGTGGCTGGCACTGTACATCAAGCATTAAAATGGAACAAGGCCATTAAAAGCACACACTTCCATAAGCCAGTGGAGACAAAGCGGTTCCCTCCAAAACAAGCTGTCCCTCAGGAGGAAGTGACATCATTGTTCCGTGGGCGAGCTGTACGTCCTCTGCTCTCCTCGCGCGACGCCATTTCTCTCCTGCCTTTCAACTTCATAGGAATGGGAGCGTCTCAGATTTTGTGTTTCAAACTGAATGGGTCAAGAGACGAAAACACTCCCATGGCAACCGGAGCAGCTTTCAGCCTGTCAGTCTTCTGTCCTGAGCAAACAATGTGTGTGTACAATTGTGGTGGAGCGGTTCACCTGTTCAGACTGCATGACTCTCTGCCACCAGGGGAGGGTGAAACTACAGGACAGTGTTTTCCTGTCTTTGTCATGGGTGCACAGTGCTGTACCAGCACAGAGGCCTTGCATCTGTGATGTTACATACTTTAAAACAGACAACATAATGGAAACCATTTCCTTTTAATTATGAGCTTAAGGTGGAAATGAGGGTAGGAGTGAGACAGACCGCTGTTAATGTCCATGGCCTGGATCATAATAAAAGATGTACCACAAAATAAACTGGCACGCAACAGCATTAGCTATTTGACTGTTTTTACCTAGTAAAATATATCTGTACAAAAATATTTTGCTGATGATACTCAACTGACACACACGTCAATTTGTAAAATTCTTTACGCACTTTGACCCTTTCAGGTCCCCTTCTTACTCCTGCATCACATTACATTATGTTAAATTATTGTCGTTCAGCAGACGCTCTTACCCAGAGTGACTTATATAAGTTACATTTTTATACATTTCTACAGCTGGATATTTACTAAGGCAAATGCGGGTTAAAAGCCTTGCCCTTATCAGCAGTGCCACAACGGGAAATCCAACCAGCAACCTTTGGGTTCCTAGGCCTGCTCCTTATCACTACACCGCACTGCTAACGGAAACGGAATCACACACAGAGTGTAACTGTGGTGTCATGTTCACAGCCCTTGGCATCTGAGTGTGGCAGTGCCCATTCACCCACACATTACCACTGCACCACAGCTGTGACTGCAAGAGGACAAACTGGCAGGCAAACACCAGCATCCACATAACAGCTCAGAGCTTACATTGTCCCTATTCAAGTCTGAGCTAAAGGGCAGCTGCTGGGTTGATCCCAGATCAGAGGGCGGCGGAAATGCCAGTGGCCCCAGACCCCCCGCAGCGGTGCAGGGCCTGACCTCAGCGCAGGGGGGGAAGAGTAGGTTATCGCCCCGCGTTAAACTGATCCAACACACTCCATTACCCGGCTCCCAATAAAACCCGGCGCGGTTTCATTTCGGCGGAAATGAAGCCGCGGTTTTAATTGGTCGTATTAAACGGCTGAGCTTTAATGAGGATCCCGCTATAAACGTTTACCTTCAGGTTAGAGCGCCCGGTCCAAGGGCAGCGGGGTGGCGTGCGGCTCTCCGACCGACCGCTAAACTCGCTCGAGTTCCCTCGCTCGGGCGGCCGTGTGACCCTCGCCGGACGGGCCTGACCGGCGGGACGACCCACAACAGAAGCCCAGTGAGCATGTGCAGGGCGACGCGAGGCCCCGCCCCCCTCAGCACCGCGCAGCCGAGTGATTGGCCCCCGCAGGGCAGCTTCGACAGTCGCTGGAATGACCTGGAGATATATGCCCGCGCGTACACATAAAGACATCCGCCGCTGTATTTTACGTTAAGTGTTAAGAACAGTTATGATAAGACTGTGTTAAATATTTAAACTGCACAGCTAATGCAATTTAACTTTAACCATCAATCTTTGTTCCCCTCTGAGAGTCCGCCATTTATTCTAATGGGAAATGTCTCGCGTTTGATGAGATTTATGACAGCTCCTTTCCGGCAGGGAGGAACTGAAAAGCAGGCGACCTCCGCAGAGGGGAAAGACGATGGCCGCCGTCACGCTCACGCTCAACTCACGCGTTACAGCACTGTGCTCCTGATGGCTGCTCCCGACACACGCTGCCAAATTACTGCCCACTGACAGCTACGCGGCACACCTTAAGTGACCACGCTGCTGCAGAAACATAACACTACTCTATTCCTATGCTATTAGGAAACAATGTTTAAATATGTTGCTAATTATTAAGAGGGACTTATTTTTGGAAGAGTTAATAAGCAGACAGTAAGAGGGTAGCAAACAATTCACAGGGTTTCTAACATTTACATTTACATTTTACATTTATTCATTTGAGAGACGCTTTTATCCAAAGCGACTTGCAAGTGACAGAGAGTGACCGTAAATATCAATTAACCTGCCACTAATTCCAAGTACATCTGAACATTACCATATTTTTAAAACAATGATATTCGCAACAACGATTTCTAAATGTTTTCACACGACATTTTGGAGTTCATTGCTCATATACTGGCTGCTCAGAATCTGCTTGCTTGTACTTTATAAAGAGGTTAGACCTGATGGGTAACTGTATTAATCAACCGTTTCCTCTCAAAGCACGTCAAAGCAAGAGCGAAGAAACATTTCGTCAGTGACATCATCATAACGGGACACAGCAGGAGTGTTACCTGGTGAAGTCGTCTCTCTTGTCTCAGTGACGTAATCACGGTGACTTCACCAGCCGGCATCTCCAGCGGCCCTTGATTCTACAGATGCACGGCCATATGGCTGTCTTCGGAGTAAAGCTGTGAGTATCAATCAGCAAAGCCTCACTCTATCCACAGAGAAACTACTGACAGATTCGCCATCATCTGCCCATTTCTGCATTAGTACTGACCAGAGTCAGTATAAGCTTGTACTGTGGAGGCTTACATTTAATTGCTTTTTGCCATCCTTTGACAGAGAAAGGGTTCAATTCCATTTCACGACAGATCTGTGCATGAGCCTCTACAGCTCAACTGTAAAACAGTGCTCTCCCAGATCGTGGGAACAGTAGAGGCAATTTGCCTCAAAAGAGGCAGATTTACATTTACACAAATCCGCACCGCTGGCACAGAGGAACAGCTTCTTCAGAAAGGCATTCTGCGCTCAGCCTAGCGCAGCCACGCAAAATCCAATACGGGATACTGTAACAAACTGATAAGAAATCTCAAGAGCAATGAGTCAAGCCATTAGAGGAAATGATTCTGTTGCGCTTCAAAGTGACAGGGTCCCTGGGAGGGGGCGGGACAATATTAAGGTACAAAATGGCAATATCATAAACAAACTGACACGCTGTGATAAATAAGTACATCATGACCAGGGCACGGAGCAAGTGGTGGGCTGAGCCAAAGGCATGAGGATGCAGCCAGCTGAAAGCGCAATCCCTCTGCCTCAGCAGCGACGGCCCAGACAGGCCACCAGCCAATCCTACAGCGACACTCCAGCCACAGCCTTCCTGTGCACACGCTCAGGTTCGGCCGCACAAAAATGACATCACAAAGGGGGCACAATGATGACATCACAAGGACAACACAGTACTCCGCCCAATCACATCACAGCCAGCTGCGTCCCCACAGTGGATTCAGCTCACATGTAGTAGTTCAAATGGCCAGCAGCTTCCAACACACATTCACTCACACACACACACACACACACACACACACACACACACACACCTAAGCCTGTTAAACCTCTCATAGAATGAAACATCCCAATGTGTCCTATTTGCTGGACCTGCTCATTTAATGCAGTGCAAATAAGAGCTCCTCCTGGTGGCTGCAGCGTGCCCTGCATGTTTCTGACTGCTGTTTGGTTCAAACCCCTAGTCAAGTGTCACAACACAGAGACGTGAACTCTTTCAGTACCAGGCAAACGATCCTAAGAGAGGGTAAACAGGAGTGACCTGAGCAAGACACACAAACTGAACAGGCCCTGTGCGACGCTCGCCCCTCTGCCGGCCCTCTAGTGGTGAGAGGGCTCACTGCAGGCAGGGAGGAAACCTGCTGACGGGTCAGGGGACCCTGCAGCCCCCTGTTGTTGCCAAAAGTGGGCCAGCACCGGGGAGAGGAGAGAGAGAGAGAGAGAGAGACAGACGTCTAACCTTTTCCCCACGACGCTCAGCCGAATGGACAGCCGAGCGGCCGAGAGAGGGAGCCCGCCCTGGCAAGTTTATTACGGTGCTGTCAGGTCCGTTAGCCGCGGCGCGCTATAAATATTAGCTAATGAGTCAGAAGGAGAGCGTGTCAGATCGGGCGCTGGGCGTGAGGGCCCGCCAGGGACTCGGGGAAAAGGTCAGAGTTGTACCTCACTTACAACCCAGTAATTAAACCATCCCCCAGAACCCGCTCCTCCGCCCCTGAGAGACCCCCCCCCCTACCCCCCCGTGCTGGGGGTGGGGGCGGGGAGGTCAGGCGGCGGGGAGGTCACCGCCCTCCAGGACACTGGCTGTGCGGTGGCCGAGGGCGACTGCGCCGGGCGCTTGGCCATTAGGCCGATTTCCCCGCGCCCACCGCGAGGAAAGGGCAGTGACGCTCATCCGCTCGGACAAGTCCTTCAATTTGCTATCAAAACACTGCGGAATTAATCTGTCTTAATAATCGCCTGGTCCTCGGGCCCGTCTCGCCCCGCGCGGGGCGAGGGACGCTGGCAGAAGCTGGGATCTCAGCGCGGTGGCGGCCGCCCCCCACCCTGCCCTAGGTGTGCACATCACATGGCCACGCCTCTGCCACACCTCTCTTCACAAGAACATCTTTCTGGTCTCCTCTCACCAACTCCCCTCTTGCTGTTCTGCTGTCCTGACTGATTCTGATTGGTTAGCATGTGGCATAAGAAAGGTCAAAAGGGTAGGTGCTACTGCACTGTGAACCACTGCTGAGGCAGAGGGGTGGAGCCAGGCGGTGGAGGGCGTGGTCGCTCTCCCGGGAAGAAGCTGATTTGCTGCCTGAAGCTGACAGCACACAGAGGGAACATGGTACCTCAGTCCAAACCCACATGGTTCACTTCACCCAGATCAGAGAGCAGGGCCTGGCTGCAGACCTGTCCAGTCAGGCGGTCTGGTCCAAAGTGATCCTATCTGCGTATGTGACTTCCCTAGCACAACTGAACCTGCACAGACCTGCTTCAGGACGTCACATCCACAGACAAGGTCATCTGAGACAACCATACCACAATGCAAGACGTGCAATTACTTTCACTAACACATCAAATGGGTTTAAGAAGCTGTAAGGAATGGAGTGATCTGGCTAAAAAACTACAATACTGGAGGAAAAAAGCTCACATATAGCGGTTAAATGTGAAAAAGCATGCATGCATATATATTTCATATGAAAATATTACATAAACAAATATTTATAGATAATGACACTTGTAAGTACTAGACTCCCACACATCTGCAGAACGAGACAGCTGATGAAGCCTGGGCTGTTTTCCTGTAATGGCCACTAAGTGCAAAAGGATTCAATTAACACGCTGATTGCTTGTGATAATTACGCTGATGCATTGGTCTCGTTAATGGCTCGGCTTTAGAGAAGAGGGCGATCCGGTAACGCAGGCTTAAAAAGCCACAACTCGGGGAAAAAAAGACATTTTCGATTTAGTTTTGTTGTTGTCTTTTTCTGGAATGGCAGCTATGACGAATCAACAGCGGGGATGATATCTAAACTAATTACGCCGATGCGTTTGTTCGGCGGAGACCGTCATCGCCCCGACCCCTGCGCAGGGGGAGACCTACGCGGCCCCGCCACCTCCCGACGGTGACGAGCGGCGAGGTGACAAGCTCGTTAGCGGGCCACTAACGAAGGTCCGTGGGGCGGCCTCGACATGGCGGGCGCGGCGGGCAGGCACGATGATAATTAGGATAATTAAATTAGCGGGCTGATAGACGCTGGCCGGGGAGCCGTCAGAGATATCCCCCCTCGCGCTCGGCTCGCGGAAATGGCGGCCTCGCCCGGCCTCCCCCGCTAAGAGCCTTCCCCTGGCCCAATAAACATCGCACGCTTCGCGGGGCCCCGCCTTTTATTACCCACGATGCACGTTGCAGAGCTGTTTACATCAAAGCTCCGTCCAGTAATTTCATCCGCGCTGCAAATTCTTATAGTCGCTGTTGACCCTGTTTAAATAAATTGCTTCTCCTCATCCTCCCTCCCCCCCCCAGTGGCTCTTCTTCATGGAATCTATTATATAAATTTAGGCAAATGACAACGCCAATTATTTTTAATGGTAAACGGAGAGTACCTCCGTGGCTCCGAGCTCACGCAGCCATGCGATGGGCTATTTATTAGATTTAAGCCGATCTCGGAGGGCACCGCGCCGCAACCGACTGGAGTCCCGCCATCACAAACGCACATTAATTACTTTGCGCAGGAGTATGAATTCTGCGCAGCCAGGACGTGAATCACGCTCTCGCAGCGACCGGGCCTACTTGAACTTGTCACTCCTCCGAAGGATCAAAAAGCAGGCAGGGGAACGTTCGTGTTTTGGGTAGACCGTTCTGCCAGAGGTAATTATGGCTCTGGGGGTTAGGCCTGGACTTAAACAGGCACAACAGTGATCTGCCCCCCGTCCTGTAGATACACGTGCGGGACAAAAATATGGAGATGTTTCCGCTCTGGCTTCAATGTGATATCTGTCCCGTCACATTTAGGGATAAAGGCAGCTCAGCTCAGTGGTGCAGTGGGGGTATTCGTATCATGGTGTGTGTGTAGCTGTGTTTTAGCTGACAGAAAGTATATTCCTATTCATAAGTGCAGATGCTCAGCTGTGTCAGGGCTGAGGTAAAGAGACACAGTCTGCAGGGACACAGTGGTCCTTTCCGCCCTGACAGCAGAGGAAGGGAACCTTTGGCCGATCTGCCGAAGAGCGGCTCTGAGTCTTGGCATGGCGTTCTCCAAACACTGCTGTGCTTCTCCCTGGAACTCAACATCATTCCCTTTCCCCTGCAAAGACCTGAGACACAAATCCCATCATGAGAGAGAGAGAGGAGGGTGGGTTTTCACTCCATTTGGGTGAGAGGGTGGCGTTTCCTGAGCAAGCATGCACTTGCATAGAGGACGCTCAGAGGAGACCGACATCGGCGGTTTGGGACAGCGCTGTGCGTGTGCACTCCTGAAGGGGTCACAGACTACCCCCATGTGCAGCGTTGGAGAGGGCGGGGCTCTGTCCCCGGCCTCTGACCAATCCCCAGTCCTCTCCTTGTGGACCGCAGCTCCTCCCTCACCTGAGAGGCAAACTTCTGGTCTGAGGACTCGGGGGAGACCGAGGGGAAGTAACAGGCGAGCGCCTCTGGATCATCATTATTCCAGCGGCTCAGAATTAAGGTCATGAGAATAATAGCCACAAAACGCACTGCTTTGATGCTAGAATAGGGGTAATTCAGGCAAGCTAAATGGAACACACACACACGCACACGCACACGCACACACACACACACACACTCACACACACACACAAACACACATATGCGTGGGCGCGCTACACACAGAGAGAAAAACACACACACATACACGTGGGTGCATTGCGTTCATACGCGCATACACACGCACACACACAGACACACACACAGACACACACACAGGGAGGGAGGGAGGGGGAGGGAGAGAGGGAGAGAGAGAGCGCTCCGGGCAGAAAATGCTGTCAAGACACTACAGCGACACGAAACATTAAAATAATCATTTTCAAGCTCATCAGTGAATTCCACTTTACTGGATAATTAAAATGCGTGATTAATTGAGGATAATGAAATGAAAAATGCAAGGAGACACTGTCAGTAATAATAAGGAATTTAGCCTTTTCTTGCTCTCATTTGCCGCAGCTGACGACTTGGCCGTCTCAACCACACACACACACACACACACACACACACACACACACACACACACACACACACACACACAAGCTAAATTACAGTAGGCTCTGCTGCAGCCAAACAGTGTAATAATTAATTGGATAATAACCAAGCATTTAGAGTGAAAATCTGCGTTCTGGCCCACTGGCTGTGTGTGTTTCGGGGGCGCCCCTCCCTGCCGCAGCCAGGCCCTGGCTCCACCCCCTCACCGTGCGCTAAATCTGCGCCAGAACCAAACAGGCGCCAGCGGTTCTGAAGGGAGACGGCCACCGCTCTGAGAGCCGGAGGCGTCACGGCTGACCTCCCAGCCGCCATGTCCAGCAGGAGGCGCTGTGTCTCCAGCAGAGAGAACTGTTCCACACAAAAGCAGTATTGTGTAAATAGTATTGCGTGTAGCCATTAGGACCACCGCCCCTGTCCACACTCAACCTCCCGAACCCTTTCCTCCCCCACACACCACAACCCCACCCACCTTACCTCCAAAGCTACACTCTGCCCTGATTCCTCACACCATCCAACAGTGACTCATTTCATGTCCCCCTCCCCAACACTATCAATCCCCTCAATACACAAGTTCCCCCACAAAAAATAACCCTCTCAACACTGACAACCACACATTCACACACGACCACACACTCCCTTCCCAACACCGAGCACGGCAACATGTGACTCAACACAACACGACCTCACCGGACTGAATGTCACACACAACTATGACCTCAGAACATTCTCTGTGCAGCACAGACAAGCACAGAGAGAACGCAGTGTGATTACATGTGCACAGCAGGCGAGGGGTATGTGTGCATCCCATCCGCTTAAGGTCTGTATCCGAGCTCAGACAGATGAGCATTCCCATCATCACTTGAAACTTGCTCCGGACCAAAACAAGAAATATCTCCATCTGATATTTAATCTCCTTAAAACAATCTCAATATGACCATGACTGCATGCAAGGCATAAAGGTAACTGTGGTGATTATCAAGCTGAGCTGAAAAGTAGCCATGTGAGCACTATATGTACTTAAGAATGGCAGTCAGATTAAAGACTTCAGATTATCTGACCCATCCTGCCTGACCTCTGAGCTTGCTCTGATGTCACTCAATTGACTGTGTGAGCTTGTGGACCCCTCTAGAACAGGGCAATGCCTCCACCTGCTGGACATTAGTGTTACTGCACTTAATTATCGACTGCTTGCAGAGGACAGAGGGTTTCTCCCGCATGACGAGGGATGCTGGCCGGGCTGGCCTGGCCCCGGGGTTGAGGAACCGCCCCTTACCGTCCTGGAAGACCCGCTCCACGTTCAGCCCGTAGGTGGCGCAGGTCTCGTAGTAGGTGCAGCGCTTCAGGTCGTTGGAGAGCTTGCGCGCCCGCGTGTCGTCGATCACCCGCGGGTTGTTGGCGCTGATGGCGTCTGGGGGAGGAGACATAGGCGGGGGTGAGTGGGGTCGGGCACTGATGACATCAAACGAGGAACTCCCTTACGCAGGGCAAACCACACATCCCACCAGTCCACAGCTTATCCATTCAGATGCATACTTATGGATGCTGACTGGGTTTGGCTTTATACAATGGCTGTGCCTGGCCTCAAGCCTGCAACCTCAGGGTCACAGCTCCTCAAGCACTGTGCCACACTGCCACCCACCTCTAGGCCATATTGCTCACAAAGCAGCCGCATTCTTATTGGCTATTCCATAAATGGCTGCTAAAATACCTATAATTTACTTGGGAAACTCAACAAGCCAGCTGTAACCACAGGGTAGGACCTTTAGAAAACAAAGGCTATCGCTTTTAGCAGTTTTCCCCACAAATTTCCCAATGGCAGCAATGATTTGGACAGACAGTTCTGGACACGAATAAAGGAGACAGTGCACCAATTTCACTGCAGTTTCATGCAGTCTGGACCTCAAGCTGTGAAACTAGCATAAAATTCAAAGGTCACGTGTCTTCAGATCATTAGGGTTAAAGGTCAATGCACCATTTCAATTTTAAATTTTTCAATGAAAATCATTTGACAAATTGACAGCTCTGCTCATAATATTCAAAATAACACAAACATCAAATACGAAATGAAAGACAAGAAGCATAAAATCCTAAGGTAAGCACGGCAAATGTCTCCAATAAAATGCGCAGTTTTAAAACAGAATAACTGTATGAAGGTGGCAATAGGTCAAAATATGACATATCAATCATTAATTATTAAAATGACAAATTATTATAAAACACAGTAATTGTCAGTTAATAAATTTAAATTCCAAAAGTCACCGTGTCCATAACTCAGAGCCAAAGAGCACAATATGTGGGCCTGCCATAACCTTGAATCTACTGCCCTCTGGTGGTCATTTGCTGTAAATGTATAATATACTGAAGGTTTTCTTGTTGCTGCTTGCTTTTTAATTACAGTGGCCTGTGCCATCAGTGGATATTTATCATGCCACAACACATTACTAAGCAAAGCAAATTCTTCATTTGAAGACATCGTTCAGTCAATAATCTATCATTCAACTTTTTACTGGATTTTTATGGCGCTGTTCATTTGCACACTCAGCACACTCAATAGTTAATGCAGCAGCCTTCCCAGCATTTATTAAAAAAAGCATTTTCAAAACATTTTGCATGTATTTTCCTCAACATGGCCTCAGCTGGTGAAATTCCACACAAATATGTCCATTCCTCTCAGCAAACGTGTTGCTTTAAACTCATATCCGCATCAACCTATCAAGCTGCAGAATCTGTCCTCCTTTACTGCATTAATACTTTAACATTACCCTGCAATGACATACTGAAAAAATAATAAACCACAGCGTCCGCATTACAGCAAGACTGCCATTTTGTGACACGTACTGTGAAACATTTACAGAATAATAATGTCCACGCACACCTGGCTTTGTCTGTGTTTGGGACGAGGCTCAAACCTCAGCTGCAACATTAAAGACATTCAGATTCGGGGAGCCCCGCATGCTGTTGTAAGAAGCAACATTTCGACCGGTAAATAAAGTACAGAAAGCACACGGTGCATAAGAGAACGGCGTGTTCCCCTCGGCGCTGGGACGCTGGCGGCACGGTGCTGCGCGGCGCGGCGTGGCTCTCACCTTGCGTTCCCACCAGCACCAGTGGCACGTCGGCGGTGTTGCGGTAGTTGGCCATGCGGCTGTAGTAGTGGTAGACGGTCTGGAAGCTGATCTCGTCCTCCAGGCTGAAGACGAAGATGACCGCATCCACCCACAGGGCGAACTGAGGAGAGGGACAGAGACGTCACCCCAGCTGCCGCGGTTACACACAATCTAACACAGCGTTTCTCCAAAGGAAGCTCAGACCTCAACCTTTAATCACTAAGCACCACTCAAAAGTAATCTGAATACAAAGAGGGCATAGTAGTGAGAGCAGGAATGTCATGTGCTCGCATCCAGGGACTGGTTCTTGCTTTGAATGTAAGAAGACCTCCCTTATATTCATGATGAACATACTGTTTACTTTAGAGCTGACCCACACTGGCTTCTCTTTAAGACACTGACGTTCCATTTAGCAGAAATGCGCGATTCAAGCAGCTGTAGTATTTTTAAACAGTCTCACAAATGACACAGTAAACATGAGCTCATGAACGTCAGCAGCAGCATCAGAGATATATCTGTGCAGCCGCCTCCTTCAAATAAGTTAAAATAAGAGTGCAGTACTCACCTGGGCCTCTGGAGGGCCCCCTTCATCCCTGATGAGCAGGAGGTAGCTCTGTCCATCCACCACGATCTCTTTCTTAAAGCGTCCTCCTGTGGGGGACAGAGGACAGGTGGGGGGTGAGGGGTGGAGGCGGGGTTGGGGGTGGGGTGTGTTCTATAGGGCATGTCTGTCGAGAATGCCCTATCAATCTTGAGAACAAATATTTTGTGTTGAAATCTGGGATTTTGACTAAAAATCAGTGTATTTCTTTCATTTTTAATCACTGCATAGTGGTTTCACTGCCATTGACTATTAGCTTTTTTAATTCAGTTAGAGTATTTTAGTGATCAGTTACAATGATTCAGTTTTTCTAAAAATTTTAATTCTTTCTAACCGCATAGAAAATTCCACAAGAACAGTTAAACCCAGTATGTGTCAATCACAGCATTTACATCAAAATCATGGATGGGAATGTCTAATATTAATGATGATGATGGGAACATTCTAATGCAAGTGTTAGGTCAAGAGATGGATCTTTGAACATTGCTGAGTTCCAGCATTCTACCAATGGTATAATGAGCGGAAGGGAAGCTTGCAGTGTTTGTCGTCATTTTGACTTTGAGAAACAGCTGTGAGGGGGCCATACCCATACTTGGGGCTTCCCTCTAGAGCAAAAAAAAAAAAAAAAAAAAACACAAAAAAACAAAAGACAAAACCAGAGTGTAAAGGACAACACTGGGAATACGCTGTCCCTGCCTCTGCAGCCCGGCTCCTGAGAGCCAGCACCCACAGACAGAGGGGTCAGAGGGGGGAGGGGGGCGGGGCTTGGTGCAGGCCGGAGGGGGCGGGTGGGATCTGAGAGGGTGGCAGCTGGGACGGCAGGCGCCATCACACCCGGCGCGCCTCTCTACGCAACCCGGAGCGATGAGAGGGAAACACCAGCGCTCGTCTGAACTTTGGGGCGGGCCTCATTTTGATCAGCCGACGGTTTCCTGCGATGGTCCTATGGAGTCTGAGGGGGAGAGCTCCGACACTGGAAAACCAACAGTAACACTGCTGATAAGACACGCTGGGGACCGCAGGCAGACAGCGACAAAGCAAGAGGAGTGTCACTTTCACTCCCAGGCTTCACTGCTTCATAGGCTTTCTGGTTACAGCCTGATACCCGAAGGCTACTGCTTCAGTCCCTGCCAAGTAGCACCACAGTCTCTGTCACTACTACCCGCTGCCCCTCCGCTTAGCCCAGTATTCATAAAGAGGTACTGTGAGTGACCCAGGCTTAAACAGGCCTCAAATCCACTGAATGTACTGGGGTCTTCCTCCGGATCAATCACCAACGAAGCCGGCACCAAGATCACATGACTCAGACAAAGAGCTCATAACTGTAGGGCAGCGGCACACAGTCTAACGCCCCGCAGCAAAGCGCAGATGGTCCGTGCCAGTTCATCTCTAATGGCCCTCAGAAGGAGGGCCCCACCATTATCCTGCCTAGCAGGGGGGGATTACAGAGCACGCACCGGGAGCCGCGGACAGCTCCAGCCACACTCTCTCTCCTAAAAGTTGTTTCTTTTAATAATGTGTAAGCAGATCAGAAGGGCTTCCTCATGCAGGGTCACGGTGTAAAGGTCGCGACCTCGCTTTGAGTGGCCTTAATCTGGTCATGCCTCACCTCGTTCCTCCCTCCACCTGGGGTCCCTTCCTCTCTCCTGTCCGAGCAAAATCCCCACGGACTGTGACGACCCCACCACACATCCTGAAGGAAGTGGCAGGCAGCACACATCAGCTAAACCTATGGCTGTTTTGCAAAGAAATGCATAGCAGCAGAGGCCCTTCAGAGGCACTTTGTTATTGTCATATTCTCTCTATTTTTGCTGTCTGAAAGCCACTACAGATTGAATTATTCTGCCAGGTGACTCCTTTACCTTGCTTGTTCAAATTTTTAGCTGTTTTTCCAGCAACTTAATGCAAAATCAAGCCTGGCCTGGCTCTAGCAAACCTAAAAACGCTTAAGGCTGAGCTTCAGTCCTCCGTCCTCAAGATGGCGCTATAATCCACTCTGTAAATTACTTCCTAAAACTGACTGCTCAAAGGGAAAATCTGAAACTTAAAATGCTGTTCCTTACCTAGAATGCTGTTCCTTCCTTAGAGTTTAGTAGATATGGATATGCATACTTAACAGCATGGAGAAAGAGTGGGAAAACATCCCTTTGGTCTCGAAAAAAGCCACACACCGGCATGAGACTGTCACATTCCACCTCTCTAATCAACTGATCTCTCACTCCCTTCAAAAAGTCAGCCTTTACCTGAGATTTCAAAATTTGCCTGTTCAACAGAAACAGATACTCCTGCCTTTTTATATCAGTATTCCTAATGTCATTTCTGTCTGCCTTATTTCCCAGAATGCAGTGCACAGTCTCAGAATGCCCTTTCTCCCTGTTATTGCCAGGCCAGCTTAGGGGTAAGACACACAGAAACGAAAACTATACAAACAAGCGTAAATCCCCAAGAAGCAGACCCTGGATAACTCAGCTAAGAGCTGGAGCTGAACTATTTACGCCTGCACACATAGCCACCACCCTCCTCTTTACGACCACACCACAGATTTGTGCTGAAATAAACACTGCAGAAGGTAATAAACACAAAATACACGTAGAGCTCTTTTAAGTCTGAGCCACAGATTTAGGAAGGAAATGCTGCAGGTTTAAGCGCCGCCAGCTGACTGCTGCAGCCTTCTTTCATTGATCAGCCTGCATTAATACCTGCCTAAAGGATGATAAGCTCTTTTCAGCACATCCAGAAATGCTGACAAAAGGAAAAAGGCATTTTTCTTCCTGTAACAGAATATGAGCCAACTGTGCATCTTATCCGCAGAGTCATACTGTGGATGTACTTTTTATTAAAGCTTTATTTAAACAGGAAGGTGAAATGAGAGCTGATTTCTCTTTTACAGGGGTGACCTGGGAGAGTCAAGGTGGACAGAGAAACCATGGGATTGCACAGCCAATAAAGTGGGAGTGATTAGGCGGTCAGATGTAGCGAGCCAATGGGAATGTGAGCAGGTCAGCAGGGTTAACGCCCCTGCTCTTTCAACAAGCGCCAAGGGGCTTTTAATGAAGTCACAGTACAAGCCAGACCCTCTGTGTAACATCTCATCTGAAGCACCTTCTACAGTCCCTGCACTCAGAAACTGGATTTACTGCGCCCCCTACATGCCAACCAACAGCCTGCCGTACATCAATAAGTGACCTGCTTTCAGCCTGACGCGTGAGCACACGGGGGGAAATGAGGTTGGCTTTGACCACTGCATTGATCTGGGTTGTATCGCTGCGGGCGGTCCTTTTTTGGAGGTTTCCTGTAGGGTTTTAACACTTTGATTATTGCTGGATCTTTGTTGTGTGTTTCCCTTGGGTCTTTCGGTTGTCAAACTGAGTATCAGTGCATCTGATACAGGTGCACATTAGACATGAGGTGAACAACATTCAACAACTGCCTTTAGCTTTCATTTAAATGTTACACTAATTACTCATTCATTCATTGGATTACCTGGCTGATTACCTCCACCATGGAGGCTAAATACCTCACAGTGTAACAACAGAATATGTGGTAGTAAACCAGGTTGCATAAATCTCATGGCCTTAATTATGACAGATAATACTGGAAGAAACCATTATTGTTTTTGAGAAATGACTGCTGGGCACGATTAGGTTTGGGACAAAACAGTGCAATTACAACATTATTATCTGTTCTGTGACATTTCCCAGCTGGGTTCTCACCATTTAACTGCACATTCATCAGAAAATATCACACGCATTGCCGTTAACATGAACAATGTTTGCCAAGGATGACTTCCATTCAAATGCAAGGTTGTGCACAATAGTTTTTGGAAGAAAGGCAACCATTTTATAAATGAGCAGAAAAAGGATAAAATTCGTGCTTCTTTGATTTTTGCCTACCCTGCGTGAATTCTGCCTGAAGACAAAACTTTCCTGGCAGCTCGTGAGCTGAAGGAGAGCAGATCAGCGCTGTGATTTTACCCCTAAAACCCACCTGCGCTTCTCGCTGACGTCTGGATGGTGATGAGTGTGCTGCTCAATCGTGTTTTCATTTTTGGTTTCAATTACATTTACGGAGACCCCGCCCTCCCCTGCAGAGCCATCTCTCCATGCAAACGAAATAATCCCATCGCCATTAGCTGTTCTCATTCTCATCAGCGTTTCCAAAGTGGGTCACAAAGGGGAAAAAAAACCGGGGGATGAAGTTCCCTGACACCCAGATTTGGAGATGAAACGGCATAATGGTAACTAAGGGTCAGGGCGGACAGGGGCACACTCGGGAGTGAGCGGACGCGGTCAGGTAAGAAGCCGAGACGAACGTTTCCCAGCTAGCGGAGACCCAAGCTACAGTTACATGGGAAAGGATCTCTTCAGGGCACTTTGGTAATGTCCTGATTCCTTTTGACAGCCAGCATGAGGATTCAGTTCACTCACTATTATGTTTCTGAATCTGACACGACTGTGGTTACATGACACACCCATATCAAATATGTACCAATTCTACAATATTACAATATTACAGCATTGGTTTGTACAACAACTGGAGTGAGAGTGACTGTTCAAACCTGCACTGGGTGTTCTGACATGATTCCATTCTGACAGCTCTCTTTACGAGGACTAACTGTTAAAGGCATTTTTTGTGGCATGACATTTTTTGAATGAAATAAGTAAAATAACCCATAAAAAATTATTCTTAATAAACCTTGTGTTTTTACCATCCAACATGGTATAAAAATATGGAGGTATGCATCCCAGTGTTTATCTTATAAGTCTGGATTAGAGACACATGAGCATTGCTACAATACTCAGAGCGGAAAACGAGCCCCACACACAGGCTGTACTTTGCTGCGCTGATAGGCCCAGAGAGGCAGCGGCGTGGCCCTGGTCACAGGGTCAGCGTTTTCCACGGTTATGGTCTCTGTCTGTGTGGTCAGAGGAAGGGGAGCGGCAGGGTCAGCACTGTCGGCCGCCAGCCTTTTAATTACAGACAGTTTTCCGAGGGTGACATCATAACAGGAAGTGTGTGTACAACTGCGCTCGTCGCGTGACTGTCCTTTCCATGAGTGTTTGTGACACTGCGGTGGGATTTGGGCACGGACACAAAACACACACACACACACACACACACACACACACACACACACACACACACACACACACAGGTGGGCTAAATTTCTCCACCTTACACTCTCTAATGTGCCTTCTCCACCCAAGTCTCAGTCAGAATATGAAATAAAACCACAATAAAAAAAAAACAACAACAACACAAAAACACGGCTGGCCCTTCTTCAGAAAATCTCTGCCTCGGCCAGGCTCCGTCCGTCCTTCTGTCGCATGGAGCGAATCCACCTGATGAAGCTGCAGTGCATCGTGGGTGATCGCGAATGAAGAGGAAGAGGCGCGCTGCAGCGGTGTGCTGTCTGAGAGCGCAGCGCACTGCGCAGTGTGCAGTAAGAGCATCAGCACTGTGTGACATTGATGGGGGGGGACTAACAAAACAGGGTGCTCGTGGGGGACATGGGTATGATGATTCTGGAATGATTCTGGTATGGAGGCAGTGCCCGACAGTGACTCTAACAGACTATGGAGTGGGGCAGGGGACACTCTATACAGCTACCACGGCGACAGGCCGAGCAGCTTGATCTGGCTCAGGTTCAACAGCCTCGGACGCACTGATGGACTTAACAGCGCAGTGTATCTACCGAGTCGCACTGACTCAAGGCTAAGCTACAGGCAGCAGGAGCCTCCTGAGAGTACCCTCCTCTACAGCCAGCGCTAACAGCGCCGTAACGCTCAGCATTTCGCTACGCTTCACAGAGAACCTGGTCCAGACCAAGCCGCAGTGAAGAGGGAAACGGGGGGAACCCCCGAGAGAGGGAGGACGAAGAGACACGGAGAAGAGTAGTTACCTGCATCCACGTCAGCTAGTTAAGAGGCAGCCGGGAGGAAGAGAGAGAGAGAGAGAAGAAATAAAGAAAAGAAACAAATCAAAGAGGCAGGCCACAGCTTCACATGCACAGTCATTTAAACACAGCCACAGGCCGGGGGGAGTGGGGGGGGGAGAGAGAGGGGCAGAGGCAGAGAGGCGCGGGGCGGGCCGCGGCGCTTTTCGTGAGGAGCGCTCCGCGCGGACGGAGGCCCCCCGAGGACGCGGGGACCCGCCCGCTCCCCCCCAGAGGAAGTCCCTGTATTTATGGAAGCGCGCTCGCTCTTCCTCTCCGCTCATATGTTCCACTCGGCGCTCGCCGCCGTCGCTGAAAGAGCACCGCGGGAAACTTCCCTCTTCTGAGCTGCTGTCCTCCCAGCGCTTCGCTTTCTTCAGGGGAACAAAGTAACATGCCAAATCTGCCTGGCTTCAGAGGCCTGGAGCTGGATTCTGAGGGGTGCTTGCCTTATCCCCCATTCAAAAAACACAACCAATCACTTTACAAGAGGAGGAAATAAGTGAAAAAAAATTACCATTACTAATAATAAAAATAATAACAGAAGCTATACAGTTCCAAATGAAAAATGCCACAGGTTATTATTTGGTCCCAGGGTTGTGCTGTTCCTGCCAAAGCTGCAACTGTCTCTCAACGTTGCTCTAATGTTGTTGCAGCCACTCCACAGAGAGAGAGAGAGAGAGAGACGGTGTGTTTGAGCAGGGCCCAGAGCTCTTTGCGTTGAGCGACGTGTGTGAAGAGGTCGCTCTCCCTGAGAGAGAGATGCAGCACTGAGTGTCTGTGACTGGCTCTCACAGTAATGCTGCTGATAGCACCGTGTTGCTCCTGGAAGCGTGGGACTCCGTCTGCCTTTGGAAGAGGCAGCCTTTCCTCTGGGTTCGCAGACTCCGCTGTGCTTGCAGGGTACACTCTCCAAAGCTAAGAATAGCTCTAGGTGGTGGCGGGTTGGCGGTTTTGGGTAGCTAAAGCGGCCCTCGCCACAACTTCCCGTAACTTAGAAATGTTTTACAGTAAGGACCTGGCTATCGTAGGGTTGAGGGTGTGCATTTTACAAAATATATGCACTGTCAGAGCAAGTGAAAAGAATTCTTTTCTTCATGATGTTGTATAATGCAATAATAATCATCATAACCATAATAACAGTTGCACAACTATGCTTGTTACCCAGAAGCATGGGGGCACTTGTATGCCTGCATTGGTAAGTAAGAATGATAAATATCCAGTGGTTTCAACAAAACATTTTTCAAAATGTTAATTTTAGTCACACTGGATATTTGCTGCTATTGAGCAAATATATATTAATAATAATAAGAATAACAACAATCTAAGAAAACTAAAACTCAGTACATCTAAATAAAAGATGTTGTGTTTGCTTTAATGGGTTGCTGATTGGAAAATGCATGTTCTGATCTTGGGGAATATCGCTACAATGGTGAGGTTTTTCTCCACGGATGTGTGGCCAGAAGAGAACAGCAGCACCGAGGCTTCAGGGTATTGGGTGAATTCTTGGCAGACATGTCCCATTCCGATTGGGTGAGAGTCCTCACGCGTGCAGCCATCTGCGATTGGGCGAGAGATGCTGGCTACCCAGTGCCGGCTCAGCTCGATCTCTGGGTGTGAACGAGCTTCCCGAGACGCCTCACAGCCCTCCGCAGCTCCAAACGCTTGTCAGCTGGGAGGAAATGAATATTTCCCTTTGATAATTCCTAACGAACACCTCGGCTTCCCTCTCGCCAGCCTGGAAACACGCTGCTCCATTTTGAGCAGATAAAAAAAGCACCTTCGACATAAAATTCTTGACAAATCACGCCACTTCTGAACGCGTTTCATTATTTTTAAGGATTCCGCACTGGTTTAATGAGACAAAAGAACATCGAGACACGGAATTAATTAAGCGAGCAAGGAGTTAAAACAGGAGAATTTACGGTTAGGAGTAGCCTCTCGGCCCCCTGGGGAGCTATGACTGACTCACAATAACGTTAATAATGCGGGATGAAATATTTAAACGCGGCCCTTTGAAAATGGATATGCTCCGGGGGCTGTCCATATTGTAGGGGGCTGGCAAAAAAACTCTTTCCACCCTCAATAATGGATGGAGAATGGGACCGTTTCCCCAGGGCCTGGAACCCCTGATCTGGGAACAGGTGCTGGTGAAAATCACCCCTTAGGCTTAACAGAGCTGCCGGGGCCTGAGGCTGACAATAAAGCAGTAGAGACACTTTACTCCAAGGCCCTGCCAAACCACAACACACGCTGATACACTGATTCTCTGATAAGCGCCGGGAGCAGGTGCTTACACTGTTACAGCGGAGAAGAAAAGGTGCTCCCTCGATTTAATTACATACTGAATTTCTCTGTATGTGCACTGAACATTTTTTATACACTGTTATTTACAAATTTACAGTGTAGCATAAAATTAACAAATACGCACACATCAAAACAGGGTTATGAATACACATTAATGTTATACGTACTGTAAACATTTAAAATAAAGGTCATAATGAGAAAGCAGGCTTATGTTTGTAGTCCGTTCATAAAGAACGGAAAAGGACCTTAAGTCTCCTGGTCCTATGTGTGTTCTAATCCTACTGTGTGGTATTCTGCAAGGGCGAGACTCCTGCGGCTATCCAGTCATGGCAGTGCTATAACTCACAGGCCCCTGATTAATCTGCCCATAATGAATGCAACGTCATCCACTGCAGAGGCAGCTCTATCATACCCTCCCAGCATGCATTGCTGTGAAACAGCTTCAGGCAGGCGCAGGACCGGCCCACAACACACGAGCCAGAGCTCCTTTCACTTAGAGCCCATCTGTGAGCCTTTCTGACTGAATCGATACAGTTATGTGGAATACTGTGTCATCGATGAGAAAGTTGATGGCAGTAGTTTGGATCCTTGTCAACTTAGGGTGTCTACGGTCTGTACTATCGTCCCGATTGTTTCTTCAGCAGTTATGTTTGATTCCTGCCTCTGGCCAGGTGTATTCATCCTGTGGTTCTGGGAGTGCCACCGCACCAGTAGCTGTGTGAACTGGAGGTGACCTGCACCCGGAGCTGCAGCAGAGCAGCGATAGGAAAACTGCAGAATAATCACATTTGAGATAAATCTCTCTCCTTCCGTTTGTTCACTCAGTAACCACTGCAGCTGCGCTTTCAAGGTAAAAAACAGAGGCTGTGGGAAAGTTGGAGTTCTTCCACTGATTGTATTATTGGCATTACCAGGCGTGTGCAGCGCGGTACCACTAGCGTTAAACGCATTACAGTCAAGACTGGAAAAAAAAAAAAACGACACAGTGAAGGACAATGTTTCAGCAGTTCAATTAGTGTAGTATCTCACTCTGTCCCAGCATCTCACTAACTGAAACAGGCCTGGCTGTGTTGACGCACTCACCTTCAGGGGACTCCTCCTGCACATATGTTCCAGTCAGGTACCTGTGCACCAACGCTGACTTCCCACTGGCCAGATTCCCCACAATGCCCTGGGGGGGAAAAAATAAGACAAAAATAAGTGGCTGTACCACTTCATAAGTTCCATTTACCAAAGTTCCATTTACCAAAGTTCCATTTACCAAAGTTCCATTTACCAAAGTTCCATTTACCAAAGTTCCATTTACCAAAGTTCCATTTACCAAAGCTACTTCCTAATTATTCTTCTGTTTTTTTTGTGGGTGGCAAATTATTTTTGTTTGCATTTATTTCTGATGACTGCACGGGTGCATCTGTTTTAAAATGGTATGCGCTAGCCACCCTTCTCAAAATCTTTTGCACCCAGTGGAGTATGTGACTGTTTCAACAGCTGAATATTCAGGCAAGATATTTTAATTCTCAGTCTTCATCCACAGCATTTTGCGTTTAACTACTGTTTAAAGTGAAGTCCACTTATAGGAAATACTGATGTAAGAAACAACTGCATATAGTGATCGCGGACACTGGGACAGGAAAATTCCTGCAACAACGCTGCCTAAAAACTCAGCTTGAAAGAAGCGAGCAATCCGCTTATAGGGATTAATTTGGGTTCACCCACAACACGTAATACTGTACTGAGTGCAATGGCCAGTAATTAATGAAAAAGCCATTAGAATGTGAATACAGGGCATCTCATCTCCCCTAATTACCAAAGCACCTAGCAGGATAAATATTTTTAGAAAGACTGAGTAGTGCAGCTTAGTGTCGATACAAAGAGAGAAATGCATCTGAGAAACTGGACATTCCACAGCCTGCACTGTCAAAGACAGAGCTAAGGAGGCACTACATCATTAAAACAAATGCAAACTAGCAAAGCAATACAGTGCCAAAACACTCAAAAATAATTAATGAGTCTAATGATTAATTTAAGCTTGAATTTAGTTAACAACATTGATTGCAGTAACTGAAACGGAGAGAAACTCCCTGGTGACGTTAAAAAATATTAATGCAAGTCATTATTTTGTTTCACTTAATAAAAGCTTGTAAAAAATGATGTATGATACAAATGTGTTTTATTTTAAGTTAAAAGTAAGAAGCAATATTTAGGACGTTTAATATAAATTAATTAAGAGAAAAAAGCAGAAGCACCTACGTTAGCTCTTCATTTGCAATTCTGTTTATAAGAAACATCATCCAAATGATGTACTGTATTACTTAGAGAACTATTCACCATTTCAAGGAAAAATTGCATGCTGAGCAAAACATTTTCTTCACAAATGTGTTAGTATACATCCCTCCCTTTAAGAGGGCCAACAAGGATCCATAAATCTTTGAGTATGAAGAGTATCTAAATTCTAAGATATCCCATATGGATAGCAGGTTTCCAGGAATAACCTTAGTCTGAGTGAAATAAATATTCCACAAGGCCAAAGACTAAGCCGGCCGGAGCCAGCTACCCGCAGGGGCTGCTGGGTCTGAGCGCACCGTGAAAAAACACGAGATCCAACTCACCACTTTGAGCTCCGGGACCGAGCGGCTCATGGTCCATTCCTGGCTGTTGACGAAGGCATCTGCAACAGAGAGAGGAGGAGACCTTAGCCGAGGAGACAGCAGCGACACGAGCGCTTCACACCAACGGGTTTCCATCAAAGACCCCCGCGGAGATTTTAATGTAAGGATAACACCCTGGATTTGGAACACATGGCACCTTCCCCAGGCCGTTCTCACCGCGGCATTTACATTCCGAGCAAAGAAAGCACCAATCAGCCGTCAGATCAGGAAGCTTCGGCCAATGGGCTTTTTGTCTGTCTTCCAAATGGAAGATCATTATTTGCCTGGTCCACACAGGCAGGTTCATCTCCTCCTGACTGAGGCGATGGGTGCTGGGTGCTGGCTGAAGCTCAGATGCTTTAGCTCTTCCATGGAACCCTTCATTCAACATACCATAAACAACGGGTGCTAATGATTGTACGATTCCACGATTCAAAAGAAGTCTGATGGGATGCGCTCCGATTGTTAATGTGCCAGGCACGGTATGGAACGTATGGCGAGCGTATTGTGAAAGAACATGGCGGTGCATAATTTATATTTTCATCTGCCGCCTAAGTGCTCTAACTGCACATGTTCTCCGAGAATGGCCGGCTCACGCAAACAGTGAAACAGAATCCCAATGCCATAACGGGGGCCGACGTTGCGGTCTGCCCGGTAACAGTATTCGCCGCTCGAGCGAGGAGGAACACAGCAGGAGAGTGGAGGGAGAAACGGGGAGAGCAGAGGAGAAGGAGAGAAACAGGCTCTATCATTAGTGTTGACGGCTCACCAGAAACCTGCCACATCCTCCACTCCGGCAGTCCTGCTTGGCTGCTCGCATACAAATCTAGCACTGTACGCACATTGTCTCCGCCAATTGACCGCTGTAGGGTCCTGCTCGACCGCTCGCGTACAGAACTAGCACCGTACGCTTACTGTCTCTGCTGATCGACCGGTACAGTCTTGCCCGACTGTTCGCATACAGAGCCGGGACTGCGTGCTCACGGTCTCTGGTGACCGCTGCTCGACCGTGCGTTGCTTAATTAATGCCTCGGCTGGACTGTGCAACACTTCTGTAAGTTGCTCACAGATCCAGCCGAGCTGCTGGAGCATGCGCTGCTCACTAAAGACAAGGCCAGCTCTGCACCACACATTACACCTCACTGTAGAGAGGGGGGGAGAAAGAAAAAAACCTTCCCACTGGAATGATGCTCACTGACTCTGGTTCGGTTTGTTTTGGTAAAGCCGCGATTCGGGGATTTCCTCAGTCTGCAGTTAATTTGTTGTGGTCGCACTGCTTCAGAGAGAGTCACGACCAGCTTAGCTGTACGAGCATCAGCACTCACACTCATTTCATATTTCACTATGTACTTATGTCCCCACCCTCTGACACATATACATGTTAACCCTTTCCTGACACAAGAAAAAAAGCCACTAAGGTCAATGGCATCTTCTTGCATTGACTGGTATTGCTCTAAAACATGGGTCCAGAGGCAGGAAAATGTGCATGTCAAAACAGAAAGTTTCATAGAGGTAACTGCAGTGTATATCACAAGACAAGTTCCTGATGCATATTCATTACTACGATGACTACTTTTAAAATGTCACAGAAGAACCCACTTTAAAGGCTTAAAAGGTCCAAGAAAAATAGGGTTGAAAATTTGGTAATTGTTTTTTGGGAAATGTTCCACTTTCCCAAAAAATGTTCCTAAATTAGTCGCTTGCATTGTAGTTAAATGGGCAGAGGTATTCACTTAGGGGAAAATGCCTGAAGCAATATTACTACAATTATTAGGGACTGACTTCTAGGCTGACCCGGTCAATATTATTAAAGATTACTGATGACGGATACAGACATTTTTTATTTTATATGAATCAGCCAATAAGAGGCCAATAAAGCTTCTTTCATGTCCACTGACCTATCAGAATGTAGCATTGCCTTACACATTACCCACAAGCCCACCTGCTCACCCATTTCCCACTGGGGCAATGCTGTTGTACCCTTGGGGCAAGGTACTTAACCCATACTTGCCTCAGTAATTACACAGCTGTATAAGTGGATAAAACCGTAATCTACAAGTTGCTCTGGATAAGAGCATCTGCTAAATGACAGTAATGTAATGTAATGTCTACTCCATCAAAAAGAGCTGCCAGAGACAATGAGAGCCTTGCACAGGCTGACCCTGACCCTGAGAGACGGCTGCCTGCCCCCTGTATGCCTGCAGGCGTGGGCCTGTACGCCGGGCTCGGAGGAGCAGCCACGCCCAGCATCGCCGCTGTTCCGGGAAGCTGCAGGACTGACGGCCGACGCTACGGGGAGTGACAGTGACAGCGGCTCCCGGGCCGGCGCGTGACAGGCGCGTGACAGGAGCGACGGGCCGAGACCGCTCCCTCTCAGCCAGGCTCCCCTCCTCCTGAAGGCATCGCTTTCATCTGAAATACTGACCCGATTCAGCGTCACTCCGCACACGCCACCAGAACCGCGCGCCGAATCCCGAGCACTGCCTGGCAGCCCGCGTGACATCACTGATGACATCACCCACGCTTTCTGTGCGCTGCTGGAAGCAGACCCCTCTTTGGGTCTGAAATCTGAACAGCCTAGTGTTTCCCAAAATGGAAGCACCCTGGCCCCTTTTCTGCACAGAGCGCTACAGGGACTGAGACCACGAACCTAGACCACAGTTTCCCTGTAAGGCTCATATGGATGGCTATAGTGAGCCTTTGTTAAAAAATAAAAAAAAAATAATAAATAAATAAATAAAACAACCAAGCACTGCAACTGACAGGACCTGTATATCTGTACGGAACATGCCTGCCATGATTACTAAGAGTTCCCAAGAGTCTCTAACTACTGTACTGACAGCCCATCACAAGTACAGGACCCTGAGCACGCTGTGTGCATACACAGCGTGGCTGACTAGGTAATCCTGTCACCAGATCCAGAGGCATTCTGAGCAAGCAGGCCCACTCATTTCCACTTGGCAAGCTATCAATGAATGAGCATGCAGCTTCCGTCCCCTTCATATCAGAGAGGAAACGCTGAAAGCATGCAAAAGCAAGCTAAACCTCGAACCAAATCCCCCACTAAACCTGGCAACTTATTGCTGTAATAACACCTTTTTCAAAGAAATCTGGCGATCAGAAGTATCGCCAACGATCGCAACAAAAGGGAATTACACAATTCCCACATCCAAAAAAATACGAGCTTGAAGAACTAAACCAAACTAGAGAAATGTCATAATTCGCTGATAATGACCTCTGCCAAGAAACTTTAACGTTAGCACAGATGCACCAGCTTTTCAATGTCACCGAGGACAGACAGACACGAGTTTACAGTTTAATAGGAAGTGGATTCATAGGAACATTCAAAATATCGTGTGACGACTCCATCACCCCCAGAGCTAAACAGTTGCAAAACTACTCAGGTCAAACATAAATTAGAAAATTTGCAATCTATGTGATAAGAAAACACCTCAATTAGCCAAACCCTACCCCTAATTACAATGCTAACCTCAACCCCAAACCTTACGCCCACCTCTGTACCTTTAAGTAATTACAAGTCGTGCAAGAACGTGTACTTGCGCAGTAATTATACAGTACCTAGCTGCAGTTACAAATGATCAAGCTCGCTAGGACTCAGATTTCAGTTCGGAGGGTTTAAATGATTGTAGCTGTTTAGTTCACTTTAGCATGCAGCATACTGTCAGACGATCTCAAGACAAAAATCAGTGACAAAGCAGTAAATTTTGAGCATTACTTCACAGCACACATCCTCACTAGATTGTCATGTTTATCTGTGGGGTTTTGTCTTCTGTTGCTGGTTCTGAAACGGAGACGGATGTTGATTGGCTGCTTGCGTTAGCCCTGCGCGGTGAGCTGCTGTCTCATTAGCCGGCTCGGGCACGGGGGGCGGGGCTCTGACAGGACGCGGCTGAGCGGCGCTGGGCACCGGCCCGTCCCTCCGCCACCGCGCTTAAATATTTCATCCCGAGGCAGCTGCTTCCTGGCAGCCGGCTCCGGGGTCAGTCGGAGGCGTCACGCTCCGCCGTCCCAAAGTAGGCCACAGCTGCATCTTCGGGTTACCGCGGCAACAGGATAAGGCGCGGGTGCCGCGCCAGCCGCCCACTCAAAATTGCACCGCGGTCTTTTAACCCTGTGTGGTGCGCGTGCCAGCCGCTAAATGCGCAGGGTGTTATTTTCAAAAGTCAATTATGATTGCAAACAGACAAAATTACCCAATAGATCTCATCAGAGACCCATTTCATTACACTCTGAGAATGCACCTACGCACGCAAGCATCTGTGTGTGTGTGTGTGTGTGTGTGTGTGTGTGTGTGTGTGTGTGCATGTGCATGTATTTCTGTCTGTATGTATCTATGTGAGTGTGCATGTGTGAGGAAACGTGTGTGTGGTGTGTGCATGTATGTCTATGTATGTACGTATGTATGTGTGTGTCTGTGTGTCAGTGTGAGTGTGTGTGAGTGTGTGTGAGTGTGTGTGTGTGTGTGTGTGTGTGTGTGTGTGTGTGTGTGTGTATGTGTGTGCGCGCGTGCGCATAGACCCTTCTTTAACTCTGTCAGCGGTGTCCCAGATTCCCCGTGGTGGCTTTGCCCTGTGGCCTCCGTGTCCCTGCTGTTCCTCGTGGCAGCGGCGGCACACTGAGCGCGAAGTCATGTGACAGGAGCCCCTCCCCCCCCCCCGCATGCCCCACCCACAGCTCCCACACTTCCCCAACCAACTGTCTTCAGCCGAGCCCTCTGGCAGTAAACACGCTGCTTTTAAACAGCTCCTAAATGATTCATGTGCCAGTGCATCTCCACTGAAGAAAAGCGCCCCCAGCCCCTCTCCTTCCCTGTACGAGTTAACCCACAGCAGGGTTCGGGAAGTAGGTCACACCACCAACCACGCACTACATATGTGTGTATCACCAAGAGACACACACATATACTGCAGGTAGTTAAAAATATATAGAAGTATATCAATCTGTCAATATACACGCATACATAAAGCACACTGTAAAATTCAATGAAGCTCTCTTTCCTGCACAGATTTCTGAGGCATCCTCAGAACTGGGGGCCCACATGCCTTCCCGTAAGTTTAATCAGAGTGCCAGCTGACATACAGAGAGCGTTCTGGCTCAAAATGGCTGCCGCCCTTCACCCAGGTGGAGGCTATGCACACATGGCGCCTGACGAAAGCCAAACACCCCTCCCCCAAACAGAGAGCACAGTATAAATCATCCTCTCATCATCATCAGCATCATCAGTCACATGATCGCCCCTAATGATCATAATCAGAACGCTAATAACAGTAGCCGTGACAGTGGCAGTGACAGAGCAAGGCCCTCTTATTGCGGAGGCCTGATCCCTTGTCCACACCCTCTGTGAAGTCTGGGAAAGCCCCGCGCATCTCTGGGCTCCTTAACCGCCAATTACTGTGCATTCTCTCTGACCGCTCACTCCCTCGCTCTCTCGCTCCCTCTCTGACAGGAGAAAGAGACTGTGCAGCAGACGATCAGTGATGAAGGAAGAGAATGTTAAAGGAAGTCCAGAGGAAGAGGGCAAAGAGGCATAGAGAGAGAGAGAGAGAGAGAGAAAGAGAGAGAGAGAGGGAGACAGCGGGGAGAAAGAGAGAGGGGGAAGAGAGAGAGGGATAGGAGACAGAGAGAGAGAAAGAGAGACAGGAAAAGAAAGAGAGAGAGAGTGAGAGAGAGGGAGGAATGCTGTGTTAGCCCTGAAAGAGATATGTATATTTTATATGTTCTCTTGTTTGTTTCAATTTTGCCATTCATTACTGATCTGTTTACATGTTACAACATGACTGAATATGAGAATGACTGCTTTGGCAATACTGTTAGCTTTGAAACAGTCACGCCAATAAAGCATTTGATTTTCAATTTCAATTTGAGTTGGAAGATGAGCAGCATTAATCACCCTGCAAGAGGCAAACTTCCTCAGGCAGTGTGTTTACTTCATAAACTACTCTTTCTGTAAAATCTGACCCTGTTCCTTCTGCTACACCATAGCATCACAAAACCGCTACTTAGACCTGCTCCTCAGTTTTTAACTGAAACAAACTTCATGAAATCTCCCCTCCTAAATGGAGCACTGGCCACACTGCTGTGTTGGATAATCACCTTAAGGTCATCGGGTCCACTGACTGCACTGCAAAAAACGGCGCTTCATTAAGACTTTAATTCCAGTGACTGCACTAAAAAATGAGAGGGCTTTGTTTCTGAGGGCGTATTTGGTTTGCTTGTTAAAGTTGTCCTGCTGGCTGTGTTGCTGGGTCATGCGTGCGCTGTTAGCATCTTAGCGTGCTCTGTTAGCGGTCTTATTTCTGTGCACACTGTAGAAGAGATGTACTCTCCGGGACAATACAGTAATCCAGTCTCATCTGCATCTGCCTCCCTGACCCCATTCTTTACGGGATCTCCATACATGATTTAGCTGGAGGGGCCCACGCGCCCCGTACGGAGCGCCGCACGGGCACACGCCGAGCGCTGGGTGCATGAAAGGCTCAGACAATGGAGGCCAGCCCTTCTTCTGAGGAGCTTTTCACTCGTCTCTGCGGTACATTCATGCCCTGCATGTTCCAGGATAAATGTGCAGACCTGCTTTCACATGCGCTGCAATGTACGGCAGGCCAGAAGGGACAAAAAGCCCGAGACACACTGAAGTACAGTGAAAGGTTGACGTGGTGGTATGGCGGCCGGATGTCTGAGGCCTGCTCCGAGAAGCCGGCTGAGTTTCCTGTCAACTGTAAAAATGTCACAGGACACGAAGATCAGCCTGTCGACCCAGCACAGAAGGCTTTACTGCCAATGGAATCTCCTGTGACTGATAAAGAGATGGGAGTGCTCCTGCACCTGATGTACCTGATTAAAGTGTCAAAGAGAAATAAAGAAGCACCGTTTCCCTTAAGGGTTTGTCAGTGAGCCAGTAAGTGCAGGTACCTATGGTGGAATGTTGTTCTTACTGGCCTCAGTGCTTCAGTGGGCAGCAGTGTAACATAGTGGTAAGGTGCAGGGCTCATAACCAAAAGGTTGCTGGTTCAATTCCCCACTGGGCCACTGCAGTTGCACCCTTGGGCAAGGTACTTAACTCACAATTGCCTCAGTAAATATCCAGCTGACTAAATGGATAACCATGTAAAAACTGTAATCTATGTAAGTCGCTCTGGATAAGAACCTCTGCTAAATGACAATCATGTAAAGCAATGTAATACACACACTGCCTGTGCAAAGTCAGGACCCTGCTTCACTTCTCCATGTGTCAATGACAAGAAACACCACCTGGTGCTTTGGCATAGAGCTTTCCAATATCCAATTAGCGCCTAGTTAACAAGTAGCTCCCCCTCATGCTGTGGCAACTATATTTAACACTAAGGTGAAGCTACTGAATAGCCCAGAGAATGGTTCCTGCATGGAAGATGCACCATCCTCTGCTACTGCTTAGAAGCAATGGGAGGTATGCACTTTTTATCAGCAACATGCCTGCCAGCCTCAAGCGAGAGCCCTCACACAACAGCTAGGCTCTGTACAGCAGTGATCTTCATCTCTGATCTCTCTCTGACCACCCATCTCCAATCCCAGCATCCTTTTCTTATCTGTGTCCTCAACACAATCTCCGTCTCTATCTCCAGCTCTGAGCTCATACTTACATCCTTCCCTTCCACAGTAATCTGAGTGTCCACACATCATCAGGATATTGCTGTATATCCATCTTCACTTTGTAACACTGCTCTATTCTGGCCCAGCTCAGCATCCAGAGATCTAAAGAGTCGTACATTATGGGGACTTATGTCCACTAGGCCTCATTGCCTCCTGTTCTCGGTTGTGCTGTGGTTCTTCTGCTCCAGGTCCCTGTCTAAGGGCACCCGCGAACCACCTAGCAGCCGCACAAACCCACCAACCTCTACGCTCACTGCCCAAATGCTAAGGGAGCATGGAGACCAGGTCTAAAACAAAGGAAGACACTTCAAACTCAGCAGGTCCTGCAGTTAGACAAACTCAGCTCTAATACAGAGGTTTTGAGAGAACACTGAGCCAATGCCTGAGTTACAGAGTAGACACATACACACATACACACACACACACACACACAACACACATGGACATGGACATGGACATGGACAACCCAGTACACTGGGGTGACATACTGACTAGCAGACACACACACACACACACACACACACACACACACACACACACACACACACACACACACACAGACGCATACAGACGCACACAGCGTCTCCTTGGAATGAAACACTCAGTAAATACAGCCTACACTCCAGAGATGCTTTTGTGCATGCCACAGTCCTCCCCTGGGTCTGAGGAGGTCATATCAGTTCTGATCACACGTCTGACCCAACACATTAAACCCAACATATCAGACCCAGCTTATCAAAACCACACAGCATACGGCTGTCACAGAAGTAACTGCAGCACAAGCAGACAGTGAGCGCGGCTATATGCACTCTATTTGGATGCAAGTTCGCAGTTACACCGGCAGCACATTCCTGAGGCGAGGGCCAGGGGAAAGCCAGGAGCGGAGCTGGAGCCCGGGCTGGATCCGGATCCGGATCCAGATCCCACAGCAGGCAGAGCTCACTGGTGATGACTGCACACACACTGAGAAACAATCAGGGAGGGATGTCTATGGAGAGGAGGAATGCACTGAAGACCTACTCCTCCTTTCTCTCTCTCTCCCTCACAGAGCTGCTTTCCACCTCTTCTTTTCCTGCGGTCTGAGATAAATATAGCCACAGAGGAGGGAAAAAAAAAAAAAAAAAACATTCTTCACAGGCTTCTGGCAGGGCAATGCAATTCCATCCCAGGCGAAGCTGTGCATTACAGCAGAGTCATTACATATGCAAGTATGCAGTGCGTGCTGCTTAAGTGCACCTCGATGCACAGCGCTGACTGTGTGACAAACCATGAATGCTTCACATTACTTACTGTAATGGTGCTTTCACATCAACGCTAGCTTTAAATGCCACTCTCACAGAGCGCTTTATGCAGCAAAACGTTTTGAACAAGTGGCTATTGATACTCAAAAAGGAAATACGTTATAGACTCTTATCTTATAGCACCGGAGAGGCAGATAGGTAACAACAGTGGGTAAATGAAGCAGAGTGGTGCAAACAGACAATGTAACCAGCACTAAACATATTGATTTTCTGCTTCATGTACACGGGTTCTCTGCAACTACTCATAATGACGATCAGCTCCTTAGTGCAGTAATGCGACACTGATCTTGTACTGTGAGACTTCGCTATGGCCTACAGCCAGAGGGGCCCTAAGTCTGATCCCTGGTGAGGCCTGATCTCCTCACAAAAATGAGCCAAACCTTTGGAAAGCGAGTCTTACAGAGAGTCAGTGATTTCCCTGACTCATTGTAAGGTGGGCATGATTAATGTATTTAGCTACGTTCGAAAAGTATACAATCTTCACCTTATGCAAACCCCACCTCTGACACCAGTGTGCGTTCGTCCCTCGCGTGCCCATGGTGAAATACCAAAGTCCAGCTGACACGCAGATGCAGTTGTCTGGCCCGGGCCAATGGTGGCCGTTGCGTCCTGTCATCCAGCACTCTCTAAGCCTCCTCGCACTTATTGTCACAATCAGCATCATCTGTGTCCTGTTAGTACCGCAGACGCCACCATCCGGACCAGCCGTCCCCTGGGCGCAAGAGGATGGGCACCACGTGCCGACCGCGGGCCTCCGGGGGGGGGATCAGCACTCCTAATGAATTCAATCCGCCATCCTGTCTCCGGCCCACCGCGACGGTTCCCATCACGCATGTGAAAGCTTTCCACTCCGTGGGAGTCATAACTGATAATGTGATAATTCATGTCAGTTACATCTCAGTTCCCGCTCAGGTTAGCTCAGGTCACCTGGTCACCAGAATGCAGGTGGACTAGCTCTTTCGGTTTTGGTTCTACTTGCCGCAAGGGAATTCCCCACTTCGCCCGCAGGTCTTTTTGTGTTTTCCTATTCTGAAGAGCACTCTGCGACAAACCATTTGTACTACATGTAAAATTTCACCGATATGATTAAGCAGGTATGACTATTTACTGCAATTTTACTCACGTTTATATCATCTTTATGTAGGTCTATTGTTTTTTTTTTTTTTTTTGGTAGTGCCATTTATGCTGAATGTGTTGTGCTTGCATTGTCATTGTCAGTGAATCTTAAGTGACCTGACACTGATTATAATTCACAACAGACACAAACCAGAGAGGTTAAGACCAGCGCACCACAAAAGAACAATAAGCCTTTCACACATAAAAGCATGGGGGTGCACAGAGCGGAGAGCGGGCCTGCAGGGGAAGCCGGGTTTCAAAAGGCTTGGCCGTCGTTCAAGCCGCTCAGCCTCACAAAGCGACACTTACGAGTGCCACTCGCGCAAACAGCAGACCGCGACGGCGCGACGGCCCCCGCGCCGCCGAGAACAATGGCCCGCCCGCGGCGGGGAGCGTGGTGGAGTGTGCCATGGCTGCGGCCCAGACCCCCGCCGCCCGCACCGCCGCCTACCCTCCGCCTCCAGTCTCAGAGGAGCCCTGCGGAACTATGGGATAGCAGCCGGGGAGGCCAGTCGTCTCCACACCGAACCCTGCTGGTGAAGACTAGCTCACCGTAGCCAGAGTTTAAACGCCGTGTCTGCACACCAGAGCTCTGACGAAGTTTGTGAACGCGAAGGGCACCCGAACCTGAAGCGCAGCTGCCACAGCTTCTGAGCCACGTCACCAGAGCTAGCGCGACGCTCTAAGGACGGGACGGTGCCTTGAGCTAACCTGGATTGAATACCAACGTCACGCTGCCTTCTGCAAAGCAGGGAGTTTAAACAGATCCGTGAAACACAACAAACGAGTTTCTGAGTTTCTTACTAGTCAGGTTCTGTGACCCACATTCTCTCTCAGGATCAAATGGAACCAAACTCGCGCTCGAGGTTACCGGGAAACCACAGCGTTTTCAGGCCGAACGGTGGGACTCCGAGCCACAGTGAAGAACACGGACTACTACACGCGAGAAACATGTGGCAAATATTAGTGGCATGAGCAAATGCTGAAAGAATTAGCTCAAGAATCTAGCTGGGGAAATTCAATTATGCGCATCTAAAGACAAAAGGAGAACTTAAGTCAGCCTTGGGTGGGCATGGCCATTGTGGGCGTGAATGAGACCAACAAGCCAATCACACTTTACAAACACGTGTGCAAACACTAATGGGAAATGAGTGAATATCAAAAGTTATTCATATGGTTGTAAAGACACATGACACTATAACAGTGTATATTATGTGTTATCTGTGGCAATAAAATGTAACACATTCACATAACTACTGTAACAATGAACGATAAATGTGCTGCAAATTTGAGCCTGATCAAGCCATGCTGTGGAAAATTGTTGCTCTGACATCATTTTGGGCCTGGCTGGGTGTGGCCAGGGACCAAAACCCATCACAACCAGTTTTCCACATTGCTCAGACATGCTATGTACATGTGGTCAAAATGTGAGGCAAGTGAATACTCTTAAGTAACTGGCATGTGAACAAAGTGTTCAGTGGCCTTTGACCTCGGGCTACAACATATCCTTCATCCACATTCAAGAGCTATGATCAATAACAGCACCAGATCCGTGCAAAACAGGACAAGGCTGTCAACAGTCACACTTGGAAGAAAGACAGGATGAGAAAAGAAAAAAGAGAAGCAAAGGAAAAGATGGAAAGAATGAAGCAAAAGTACTAAACAAACGGTCTTCAGTCATTCTGGCTTGAAAGCCTAATAAAGACGAGGCAAACATTTTCACACAAAAAGGCACTGTCCCAGACAAACACCTACGAGCATGCTCGCCCTAAAGTATTCCCACGTTCCCGCGCACGTTTACTCGAGCGCACAGACACACTCAGTAACCGCTGATGTTGAGGCATTAAATCGATGCTAATGCTATTGACAGCCCCATGTGAACAGACTAGAGTTGCTTTGCTCCAGGCCCTTCAGAGAAGCCCTGAGAAAGGCTCTCTGGCCCGGCCAGTGCTCCCACAGAGCAGAGGCCAAATGACGAAACCCCAGACCATGAGCTGCTATTTATAGGCCCGCTGGTGGCTTTGACATTCTTCAGCGCGGAGGATGTGGAAAACAGCGAGTGACCGCCCTCGGAGGTCAAGCCATGCACTCGGCTCTGGAAAATCCGCAAGATCAACAAGCTCTTTATTCGGCTGGTTACCGAGAAACAGCCGTGTGACGGCGCTGTCAGAAAAATCGCCATCGAGCTCAATCATTTCTCAAATGCTGATGATCCCCTGTGATGGAGGGGAGAGGGACACTTCGGTGTAATGCACTGCAACAGACCCACTGCACTGAGTTAGGCCAGGGAGAGGTCTGCCGTGAGGTCTGCACATCCCTGCGGCAGTCTGGCCCGCTGTCTGAGCGGGGATTCGGGCTGAGATCAGCAGACACGCTCTCCAGGCCGGCCTGAATGGAGGGCCTCCTTGTGCTGTGTGACCCCCGTGACCCGATCGGTGTGTGTGGCGATCTGAGGGCGTGACGAGCGGCCGGCAACCTGACGCAAGCCGTCCCCGCACAGGAACAGCGGGACTGTGACCCACACAGTCTCAGTTACAGCCTGAGACTCACGCCCTCCGCACACACGAGCACACACACGAGCACACACACACACAAGCACACACAGGCGGAGCTGTGACAGTGACACCCCTCTCTGATCCCCCACCCTCTTGACTGAATTGGCTTCATTAAGCTGCGGCTTGTGGTCGGGGCTCGGCCCTTTTGTGGAGCTCACAAAGGCAATGCAAACACTGGATTAGCCACGCTCCAGGGGGCCACCAGGCAGATGGCAGACACACGCACACACGCACACACACACACACACGCACACACGCACACACGCACACACGCACACACGCACACACGCACACACACACACACACACACACACACACACACAGACACACACACGCTCCCGCACATGCACGCATGCACGCCCACACACACAGACACACACACAATGAGCAAAGAGGGTCCAAATGACAGAAAACGGCATACCCAAGCTGACTATGTGCGGTGATTATTCATCTCAGAGACACATGAAGGATGGCGCGACACACAGTGCATATGTTCTCCTTCTAATGATGCATAAGACATTCTGCGGCAGTTTTAATTAAAACAGGAAGTTCAATTAACTCATCAATTAATCAAGAGATGATATATACACACACAGACGCAAACACACACAAGTGCGCGCGCACGCACACATGCACGCACACACACAAACACACACACGCACAGACGCACACACACACACACACACACACACACACACACACACACAGAGACGCACGCACGCACACACACACACGCGCACACACACACCGGCCTGTGGGTGGTGTGCTGGCGGCGGCCGCGCGGGGCAGCGCAGTGCCAGCACGGTGGGTGTGATTACGCCATGCCGCTCTGGCTGGGAACGCACACTGACCACGTCTGCTGCAGCACAAACACACACGCCCTGCCCCTCCCAGCCCAGCCCAGCACCGGCCAGCAGCTCCAGGCCCGCATAAACACACCGCAGCTCCCTGCATCTGCACGGCCTGCCTCGTGACCCACACCGGACCCGCGGACGAGGAGCTGGGCCCGCGGGCTGGTCTGTAGGCCCAATTCCCAGGTGGGGTCATGCTCCTGGCCTGCTTCAGTGCATATCTAGCTGCAGCAATGCAACTCAGGCAACAGAGGTCACTCTGAACATCTGCTACGCAAGTAAACATAATAAGGATAAAAATTGTCAGTTGTGTTAATAATAAAAAACAACCACAGTGACAATAAGCAGTGATGAGTTACGGCTCGCTGTTTCGGAGAGCGTGCCCCGGCAGTTGTGAACGTCTTGGTGACACAGACTTGCATGTCAGAAGACAAAGGCGATCCCCTCGGCACCAGCTGCGTGACGGCAGCACGCAAGCCCCCCTCTCTGAGAGGCCGGGGGGCGCGGGACAGCGCGGGGTCAAAAGGCTGGGGGCGTCACATGTCAGGGCACGCCGGTCAGTGTGACCCCTCCGACGCACACACGAGGCAACACGAGATCCTCTCACACGGGCTGAAAGGGCACGGCCGGAGGGCAAGGGCGCGCTGCGTGTGACTCTCCTCAGAGGAGCTGGCGAACGGGGGGGCGGGACACACTCGCTTTTAGCCGCCTGAAGAGGCTGCAGGTCCGAACACGCCGAGGATCAGCTTGCCCGGCTACATCTGCAAGCCAGTACACTGCACCTTCTGTGACGTTAGGGCACATTATTAGCCAACGTAGCCTAGTGTTACACTTCATAAATGAAGAAAAATAAAACACTATGTGCTCCTAATGTTTCCAGCCTGACAAAACTTTTGACTGGATATCTTTCTCAGTCATTTAGAGCCAGATGTAGGTGCGACTTTAACTTCTGTAGCAAAAAAGATTGCAAGCGGAAGATTCCAAGATTTCAGCAAAGGATTACATGAGGAGGCATGAGAATTCTGGGACTGCTGGCTACATGAGGGAAAAGCGAAATGATTAGCTCAGCAGGTGAGGGTTTTTGGTTTGCTTTGTGGGACTCTCAGAATGAGTATGAATATGGCAGCCTGCCTCTCATACTTTGCTTAAAGTGAATTAGATCCAGACAAGCAGAGCACAAACAGACATGTAGAGGGTGTCTGTACAGGTACACAGCCAGACTCCCCCGTTAGCCTCCTGTAACAAGCCAACATCCACCTACACACCATTCCGACAACAACATTCCAAAAAACCCAACGGTGAGAGGAGTATTAGCTTACTTTTGCAGCTACTCAAGAAAACACTGGGGGGAAAAAAAAACGTTATTGAACTGTGAGAAGACGTACTTAAGGCATCACAAAGGTTTCTGTGCACCTGAGGCGTGTACGCAGACCTGCGGTGTGTTTGTGGAAATATGCAGGGGTAATTATGGAATTGTATTCAGGGGAACCGTTTCAGGCGCAGCTCTGTTCAGAACGGGAGGGTACGGGAATGGATGAGTCAGGAGCAGGCTCCTCGCTGACACTGGCCGTCGTTTCCCTACGCAGAGAGTTATTAACGCGTGGAATAACCTGCCAGGATCTGTAATGCGGTCAGAGGCTCAGGGATCCTCGTAGGCCGAGCTCGACACAGTGCTCGTTTCACTGCAGATTAGGCGCAGAGTGACGAGCCAAGACCGAGCGGCCTCCTGTCAGCGCCGAGCTCTGTGGCGTTCTCAGAGACGCAGCGGCGGTTTCCGGTGTGTGCGCACCGGGGGCTCTGACACAACGGCACAGGCGGGATGGGGGCGTGGGACCAGGGCCCTGATTCTGAGAGGAGTGATAGGCACCGGCAGCAGACGGCACCACCGCCAGCCAAGAGCTGCAGCTTCTGCAGAATCACACAGGGACAAGATCAAAATGTCTGTGTGTGTATATATGTGTGTATGTCCACGCCAACGTGTGTGTGTGTGTGTGTGTGTGTGTGTGTGTGTGTGTGTGTGTGTGTGTGTGTGTGAGAGAACAGGCATGTATGTGAGTGTGAAAGTGTGTGTATGTGTGCGGGCATATGCCTTTGTGTGTGTACTCAACCACGCGTGTGTTTGTGTCCTCCTCATCTCCTTTAATTGTATTTCCCAGTGTGCTCTGGACATTATCTTCTCCCCTGACACCGCTGCTAAGCTCAAAGCCTTTAGTGATGCAGCCAACGAGCCCGAACAGCTGCATGGGAAAAAGGCACGGGGCTGCCCAAAAATTCAGCTCATCTGCTCTGCTTTCCAAAGTCCTGCTTTCAGAAATCTCTGCGGGCGAAAGCTCTCTCCAGCCCAGCGCTCCCGCTCTCCTGACTGAGGCCTGATGGGAATGTGAGGACCCTGCTGTTTACTTCCCTGTTTGCACTGTACGGATGACACAGCGTGTGACAGGAAACAAGCACAGGACACGTCCACCCAGCGGAGAATGTCACTGCAAATCCCCAAAGCACATTCGCTCACACACTGAGCCTCCTCACTCTGGGGTTACAAAGGAGGCGATCCAGCTAGCAAGCTTCACTGCACTCCTGCACACACGCACATACACACACACACACACACACACACACACACACACACACACACACACACACATACACACACACACATACATGCTTTCACACATACATACACACATACACAAACACACACACACACACACACACATCTACACACACATACACACATACATACATGCTTTCAAATACAAACATGCAAAGACACACATACGCACGCACGCACGCACACACACACAGTTGCTAACAGCACAATGCAATAGGCCAGGACAGCGTGCCGGGGTGTGACCATGGCCAATCCTTTTCAGCTCCGGAGCGACCCGGCCGCCCTGCTGCCATGGCGACAGTGCGAGTCGTCTCGGGAGCCGCTGCCCCAGGCCCGTTGGACTGGCGATGGGAGCAGAGCTGCAGCTGGACAGACACCAGCATTCCTGAGATGGTTAGGAAATCCAGCTTGAATCCAGGGATCTCGTGAGGAGGCACAGCAGAAGCCATCTGACTGGCAGACACAAACACACACACAGACACAAAAATACGGGGACACACACACACAGACACATACACGGGGACACTCACACACACAGGGACAACACATGGACACACACACATAGACACACACACACAGACATGAACACGGACACACACACACACACACACACACACGAACTCATGGGGACACACAAGGGGATACACATGGATACATGGACACACACACACAGGGACACACACACACGCGCATGGACACACACACGCACACAAACACACTCATGCACACACATGCTTACACACTCCCACTCACATGCTCACTCCCATTTTGAGTTTTTTATTTAAACTAAACATCATTCTCACAGCACCGATTCAAGCCCTAAAGCGCACCCACAATAAGGTCATTCATTCCCTCACATTTGTCATTTGTACCCAAAAATGACTAATTCATACTCTCAGTTTAACAGATTATGGCCTCAGATTGAAACCACTAATTCAAGGGTATTCCTAATTAACACAAGGCTACGAGTCACTCATCTGAGGTCTCACGATACTAATCTGAGGATTCAAATGACAGATTCACAGGTACATATTACTAATTCAATGCTACTCTTTAATTCCCGGGCTGCGTTTAATTATTGAGGACAACAAACAGAGCTTCAGGTCCAGTTTGTCCTCTCAGGACCTCTGTATCAGGCAGACTGCTGCGGAGCCTCTCTGTTGGATGTGGGATAAACACATTGATTGGTTGAAATGAGCCGGTGGATGATGACACCGCACAGCTCCGAGCGCTTCGTGAACCACTTTCCCACCCCCCGCGCAGCTGAGAGCGGCAGGACAAACGGTCGAGGCTTGCCCCGCGCGCCGCCAGCTGTTACGGTCGCACCGACCCCCCGGCGCAACAGGAGAAGAGGTGGGACGGGGGGGATTAGGGGAGGCGAAATCCGCTGGTGGCACACATTTATTAATTTAATGGCACAGTTTGTTAAAAGTGCCCCTTTTTATCCCAAAAAACACAGCAGAGAGGCCCCTTCAAGGCAGAGGCTCTGAGGAGACAATGGGCCATGCGGGTAAACCACTTTAGCTTTGCTGCCTGGTGGGGATGTTTTAGCCTGGTCTTTGCTGCTCTTCTAGAGACCTATGATACAGAAGCCAAGTGGAGAGGGGAGGGGCTGAGGGAGAGTGAAGGCTGCTGGGAAATTGGTGTTGGCGGGCCAGTAGGGGGTGCTCTTCCTCCCACAGAGAAAACTACTACCCTAATGCAGTGACACTGTTGCATGAGACGCCGCTGTTCGGGTGACACATTAAAGCACGGCCCTGACTCACTGTGGTCATTACAGAGCGCATGGTGCTAGTAGAAAAAGTAAGGGTGTTCACCCTGGGGTCCTGGTTCAAGTGGCTCCGTACACCGGGTCATCTAATCCCGCCCCCTACGGCTGATTGGCTGTGCACTACATGGCACTACCTACCAGCCTTGATTCCTGAGGTAACCTCTGTGAAAGAGAAACAAGTCGTCAGCTGGGCCCCTGCTTCTAATGAGGTTAAATGAAAATAAAATGAAACAACATTCTCATAAAAGCCGTCCGATATTAGTTTGCCTGTCACCGAGGCCGGGCTCAGTAATATCGGGTCATTTCACACCCCCTGCCGAGCCCCCCACCGCCGTCTCTGTGCCCTGACGCAGATGCTGCACAAACCGCTCAACGCAGGACCTGTTTATGTGATAAAGGGCGGTAATCCCCAAACCGTACCCACTCTTAAAACCAGCCAGCGCTCAAAGTGCCTTTCTCCACTACACTGACATAAACCTGGGGTCAACCGGGGATACGGCAGGCAAGAGCACCTCTCCCACCGCCACAGGAACCGGGTCGGCCAGGGTCGGCTCCGGCATAATGGATAGCTTTTTACAGCCACATGTGGAGGTACATAGCAACGGCTAATTGGCTATGATTGCAGGCAGCAGCGAGCAGGCTTAAGCTGGTCTGTCAGACCAGGGACGAACATTAAATATCGCAGCCAGTTTAAGAGCACAGAGAACAGCTTTCACGGGCAGATCATTCGCTGCCTGAGCGGTGTGACTCCATGTCAGTTCATAGTGGTGCGACGGCACATTGTCAGCCTGCTACAGATATCCCTGGCTCTCATTCCTAACAAACACGTTTTAATAACATTACTGAAACGTGAATGTGATAAATGCACAAAATCATCTTCAAAACCCCGAAGTCAAAGCTACCTGCTGGAAATTAACCCTGAGAGCAATACACAGCACTTCCTGCATGTGCCCTACCAGAACAATGGATTCAGGAATTTTCCAGAACAATGTCATCATTTGAAGTGAACAAAAAAAATCTGTATAATTTTTTTTTTAAATAACAGTTCAAGATGACAAAGGACTGTCAGATTTCTTTAGATCTCTAGCAGCTTTGTCCCTTTGATTGATGAGCAGTTACACACCACATGCCGCAGCAATGGAGAGGACAGAGTCCTTAAGTCCTGTCAAAGAACAACTGTCCTAACGCACACACTAACCACACTGCCCTATTTAGAGACCCACCTAACCCTGCGGTCTCACCTCTCCCTCTCCCTCTCTCTCTCTCTCTCTCATGCACACGCAGGCAGGAGGATAACCCTTTTAAACGTGTTGCTGTGTGAAGGCACGCGGCGCACATGGGAACAGCCCCGCACTCCTGCTTAGCATCTGGCAATCCCATGAGCACTCTCTCCTCGCCTAATCCCGCTGTTACATACACACACTGACCTTAATACCAGCCTTTTAATCAACGGAGCATGAAAACACACACACGCGCGCACAGGCATTCACACACACACGCGCGCACACACACACGCACGCGCGCACACACACACACACACACACACACACACACACACACACACACAGAGCCAGCAACAGACCACAGGCCTTCCGAACAATGATATTAGCGCTGATCCTCTCCAGGTTGGGAACACCCAGCATAAACACAGGAGTCATGAGCTGGAATCTGCCGGAGCCCTGAATTACAGGTGGCCCTTCCTCTCCTGCCCTCTGGCACAGGGCCTGGCCCAGGACAGGCAAGAAGACTGACGACAGGAAGAAGGCTGCCGGCTGCCCCCGAGCTACCACACAACGTCCTCGTGACATTGCGGAAACGTTTCTATAACATTCTTTGGGAGTCTAGTCTCCGGGACTGTGTGACATAGCTAAGCTGGGTGCAGGAGGGAGGGAAACGCATGGTAACCCATCCCCGCTGGCGGCCTCTCCCGGCTGCTAAAGATGTCCTTCCTGACTTCCTGCAAGCTGGCAATGTCCTACTTCAACAGCACATTCCACCTGGTCTGCTGAATCTGTGCCATGTAAGCCGAGGGGACCTGCGTCCTTTAAAAGAGTCTTACAGCAGGGAATGGAGAGATGAACACTTTCAATATGCAAATCTGACCTGCTGCTGCTGTTATCCACTTAATAGAACAAAGATGTTCAGGCTGAACAACATGCTGCCTCAGCAAAGAGGACAACTATGACTATAAAAAAAGCCTTTCACTGCGGCTGTTTATCACATCCGTGGCAAAACTGTGTGATTCACGAACCACACAGCAGAGCAACCATGTGTCGTCAATCACAGACCAATCAAAACACTTTCCCCTCCTCAGCAAAACATGACCGGTGCCGTGTGATCACAGTGTAGAACAATGGCTCAGCGGCTCTTGCTTTCACTCCGTTATGACATCATAAGGAAACGGGCAAAGGAAGACGGGGGAATCTGTCCGTCAATGTCCAGCCCCGCCCCTTTCCTGCACAAGCCTGCAGAGCAGTGACTGCTGCCATGCTACGGCGTTTTTCTGCTCTGCCCAGACTGCGCTGTAAGAGAGCAGTCCAATTAGCCAAGGCAGCGCAGGCCTGCAGAAGTCCTGAGGGGCCCTCCAATCCCACGCGGCCCCTTTCCTCGACAGAAAAGTTAGCTTTCGTTCTCCTCGACGCGCAAGGCCTGTCTTGGACAAAAAGTATGAGTCTGCAACATTGCGGGCGTACGAGTAGAGCTGTGTCTGTGAGTGAGTGCTAGTGGATGGGTGTGTGTGTGTGTGTGTGTGAGACAGTGTACGAGTGAGCATTCAAGCGCGCTAGTGCGTGCGTGCGCCAACTCAAGGGCAAAAGCAAGCAGCCAGACTTCACTTCAACCCAGCACTGATATGAGTGTAGGTGTACAGGGCTCCCTCCATCTGTCTGTGGCTCTCCAGAGAAACGCAGGGGGTTGCCTCTGACTGTACATTGCTGTCAGCCTCCACATTCATGCATGCAGCTGCAATTAGTTCTGCATGGCTGTGGAAGTAGGCCACGGTCCCCCCAGCCTGTCGCTTAGCCCGCATCATTAAACCAGCAAGAGTAAAAGGGGGGGGGCAGCGGCAGGGCGTACAGTAACGTGCAGGGACAGTCCCCAATCCCTGGGGGTCTCTCTGGGAATAACACCAGGGTTGGCCTCTGTGCCAAACTGCAGTAGGATTCAATGAAATGTGCGCTCAGTGCCAATTCTAGCATTAGCGACCGTGGAAGCGGCGACAGAGCCAGAGGTGTCACTCCCGAAGCAGCGCCACCTGCAGTGCTCTTTCCTTTATTCTTAATCGCACCGGTCCGCTGTGGTGTACCCCATTATTTGTGACGGCAAGGCTATCGGGGCGGAGGTCGCGGTCAGCGATGCGTTAAAACGCGGCCATGCCCGTGAAATCTCTGCAATTCCAAACACAGGCGGAAAATGTGAGCGGGACAAACCGAGAAAAGAGATGGTTTCATTACAAACTGGCAGCGAAGACAGGAAAAGAGAATCTGCCCGTTCGCTTCAGGCCTCTCTTATCTGAGCCCTCCCCAGTCCTCCTTCTTTCCTCCCAGCTGGTCTTCGCTCATTTACATTTGGCTCTTCTTTGTACGCTTCCCTTACTGAACGCTTGCTGTTCGTGTTACCAACATGAGCAACGCAATGCTCGATGCAAGGCGAACTCGTGTGAATAACGGTTCAAGTACATGTGTTTCCATGACTCATTACTGAAGGACTGCATCCAGCCTGCAATGCTACCTTATCACAGCCTCTGTAATTACGCATCATATTCCTTCATACATGGGAGATTTCATACAGGTTTATGATTCAGAGAAATGCTAACCAAACAATCCTCTGTGGGATTTGCTACTGGGCAAAACATATATTTTATAATGCAAACCTTGATACCCGCTGTGCAAAATGATAGTAACATGAATAACCAAAAAACAGGTTAAAGCACAAGCAAGAGAGGAAATCCAAATACTTCATAACTGTGGGATACAGCCATTTCACCTATAAAGAAACACCTTCCCTGCATAATTGCTTTGAATTTGGAATGCGGAGGCAGGAGTTTCCAACAGCGTGATCTAAACAGCTCAGACGTCTGTCCCTTGTCATAGCCATTCCAACAGTTCTCTATCTGCAGGTCTTTGTTCTCACGTGTCACTAGTTTCCTCTTCGCCAGATACAGGACAATACGCTCCGTCACACTGCTGTTCCCTGCAGGGACTCCCCACTGCGGCTGAAATTCACTCCAAAGTCATTTTTATTGCTTACTGACTTGTTAACCAGTCTGCATCTCTGCCTTAATTATCTATTCTCCGATTATACACTATTCCTTATACACTCTCCCTATAGCAGTAGGTAGTCCCATGCTGCTGTATTAAATCTTTGATCTGCTCCATCTTCTGTGCAAAATCTAATTCTTACTCTTCTCTAGCTCCCCAGAGGTGGAATGGACTGCTTGCCAGCATAAGGACTGTGCGGTCTCTTAGTAACTCTCACCATCTCAGATAGGCACAAGCCTTTTAACATAAACGCTATATTTCCAGGGCACTTCACCTCACCTATTCATGCATAATGTAACAAATTTACTTGCAGTAAATCTGCTTATACACTTACTTACAGTATGTCATGTACCTCTGTAAGTGTTGTTCTGCTATATACGGGTAACTGGCTTGCTCACAGTCTGAATCTGAAACCTCCTTGCGTGTTTATTTCATTTTCAGTGCTAAAAGGGTAATGCATGAAAAAGTGTATTAAAAACGGTGAGTAAACAACCCCAGCCACAGCACTGACATTCATCACCACAGTCATTCGAAGGGAGGCAGAGAACAGTGAGGTGGACTTGATGTGAATGGAGGTGTTTCGGACTGGAAGTAAAGGCGTCTGTCAGGGGGAAAAGAACGACACCGAAGCAGAATTCAAGGAATTGGCACAATTCCATTAAACGGAATGGAGTCCCCATTAAAGATTTAGCGTTGCATTAGCATGAATACTGTATTCGCTGCGTTGCCTCGAAAGACAACCACTTCCCCTCTGATCGACCACACAAGGAGCCGCGTGTCTAAACCCACGACCATAACCACTCCCCCAGCTTCCTCCCATCTACAGAACTGCACAGCATTATGCCAATAAAGACTCTGTTGTGGCACACGCACACACGCACACACACACACACACACACACACACACACACACACACACACACCCACCCTGCCTATTGTAAGTCACCTCTTTAACACTACCTGAGATTCTCTTTGGCGGTGTGTATATTTTAAAAAAATTGTATTGTTTACACCTTAACTTTATTTTTTACATTGAAAAGTTTATTAATGCAGTCCTAACTGGAGTGTAAAGGACACCAATAGGTGCAAATATAAGTCACTTAGACACTGAATTGGCATCTTGTTCCAATCAGACATGACAAAAATCTTGATAAGAAGCTTGTATAAAAAATGTTAAAGATAACTACTATAGCTCTAAAATCACTAACAGGAGTTTTCCCCAGGACCTTATTTCAGATCTGTAAGTGTGGGGACTCCAGCGCATCTATTCATCAATAGTATATGCCACAGACCTTGGCCTGGCACTGGGACTGCACATAGAGCGTTTCCATGAAAAAAACATGGGATCCAGTCTACCCCAGGAAACACTGCGTTCACTATCCCACTGCACCCTGAACATCACGCCTGCTGTAGCATTCGGGCTGTCCGACCCCAGGAGAAACCCCGCCCTGCAACCTCAGCCTGTCAATCAATTCACAGCACAGAACCTGTCACTCTTCATGTGAATTGATTCAAACACAACGTAATCTGAGGTAGTTATCCTAAGGCTTTGTGCTGCCATGCAAATCTAAGTTGAGAAATGCAAGCTCTACAGTAGCTGAGCGTATGTGAGAATTTGGAATATCTGAGATTGTTGGAGTGGCTTTGTAAACCATTTACAGTTTAACATCCAACTGATAATAAAAAGAACAGTCTTATTTATACAGAATGATAGACCTTCAACATAACTGAAAAAATACCAATAAAATGGGGTTATAAATGCAATAGCCTATAGCCTACAGGTATCTAATTACAAGTTGGATGATACAAACAAACATAATTGCAGTTAAGTTGTCCTTGTCTGATAATCCACAAAGTTTTCTTCTGCATTCACATTTATGTTGGTCCCTACTTCCAGGATATTTGCCATACTCATTTATGTACTGGCATCAACGCAATTAATTAAAATAACTCCTTTGCTAATTAAAACCTTTTCATGTTCCTCCCTGTTCTGTCACCTGTAATGACGGACGTCTATTTTCCGTGTGAATCTGTTCAATTGTGTAGAGCCTGGCTGCTACTTTCACGTGAATCTGCTCCTGTGAAATGCACCTCAGCTGCAGAGGTCCTCATGGGCATGAATACAACACCCTTGAGAAAGCGGCTGGAATCAAACTGTGTATAAAGAAATGTGCGCCAACGTGCAACACTTCAGCTAGCAATGTCCAGCGTCACTGAGCATGGCAGACTATAAAGCACTTCACTCTAATTACCCACACTAATATTTATGTTCCATTAAAGCTTCAGTTTTCCGCAAACAACGGGAAACTGTCTGTTGGCGGGACCCAGGGGCCCGCAGCTGGGCGTTGGCTTCAATCCTGATTTTCATCCAGCTAATTAACTCATTCACTGTGGTTAAAGAAAAATCTAATCTGAACGTGACCTCGACAGCTATACTGTGCATCTCCAAGTGCCAGCTCTATCAACCACATGGTGCAAAATACAAATTTCCGACTAAACAGCAGTACTTAGGGCATGAAAGGACTTACGCAGCAATGCGTCTAAAAATACAGCGGTTGCAAAAAGCTTCCACGCTTTGGGCGGCTGGCTGCCTTACCAGTGGCGAGCTCACAATCGTCGTGATTGCATACAGGAAAATGTTTTTCTTCCCAGCGTGAGCCAGGAAAGACAGCCAGATATAGCCAGCTAAACATATCATCAGGGGATCTATGGAAAAAAAGCCATCAGCAGGCTGCCGGTGGCTTCGCGGGGCTCAGCGGCCTGCCCTCAGAAAACTGCTAACGTGCTGCCCGTGGCCGTCTCAGCGAGCTCGTTCACACGCGTCCACGCTCCGAGAGAAACTGGGTCAGACCTGGTTCTGCTTCAAACCGCACTGCCCGGAGCTGGTCTGAGTGCGAATGCCGCTTAACAAAAAAAAAAAAACAGGTTACCCAGTTCATTCATCACGGCGCCAATCACACGAGATAAGATCTATGAATAAAGACTGTTTTTCTTTCTGTTGCTTTTATTATGCTTGTTCATTCATTTGGCAGACAATCGTAAACAGACCTAATTACGAGGCCATCGCATAGCTAATATATGATTTATCTTAAGAGCTGCATACCATTATGCACAGAAGAGCCAGTAACAAACTAAAATAACAGTGCCTGGGTAATGGAGGCATACACAGATATGCATACGTATGGTTAAAATTATGAGGAAATATTTCCCTAATCTCATATCTGAGAAAAAACATAACCAAGAACCATATGCAAACTCCAGCGAGCCAAATGAACATACTCACACTAGCATACATAAAGAGCCTAACACTGATTAATGACTCCACGTCACTCCGTGATTTTTCTCTGGGCAAGAGATGTTCAAGTGTCAGGAGCCTGGTGCAGGGCTGGTGGATGAATGCTACCTCCACACCCCCTCTACACACACTATGTGCGGTAAGGTTTAAGCCACCCAGACCAGCACAACTCTGATTCACAGTTGGTGTCAGTTCCATTTTTTCCTAATTCAGCCTAAATTCCGACCTCGCCTGGGTTCGTTCTGCTCCGTTACGATCCCTCCCAAAAGCTTTCGGTTCCACTCCTGGTCAAACGTGAAGAGCAGCACCCAGCTGCACTTCCTGACCAAATGTGGAAAGTCCAGAGAGACAAGGGCATCACACTTCCCCAAAATAAAGGAAGTCTGCCCTCAATTCGGGAACTTCTCAGAGACAGACAGACCGCCGTTCTTCTGGGGAGAGAAGAGGGGGAGCGTGGCACGGGCATTGCGGTATAGCACAGCACCGCGAAATCCGGCAAGTGACACAAAGCAGAAATAAAGATTTATTTCACCGATGGCCCATGGTTATTTTAAGTGAGGGCGAGCGGACTTGACAGAAACGCCCACTGCCTTAGCTACGGAATTAATCCCATTTGCGGCTTTTGGACTTCGCTCTTAAGTCCCCAGGGACCCTGTTTGTAAACATGCCACATCGACAGCGCCCCCCTTACGATTGCTGGTTGAGGAGGCGGTGTGTTTGTTTGGTTGGCAAGTCAAATCATCATTTGAAAGCACAAATTACATTTAAGAACTTACACTGAAGAACATGAGAGACAGTATTCACAGCACTGGCATAGACTGCACAGTAGTACTCTACTCCTCTCTGCTTTAAACACTGATGAGAGTAACAGTGGACAGAATCTTAACAGACATTAAGATACAAGTGTGAATAGCTAATAGTTTCAGATATCAAAAATATGTAAGGTACATTTAGTGAATTAGGCACATTATCCATATAGATAATGATATATGCAAGGGTTGTGGATCTGCATTTTCATGTCAACTAAAATTATCAGTGTGGTAAACTTAAAATGCAACTTAAAAGCCACAAATCCCACTCTGGGACATCAGTCTTTATCTACAAAGTTAAAACAGACCCTGACTGAAACCCTCCTCCACAGCCCAGTACATATACCAATATTTAAGGGGGCAACAATCTGACTTTGACACTATCATAATGACTGGCTCCTATGTCAGGTAACCACTCAGGTAGTACTCCACGGAAATGCAAGAGACCTGTCAGAGATGTACTAAGCTGATCAAAGCGGGAACGCAACTTTCATCTCTATTACATGTTCCTTTCAGCTGATAAGCTTTTGTACATTCATGTGAGAAACGCCTCAGATCTTATGTATTACATGCCTAGAATATGCAGCGCTGCCCTGCTCATGAATTATGCATTTATCCAATTAAACACGATCAATACTGAGGTACTGCCATTTTTCCCCATCAATTCAGTGAAATTTATCAAACAAATATGCGTGCAACTGATGCAGAGCAGAGAAGATCCACATACCGTGAAAATCAATACTGACTATGTAAGCCTAATATTTTTCCTAATTCCAATTTAAATTCAATTCCAACAACTGAGCTGCAATTCACTGAAAATGTTCAGCCCCATTAGAACTGACCCTAACTGTAAAGCGAGTGCTACTTCACATGGGCCCAACCACTCTGTGCTATTTGGAAAAAGGACAGAGTTAAGGCTGGGCAGCCAATAGGAGGAGCCGACTCTATTAGCGGCTAACCCTGTCCTTTCAGTGTATCAGCAGTACACATCGGAGACACAGGAAGAAATCTGTGATGATGCGGAGAGGATAAAAAAGAGAGAATGGGTCTAAATGTCTCACAGACCCCTGCCCTCCCTACCGTGTTTAGAGTTTCACAACACTCAATTACCAATGCTAAATTCCACAAATTTCTGTAAACCTTTCAACCTTTAACAGGGAATTGGACCACTTTTTTCCCCCCTTTCTTTCTAACAAGTTTATCGATTCAGGAATGCATGCATTACAACACACTATACTATGCAAGCAGACTGTATAACTGCTAATGTTTGTAACAAAACACGCTGAGCTCCATATCTGGCCAAAGTCAACTGTCTTCCGCCATGCTGGCTTTTTCTCGCTCTGATTGAAACCATTCCTTTGCATACAGGGTTTTTTTCTTTTTGTAAGCAATTCCGTTTGAACATTTCCCAGAAGACAAATGTTTTTCACAACAGCCATGTTTAACCGTTTAAACAGCGCTCATGTAACATCCCTGCTTCCAATCACGGGACAGGAGACGAGAGTCTGAGAGGGGGATCTCTGTGTGTTCGCCCACACGGGCCACCGGGAGAAATGGGAAGAGGAGTTAAAGGCTCTGTCATCGTTTTTCACCGTGCCATCTGCCTGACAGACACGTTCAAGCAGAAAACTCTGGCATTTCTTTCCTAAGTGAGGGACCACTAGTGCAGATTCTGTGAAGAAGCCCTGGAGCAGCACCAGGCTAATGAAATGCAAACACGAGCGGCTAAACATCACCTTCCTGTCCAAAGCAAACAAGCGTCTTCTTCCAAATTCCCCATCCACCCGCCCCGCCCCCACCCCCACCGACCTCAAACCACGGGCACCGAACTATGAGGCAACCCGACTGACTTTTCCTGCCCCCTTCTTTAGAAAAGAGAGATAAAATTTGGGGTGTGCGTTTACCCTCGAGCGGAGCCCTGTTCACGCTCTCCGTGCTGGACTGGGAGCACCCCAGGGCGCCCCGCTTCTGGGAGCCCAGGAAGCCCCGCTTGGAGCTCTGGCGGAGCGAGGCGCTGGCGACGGGCGTGGAGGTGGCATCCTTCTTGGAGAAGATCCCGCTGAAGAAGCGCAGCAGCCGGCCCTCCCCCGCCCCGCCCCGGCCGCCGCCCCTCAGCAGCCGCTCCCGCTCCTCCGGGCTCTTCTCCGAGATCCGGTGCAGGTCGCTGTTGTCCAGGGTGCGGTTGCGGCCCTTGGCCCGGTCGGCGCGGCTCAGCTCCCGCAGCGGGTCGGCCTGGTTCAGCACCTCGCCCACGTCCAGCGTGTTGCGCTTGCCCTCGGGCGCCGGCTCGCCGAAGGCCGGGTTCTGCAGCACGACGGCAGTCGCCGGGGCCTTGGCCTCGCCGCCCGGGCCGATGCAGCTGGAGCTGCTGTGGTGCTTCTCTTTGGACAGCGCCCTGAGGCGGAGCAGCTCGCCCCCGCTCCAGTGCCGGAAGCTGAAGCTCCGCCGCAGGAGGCTGGGGTGCCGCTTCAGCGGGGGGGTCTGGGGGAGGGTCTTACCTGCTTTGCCGCTCCCTTTCGGGGTGAGCGACGGCGAGCTCACGGCGGGGGGAGAGGGGAGGCTCTCGCTCGGTGCCTCGCTGCCGCCTCGCTGGCCCCTTCCCTCCCTCTCCATGCGAGTCTCACCTGTACACACTGAGTTGTGGTCCTTAGTGCTTCCGGAAATCACGTGGTCCCTGTTCCCTTTAGTGCACGGGCTTCCTCCCCTGACGGCAGCGGTTTTCTGCGTTTCCCGCATTTCACCGCCGCAAATATCCCTTTTGAGCCTCTCAACATCTCTGTTTTCCTGTCTACAGGGCAACCCCTGTGCGTTCCTTTTATTCTGCGGGGCGATGTTCACGGACGCCACCATGTTCACACACAGCCCTGAGCCGCCATCCTCTTCCCCCTCCCGCTCTCCCGTCGAGTTACCTGCACAGGTGTCCTTTAACTCGAACGACAGGTCTTTGTGGAAGTGGTGCATCTTTCTGGAGATTTTAAGCCGACCCAGTTCCAGCTGCCCCGTGCTAAACGTCCTGAAATTCCTCATGGAGTTCCGCGCGGAGTACTCGTCCGTCTCGTCCTCCACCTCCTTCAGCTCCTCCAGCAGGCAGCTCCTCTGAATCTCCGGGGTGGCCTCGTGCCGGAAAGCGCCCACTTTGGGGTTCTCCAGGCGCCGGTGCACCGCGTTGTTGCTGCCCCCACCTAATTCCTGCAAGCTCTCCTTTTTCACCAGGGTGAGAGAGATCCGGTAAACGGTTTTCCTTTGTGGCGTTCCCCGCTCCATGCTTTCAGCGTAACCACCATCCAGAGGGTACATTCTTCAGTGGCAAAGATAAAAAAGAAACAAAGAAATAAAAAACGCGTCCCCTTGGCTGAACGTATGATTACTGAAACCAAAACAGTACACTGGGAATTCACCCAGTCATTGTTATTGCTATGATTCTAATGTGCACGAATGTTTACCATATTGAAAAAGGTTAGTCGCTCTTTCATATGCGCAAAAGGATCACAAGGTTCAGTGTTTCGAGGAAAAATTCGATGCGGTGTTGTGCAAATCCAGGTGAAAAGGCTGCAGCCCCGTAACGGATAGAACAATCCAAATGTGTCCGTGTAGGTGAAATATTGCTATTCTCTTTCACATTCCAGTCATTCGTGTTCGAAACCAGCAACAGCAACGAACGCAAACGTTATTCGTGGTGCCATAACATAAAACATAAGATCCGTGTTATTGTGACTACGGCAAAAACACAAGATGCATGATCCACTCTTGAGACAGTCCGAGTCCTGCTGCTCGCGGCTCTTACCGCGGTGATGTCCGGATCATTGTAAAAGAAATATTATTGCAACACTGTATCCTCAGCGGGGCGAGCGCGTTTGCCCCCATTGTGCTCCTGCATCCGCGGTGGCGAAGCCTGCTCGCTAGCCAGTCACGACGAAGCGCTATTGTTTTCGCTACATTTTCTGCTATGATTATTCCGATGGAATATGCGGCCACGATCGTGCTCACGCGTCCTCTCTCACGGTGATCCCAACAACGCGAGAAGCTCGTCCGCTACCCCTCTCCTTCCTCGGTTCTGTCTCAGCTTAAGCGGCATTGTGCCAGCAGGCACACCGGACTGGCCACAAAACACGGAACAGATTTCCTGACGCGGACCAGGAACGGCGTTAGTATTCCTTAACGCTCGGCGTTGATGTTTTTTTGGGGGGCAACGTGTTCTTTGTTGTGACCGTAGGTAACACTGCGCGATTAAGCCGGGCAAATAAGTAAGTAACCTGATCTCAAAGATTAAAAAAGAAACCGCCCAGTATTAATCTATAATTAATTATAATTATAAAATGCTATTAATACGAATTTAATCAAACATTGGCCTTTTATCACTCTAGTCGAATCTATTTACTGGAAAACAATGCGTGTTTCCATTAATATACACGCACACTGATCTGCTGCTTTGGCATATTTTCCAATTAATCGCCCAACACAAACACACAGGAGAAGCAGCGTAGAAAATATGAGACGGTAATTAACCCCAGGGTGCCGACAGGCGTTCCCCATGCAAAGCGTGACAGAAAATGTTTAAGGCATTTGCGTGCTCCGGTCCGGGATATGCAAGAATCCCGAAGAAAAGTGGGGGTGGAGTTAATTCATTTCTTTCCGTCTGACAGTCACAGAGCTGCCCGGTTTTAGGACAGAATTTAGGCCCACTGCCCTTAAGGACACTGCACCCAAGCACCCAGCGTCGTACTACGGTTATAGGCTACATAAACACGAAAAGCCGTGCTTAAAACGCTGACCAAAACATACAAAACCTGGTAGCGCTGTTAAAGTGGCGGTGGGGGTTGACATCGCCTCAAACGGTCGCTTTGTGGTTGATGTATTTGCGCTGCGACACCATCCTTGCCATTTGTCTCAAGGTACAACAAAGCACACCTGTGCAATCCCTGCAAGACACCTGGAAACGTGTTTATCCTCCCATACCCAAGCCACTTCATGCCAACCGCCATGAGATACTAACATATCACACATCCAGTGTTTATTCAAATCCAAAAAGCGACAAATTATGCCTTTAAAAGGAACGTGAAATACACGTGTACCTTTGAAAAATGTCGATCTATAGTTTCGCCAGTATTATTTCAAATACCTGTGCACTTTTGGGTGCGTAGCCTATACCGCAGCTCAGGAATTCAAACCTAGTGCTATACGCCAAATACAAATGCAAGGTGTGTCACATTTGCATTGTTACACTGTTCCTCTTCACGAGTGCTCACTTTTGATCCACGCAGATAAGCATAACCAAATTATGTTAAAGTGAAAGTCAATGCCCAAATGTATAAGACACCTCCGGGCTCGCATAAGCTATGTCAAATACGTCCAAACCGAGATGAATATTATAAACTAAATATATGTACTAAATACTTGCACTCGTGTAATCATGACAAACCCCGCCTCGAGGCATGGGAAAAACCGGCCATTGTGTTTACAACCGTCTCTTCGTTTGAATCAGCCTCCACTCAATTTGAAATTGCAGTAAGGCATACCGAGGTCGGAGTTTAATTCCTGCCAACATTAGAAACAATAATAGTAAAAGCATTTTGAAATTAAAAGGCAAAATTGCCACTCTGCCACCAGCTGGCTTGCAAATGGACCATCACCAGTAACGGTACGGACCTGAGCTAACACGGGAAAAAACGTAATCAAAAGCTTAAGTAAACGTGAACATGGCCGGTCTAACTGAAGCTCCACGGCAGGGGGAAACGGTTGCACTGCGTGACAAACCACGCAGCGGTCCCTTGTTCCTCTTTCGTACCAGCGACACTGTCCACGGTCGCATAGACTAACACTAAAGCTTCAACACATGGCCAATCACGCACACATATTCTTTTCACACCAGCCGCAGCTGATTTCACAAATGCAATCTGCTGTGTACCACTTGGAGATTATCTCTGAGCCTGCCCAGCGCTAAGCCCTTTTGAAGACTTACTGGGCTTGGCAATACTGGTCTATGAAGGCCAGAATTGATTCTGACTTCCAGTTTCCCTCGGGGCATAATTGTTTGATTGAAATCCTATTACAGGTATGAGATTATACTCTGAAGCACTGCTTATTTAGCAACAAGATAAGCAGACTTGACCTACACTTTGCATGTTAACGGTTGAAACAGAGGCCAGGAAAATCTAGAACAGGAAACGTGCTGCTGCTCTCTTTCTGTGCTGGTGTTTCTGTGGTGTTCAGCTAGGCGACAGGGGTCACTGAGCTCAAGGTCTGGGACCCGCCAAAGACACATCATGGCTACCAACACTGCCTACACTCAGTTTGAATGCAGCATTTCGGATTGGGTCCCCAGCCTCTGTCCTTCACCCCTGACCTCCCACTCCACACTCCTATGTCGTTTGTCCCCGGGGACGGTGGAGGTTGTGCGAGAGATTACCTCCTCTCTTATCTCAACCTCCAATTCCACCGCCTCCCTTGCGTCTCCCAGCTCTCCGCGCCAACTTTGTGAATCGATATGAAGATTAAGACAGATTAGAGGAAGCTGATTAGGCTCATTCAGGGCTCTGTTCCACTCCCTGCTCCTGCCCTCCGCCCCCGCCACACTCCCTCCTCCCCACACCTCTCCCTCTCTCTTTACACCTCTCACCCCTTCTCTCTCTTCGCCTCCACAACCCCCTCCTCCAACATTATATGAATATTTGACCATGAGATCAATAACTGGTTACTTCGAACAGCATTTGAATTCTTCTTGTCTTCAAAGAACAGTTTTAAAAACCCAGGGTTGTATTCATTATCGACAACACTCTTGTAGGAGATCTTAGGATCCCTGCAGAAAACCAGATATTTCATTAGCACATAAGTACAATACATTATTAATTTTCCAGCTAAGGAGTGTGACTGCACGCACATCTTTGAAGTGAGTCATTATTCACACAGAAAGAACAGGAGTTTCACACTGTGTGCGAGTGAAGAACCAAAAAAACATTATTCCACTATTCAAAATATTCCACCTCAGGAGTTTCAGAATATTTTAACAGGAGCTATGTGAAAGCTGTACCTCACGCTCTCCTGCGCCTCCTCACCACCCTCCCTCCCTCTCCCACCTCCTCCTCGCTCCGCGCCTCCTGTCCGCCACCTCCCTCTCCTCGCGTTCCCGTGGACCCCACCCCTGCTCACCCATCGAGTTTTTAATGCATTCATAAGACGTATTTATGAGCGCCCACTTCCACGACGCCGACAGCTAATACTCAGTCACGTGTTTTGCAGCAGCCCGGTGAGCAGAATGCATTATGTCCTTATGTAGGCTAGGTTATGTAAATGACTGGTACGTTTTTCCACTCTGCCAAACATGGGTAGGCCTCTGCCCTCCCTTTCTGTTTCAATTCTGCATGGCGGTAACAAGCCACATACAACAGCAGCCCATCTGCATGTAATGCTTGGCATTTCAGTTTAGTCTGTGATAAAATGATATTACTTTTTATGCATCTTTTGGTTCCGTTTAAATACACAGAGGGCATATTTAAGACAAGCAGTCTGCCTTGCCATGGCTTTTTGGCAGTGTTTTTTATCCGGGCTCATACTGGCCAACAACAAACTGTAAACTTTAATACCACAAAACAAAACCCAAATCTGGTTTATTCTGCTCTCATTTGCAAACTTGTCCCCACTTTTATGACACAAGTGTTGTGAGGCGTATTCAGTGCAAATAACTGGCAAGAACTGGCTGTTATGACTGAGCCGTAAAATGTGCTGCCCTGCGTTTCTCACTGAGAGAAGCGAGGGATGGGGTTCCTCTGTGCAATGCTGCGATTCGGGCTCTAGACGGGGACACAAGCGTAGCGCCCCCTGTGGCTGGCTGGCACACACAAAGAAACAGACATAAAATGAACGGCTGCTGCAGTTAAACCCAGGGCAGAGACAGCATTTGAACAACTGAAAAATGATTGATGGCTTTTTTCCTTCGTTTTTTTGAGAAAGCCAGTCCTTTCTCAGATGCCACTCACAGAATGGATCTGAAAATGTAGCTTGCTATGTGACAGGTCTTTTCCAAATACAGTTAGAAGATGGCATTAATCACCCCCCCCAACACACACACACATATACATACTATTTATCATATTTTTTTGTTATTATTTTCAAATAACATTTTTAGAAAGTTTGAGTTTTGCCACTGGCTGTTCACATGTCAAGCTCTCTAGCCATGTCGCTTTAGCAAGTGTCCTGTTCGACTTCCAGTGAAAGTCAGAGCCCAGCATCCTATAACATTCAGAGGACTGGTGGTGCAAGCTAACCAGCAAGCTAACCAGCACTGGAACTAAGATGGAACAGATGAAAACAAGCCCATCATGATCAGTAATTAACACCAGAAACAAAATCAAACAGCCACAGGCGGCTGCGAAATAACGTAATGCTGGCAGAAACTATCAATATGACTGCTCTTCACCCACATGAACGTAACAACCAATCAACAACACATAATTTGTCAAAGATGATTACATCCTCTGTGACACTTCTTAAAGGGTTTTGTGTTGTTTTAAAAAAAAAAACACATGAACATGATATTCCTGAAAAACGCAGCGATGAGGAGATTTCTCCTTTCTTGCTCCATCCTTCTGTCAGTGAGAGAAGAGGCGGGGAGGGGGGCAAGGGAGAGAGTGGGGGAAAGGGAGAGACAGAAGGGGGAGAGAGTGAGAGAGAAAGACAGCGAGCACACTCTTTCATCCCCTCCCAGGAGGGCCTGGAAAATGGGTCAGAGAGAGCATACAGATCCCAGCTGAAAGAGCTGCAACACACACACGCACGCACGCACGCACGCACACACACACACACACACACACACACGCACACACACACACACACACACACACACACACACACATCTACACACACCCACAAACATGTCCACACACATCCGTTATAAACACACATACATACACACGCATGCCCACACTGAGAGAATGTGCTTGTGAAACCGTTACCAGTACTGGCATTACAGTCTGTCTGAAGGTAAGCATCACCTGCTCCCAGCTCGAGAGCTCAGCCGCAGCCCCCACTTCAGTCGACAGCCAGGATCAATAAACCCACCAATCAACTAATAAATCAACCCAGATGAGAGACTGACGTCCCCTTCAGGAGCTGTGAGAGCATTAACTAACATCCTCAATGCCTCATCACTGAGCTAAAAGCGCAGAATTACAGGAAATACACCTCAAGCCCAGACCAAGCCTCAGCTGCAGCGGTCTACATTAATGGCACACAGTCACTGAGATGGCTTTAAACGAACAGCAAAGCAGACACACTTGTAAAGAACTGGGAGCATGTGGCCAGTCGGGTGGGCATGCGGGGGAGAGAGAGAACCGATCAGTATGAGGGAATACGCCCATGCATGCACCACGCCCTTCGCAATGCTAAGAAATGCATAATTCATACATTCAAAATGCAGCACAGGCACTGAAGCACTCGTTTTACAGAGAGAGAGCTCTGATAGGCTGCAAGGATCACTTACTCACTTCCCATTCGCTAAAGACGGGCGGTAGCCCCTGCAGTGTTTGAATGAGGAGTCCCTGTCCTAGAGGAGGGGGGTTAGTGTTCTGGACTCTTTCACAGAATTGAGAAGCACACATTGTGACCTTTTCTATAAGACTCTATGGCAGCGATGTGAAATGTGTCCTTCTGTTTTTCCACAGCTGAACTCCATGGTTGTCATCCCCCCTCTTGGTGAGAGAGGGGGTCTAGCTGGATCTGGACATGGAAGCCTGTTCCCTCCTGACGTCAGATGTTAGCGACACCTGCTGTACACCACCCAACAGCGTTGAAGCCCGATTTGTAAGCTCAGGGCTGGTGACTGTTGCTGGATAACCTAAGGGCCAAATACAAGTTTACAGTGTAAACAGGGGCCAAACGCAGGCTTTAACAGTGTAAACTGAGAGCCAAATACAAGGTTTACCAGTTTAAGCTGAAGGCCAAATACAAGCCTTACCGGTGTAAACTGAGAGCCAAATACAGGCTTTAACACGTTTCCCCAAATGATTCTTCACCAAAGGCACTGGAGCAACCCGACAGGGCATCATGGGAGTTCTGCCAATCTCATGGGTGCATCATATGGGCACGCAGTCACACTGGCATCAAGGAGCCAGAGGCAGCTGAGTTCCATGCCCCATGGGCTGCCATGTGTCACCCTTTATTTCCCAGCATGCAACAGGACACGACCCTCACCATTCATAACTGTACCCCGCTTCCACAGGCTGGTGGAAGGAGGGAACTCCTCATTGAAACTCCCAGAGGTTAACACACCACCTGCTACATGATACACACTGTCCTGGTGCTGAAACCCTTGTGTGAACTTTGGAACAGACTGATGACTGATCCAAAACAGCCGCAACTCAGCTCTTCAATCGTCACCCCCCTGCCATGGGTCATGGAGTATTTTGATGTCATTAGACCTTAAATCAACTGTTCAAGCCTTCGAGTGAATCCCTACCAACCCGTTTTATAAGCTGCACAGTTCAGTCCAATGACATTTGCCACATTAGTGTGCACCCAGGGAAGTATGACATGTCTTTTCCCCATGTTTAACGCTCACTGCACTGCACGTGTAGTATTTGATAAATGGGTGGAGTTCAAGGCTGTTTTTTTAAACATGCAAAGTGAGTACGTGTTTACACACAGCACACAGCTCCTATGCAAACAAAGCCTCACTGTCTTAGCATATTTTAATTGGTCACATCAAAAAACAACATAGCCACTAGCCATTCACTAACAGGGTTCGATCCCAGCTTATTTAACTACTGTAAGATGAAACTGGTGACTCAGGTCTGTAATGTATGTGCTCAATTGGACTTGAAATACTAGTTAAGATGAGTGATGACTTTTAGATCACCCTGGCCAATGAGATGGTTTTTATTTGTTTTTGCTGAAAGCTGCAGAGCATGGTCACACCCGTCAAGGCTGATTTCATGAGCTCCACAGGCTGAGAGGCCAACTGTATGAGAGAGATGCATGATGGGAAAATGGCTTTATAACACAAACACATATTGATAAAATGATTCAGTTATTAACCTGGGAAAATCTCAACCTGTCTTTCAGGACAGTGCAAAATATGACTCAAAGAGAGGGGAATGAGGAAATACCGGTTTGAAAAAATCCCAGAATTCTGTGGTAAAATCAGCTTTAAACAGAAAAGCACAGGACTTTCCAGGGGCCCTGCGAGTTTTCCCCTTTCTAATTTAATCCAAATATCCTCGGCAGGGCTTTTAGGATCGGCTGCAGTGCTGTGCAATTTCCTGTGCGCTCACGCAGACCCCCAACAGACGCCTCCTCCTGGTCTATCGTTTACAGTCTTCCCCTCTTCCATTAGCCAGGACTCTGTAAGGCTAATCACGGCAACCAATGCTGGATCAGGAAGAACAGCTCACAGATGTGAGTATCTGAATACTGCTTGCTTAGCCAGTCATACTGTACCAATGTACACAATGTCAGTAATTACACTGGGTCATTTACACAGTATTATAGCTACACCTGGCACACCAATACAAAACATATGACGTTTGTTTTGCAAATATTTCTGGTAGTTTTGGTGGTATCCAAGGGAGGGGGTCAAGGTCATTATGTTGAAAATAAACTTATAAATGGTCAAATGTGACTTTTCAACACCACTGCAGAGAGACTAATAATTCCCAACAACTTGCAAACTTGCAAAAAATATATATAATTACATTAATAAAAAAGTAATTAAGAGCCACCCTATTCAATGGTGTGCAGCTGTGCTCTGAGATAATGCACTGTAGAACAATCAGCCACCCAACTAGCAGGAAACCCTCAGCAACGCGCTCGCTGTATGTCATTCCATATTCTGGCGCCATCTAGCTGTCAACTGGGAGAACAGCAGGAGACTGTGAGCAGCGCATCTTTCCAGCACATCTGTCTTCCCTAGAATCAGTCCATTTTTCAAGCAATTCAATGCATGGAAGCAAAAAAAAAAAAAAGAGGCTTCCATGTACCACTACACTGGAATCAAGATGTTGGTATCATATCAATCAGGGGAAGATTCTTAAAGTTCCCAAAGCAGGCAGCTGTAATTCAGCGCTCGGTGCTGGATCGCAGTTCCAGCTGAGTGCACCATGGACCCAAACCCAACCTGGGAATGAGCCAGAAAACCCAGATGTGTTTTTCTGCTATGCAGTGCATCACGTGATTCCTCAACATGATGCCAGCAATCTGGAGCGGGATCTGGGACAGCCCCACACCTGTGTCTCAGCCCTCGTTAGCTCCGCTACTGCACGCGTACAGACAGCGGATTGGACACCTCATTGTTGGCCACAGTAATGATTATTGGTCGGTGATGAACCTGACTCTGCCCCACCCCTTTCTTCATTCTCTCCGTAGAGGAAGCACTTCCTCCGCTGTTTCTCCATCCCTGAGGTAAAACCTCTGTCCCCACCGACCACATGCATCATAGCTTTCAGCTGGAGTGCAGATATAGAAATCCACCTACAGCAATCAGGCAGGCAGAGTGCAAATGACTGCATGTCAATGTCTATGCGGTCAATAACAAACAAACACAGGATGCAGAGACCTGTCCTCTACCTGTGCTCAAGAACAGGTATAGCTGGCAAATCTGCACAGGTGAAAGCTACATCACTGTGTTCTGCTCAGCTCGGCTTCTACAGCTCACAAAATCAAGAAATGCTCAGTCTTTGCGGTTCAAAGGATTGAGCCTATTTACTTACATTTACTCGGAATAAGAATGCTGCATTCAGTACTGTGCACAGATAGTTTTGCAAGTCCATCTGGCAGTTCAACATCGTTATAATGGCTGGAAATGGCGATAGTTGTATATGTTTGTGTGTTTATTATGACAGCTCTCAATATGGCAGTGATTCCCAAAATAGCCTTATATTCCCACTATGGCACTAATGATTCAGTGTCTATATGGCTACATGACTAACCCAATGAATGCACATATTGTAAGTCACTCTGGATAAGGGCATCTGTCGCATGAATCAAAGCAAATGTAAATAATGTGCACCTTTGGTATAAACAAACGGCAGATTTCTGCCTGGAACACAGTACTCAAAAACACACCTCTCCTATTTACAGACTGGCCCAACATGCTCGCGCTAACGCTAAGCGCTGAAAGGTGGCGCTGTTGGCAAAAGCAGGGCTAACAGACAAAGTGTGCATGATGCAACTGTGGTGTTCAGCTAGCACAGTGTTATGGAAATGGATGAGCCCCGCATGCAGTGACCGTGTCAAAGTGGCCCAAAGCTAAGCTAATATAAAAAGACCTAAGGAGCTGTGAGGCCTTTTAAGGATGATGTGAGGGTACGTGCTGTTCCTCACTGTAACTGAAGCAGAGGTGGATTACCACGGCCGGGGAGCGAGGGGGCGGCGGCAAGGGAGTATTGTTGATAACAGAACTGTGTAACTCGGTCACACCGAAGCGCTGCAGTGTCGTTCCGGCGGGCGCCCCGCCCCTGCTCAGGGGACGTCGTTACCGAGCTCGGAGGGCGCGACGGGGGCAGATGTTTATGAATAATTCACAGCGAGGCCGCGACCGTGCCAGCGTGCGCAAGCGTGCTTTAATTACCGCCGTTCTGACCCGTTTCGCATGTCAGCCCGCAGCAACACGCACGCGCACACACACACACACACACACACACACACACACACACACACACACACACACACACACTCCGACCCGAGACTCGCGCGGCGAGGGCCATGCGTTAGTGATGCGTGTCGGACGCTTGACCTAGTTCCGCGGAGAGCGTCCCATATGCCCGTCCGCTGCGCCGCGCACGGCGGAGACGGCGAGGCGCGGGGAAGGCCTGCGCAGCCGTGCATGCGCCGAACGCCTGGCGCACGCCGCGTGGCGTGTGGGTGTTGGAGAGCGCGGCGCGGCGCTCGGTTTGGAAGGAGCGGCTCAACCGTCCGGCCAATTATGGTGAGGATGGAGAGGAACAGGCCGTCCACAGTCAGGCCGCAGCAGTTAGGGTTAAGGAAACCGACGCGAAGGCCAGGACCTGGAGACGGTGGGGCATGTGCTGAACAGTGCCACGTCCCCCCGTCTGGCACAGCAAGGGTGTCTGCGTCAACCGTGAAGGCAGCAATCCCATTCTGATGGATAGAAAAATACCAGGGACAGTGAGAATGCTTCCTAACTGTGAACAGGACATAACCAGTAAAGCAGTGAGAACGCTCACTTACTGTGAACTGGACATAACCGTTTAAAAACCTCATTTTCATCTTATTTCCAAATAAACTGGTATGCAAAGTAGAATGATTAGAAGGAGAGGCAATTCTGTTAACGTAAGGAGTGATAAAAGAATATATGAAAAACAATGTGAATTTTTAGGCTATTCATTAATGATTCACTCAGTGGAACACTGTGTACTTGCAATTCCTCAAGAATCATTCTGGACACAAATCTATGCAGGACCAGTCTGCAGGTAACTTTTTTAGTTTCATGTTCTGACACGCAGGTGGTATTTCTCTGCCAGAACAGTCCGTACACTGATGGCTGAAGACATTCTCTTATCTATTTTAAATTCCAGACAATTCAGGACTCGACATTTCTCTCTGAGATGAGACTGTGGCTGTTCCACAACTGACACTTTGCTTCTCTGTTCACAGATGACTCACACATTTGAGCCAATCAAACTGTTCTGCTATATAAATAAAAGTCCTTTGATTGGCTCACACAAGTCAGTCAGTGGTTGCTCAGCTGTGGTAGCTCTGTTATGCCAGATGTGTGGAATTCTTACCAATAAATCAAGCATTTGATTATATATATACATGACACTGTGATTTTGAACCAACAAATTGAAATTGTCTGAATAATTGTTACAGCCACAGTCTTCTACTAACCACTTATTCCAAAAGCCTGTCTTCCTTGTAACCCAGAATTAAGAAAATGATTTTATATATTAAACTTTGCGTGCATGTAAAAGAGCTTATTCCAGAGACCAGTTTGGAATTAACATCAGCATAATTCTCTGTTGAAGAAAATGCGAGCATGCAAACATGTAAACACGATGCATCACAGCACGCTTGGCGACAGCCCAGAGAAGACACACTCGGCAAAGCGCACAACAGCGTCACCATTCAGGGGCCAGAGGAAGTTCTGACCGAACAGCCAGCGGGCTGGGCAGCGTTCACGCTAGCCCCCTTACAGCCTAGCAACACTGCGTCTACCCAGCATGCACCTCCCTCTCAGGCATTTGGTAAACGCCATTCGTTTGCCGTTCAACGCCATGTCGCGTGCGTGTCGCGATTCCTCACAGGACAGTTCTCATCACCGCAGGCCAACAATTCCACTTCAATGGTCATTTTGTGGTTAGCCTACTTCCAGTTCAAGCGCACATTACAACAAGGTACGGTTTGCATAATGGTTTGAGTCAGCGTATTTCCAAACAGCAGGCATTAACTGGACAGAGGATGAATCAGCCCTCATGGCCACTTCTGCAAAACCCAGTGAAGCTGCTTGTTGACTGGCTAACACACAACAGTGAACGTTGTCCATTTCGTGAAGCAAACCTATAAAGTGACAAACGCTGGCTACCTGGTTAAGTTATTTAGTGTATTTCCTAGTCCTTTGTTTAAAAGCTTCTCTGATTTCCTGCACTGTGAAGCACTCATTGGCGCAGTAGAGACCCCCTGGAGTCTCGGGGTGTTCTACCCCGTCCCCTGACACTGGCAGGGGGGTGTGGAAGACCCCGGGACAGCTGCGTTGTCAGCGCCACAGTGTCTCCCTGCGTGCTGCGCATTCCGATCGCCGTTCGCGCATTCTACGGACTCCGCGGGCTCTGTTGCCGAGCTGCGGGGGAACGACATTCATTTAAAATGTAGTTAGCTGTAGCGTTACAACTGTAGCGTTAACACTGTCAAAAATCAATTCTGCAGCAACAGTGTGTGCTCTGATATTCTTCATGCTCAGCTACACTGTCAGACAATTCTGTGCATTACAGCTACACACGCAAAGGTTCAAAGCAAACCTAGACCCTCAAAAGCCTTTTTCCACAGACAAAGGGTTTAGCACATAACATACCGTGACATTTCGGTGGGTAATTGCTTTATTTGCCAAACACTTGCACAGAAGGAATGTGTAGAAATGAACAGTGCATATTGTTTATTTGTTTGTCATTTGCATCTGTTTATCCTAGAATAATTGCAGAGGGTGTCAGTGACAACTGATTGATATGGCTAATACTTTCATAAAAGTCTTGCTCATGCCAGTTATACATTCTACATATTTAAAATGGTAGTATTTTACAATTCTAACAGCACTTCATTTCAGTGTGATTGCTACTTCTGTGTAATGAACCACACTCTCTGGGGGAAGCTCGGGTAACTCCAGCTTAACGCTGAAACGTTAGCATACATTTAGCGTAGTACTACCCCTGTACCCTGGGCTGCAAAGCACAACCACAAAACTTCTGGGTGGACTGGTGTCACCCAAGACATGTGGAAATGAAAGTGTTCCGTTCAGATGCATCCAATGGACACTTGACCTTGAATATGAGAGATTTTGTTATTATTCCTTATGGGGCATAACAGCCACAAGTTAGTGTTTTCCTACTCTGAATAACGATCAGGAGTGACAACAGAACAGAAAGAAAATATATCAATTGTCAGCCATGCAAATCACTCTGGGTGAGAGACTGCTCCACACAAATGATGCACAGCTCCCACATTCCCATTTACATGTAGTGGTTGGTGTCAGGAGGACCTGTGAATGAGAACACAGCTGGAAAAGGAAAGCACAGAAGTATTGTTGAAGACAGCTCCCGTTCACACCGTTTTCTATGCAGGAAAAACGCACTTGCAGTTGTTTCTACTGTTCACCAGCAGAGGGAGCCGTTGGTAACTTCCCGCCACCATACAGGCCAATACAGAACTACTGGGACATAAACAAGATTCACTGTGACGTGTATTTAAAAATGCTGTTCAAAGCCTGAGTGGGAAGGAAACATTTCAGAACCCCTGTGAGAAGCAGGCCATTTGCCTCTCACATAAAAAAGGTTTTCTTAAAAAAAAAAAAAAAAAACACAGGAGAGATGGAGATATAAAAAGCTCATTTATTATTCATAAGAGGCTAAAAACAGGCAAACAGGCATAAGGATAGAAAGGATAAAAACAGTTTCAAACAAGGACCAGAACAGTTTCAAACAAAGAGCACAAAATTTACATCCAAATCTCCCTGCTCTGCTCTGCTCTGGCATACCTCCTTCTCATGGTTCTCCTCTCTCATTTAAACACCTGGTCTTTAATTGGGAGGCATGGCCAGTCAAACAATTAACCAATGCCTGAACAGATGCATAATCTCATGCATACAGTGATGATAAAAGTGATGATAAAAAAGGCTGAACTATTACACGGTTTGTAAAATGCATGTAAAACACAAGGCTCAACACAATTACACATTCACACTTGAGGATATTAAATTAAAAATACAGAGGGAAGCGTATTTGTGAAGATTGTATCTTCACACCGTGATAAAGTAAATGCAGATTCTGGTCTAGCTTCAGGATACTGCTGCAGGAGAATCTGGCCGCCTGTTTTTCAGTAGCTGGCTGGCTGCTCGATAAGCCCGAACGCAGACCTCTATGCACCTCTACCTGCTTCCGAAACCCTCGCACACCCCCCTATATCTGTAAGATACGCAAGATCATGCGTGTAGAAAACACACACGGACCCCAACCCGCCGGCCCATCCCACACACGCAGTTCAGATACCCCATCACAGACAACGCTCCCAATTCTGCAGCCAGCAGTGCTCAGTGTCTGCAGAACTCCAATGAGCACAGCCCCACACAGCCAGGAAGCTCTGACTTTAACGCCCACTGCGATGCTGTTCCGGGTGCAAGCTGACCAGGACCTGTGGCCCTTCTTCAAAGGGTGACCCTCTGGGCCACAGCCAAACATCAAAATATCCAGCCACAGAATCCCTAATCCCTGCGATTTGGATCAGTATTCTAATGCTCCTTAATTCACCGATAATGATGAATAATCCATATTTAGACTCTCATCGTTAATTATGAAAGAGTGCCTGCGAACCACACGTAACAAAAACCGATAATTCATTAATGTTATTAATTTCTCCCGGCCGGGAACCGAGAACGCGAGTCAGTGCGGATCTCTGCAGTGAGTCATTATCTGCATAGAAACGCATCATGCTGTGCTTGGGGGGTGGGGGGTTGCAGGTTTGATTGCTGTAATATTCAGTCTCGGGAGCCACAGAATATTCAGACAGCAAATAAATCAGAACGCACATCGCTAGTAACTGTCATGTTCCTGGCCCGTTTATCAGTGAGCCTCTGAGCATGAGAGCGGCTCTCTCCGGGGGAGATGCTAAGAGAACAGGCAAACCACCTTGCAAAGAGGAAAAACTTCTCTGTGACAGCAGTTCAGCCTTACCGTGACAAAGGGGTCAGTCTAAGGTGTGTGTTTGTGTGTGTATTCACATGTATGCATGTGTTAACATAACCTGTATGTGTGAGTGTATGTTCACATGTATGCATGTGTTAACATGATCTCCTCTGAAGTACAGATATAAGGTATAAGGAACTATGAAAGTACAGTAAAATGGCGTGAAAGGGCCATTTAAGCCCACTACAGCTTACTGCTTGCCTGTATTTATAGAGTGAATCTATCACTGTGGAATGAGTCTTCTCTTCTGGGACCCCAAATCTGTCTTTGAATTTAACAACAGTTCAGAAGAATCAAACACCCTTTGGCTATGATTAGATCATCTGAATAAAGTCTGAAAAATGATTCCACTTCAAGCACAGGTCATTCTTTTCGGACCATTTGGAACGCAGGTTTGAGCGGTTACTATGAAGATGCTCGTTGCTATGTGACGCGCGAGAGGAACCAGCACAGCGTGAGTGTGCATGCAGATGTGAGCCTGATAAGAAGCCTTCCTCTTCCTCATCCTCTTCATATTCTCCACCTTACTTCTCCGTCAGTGCCTATTACCTCACCCATTACATCATTCAGATCCCCTGCAGGGCCCGTTCCCATCAGCTCATCCGATGCTAATCGTGTTCACTTGATACACACAGCCCGCCGATGCGGCCCAGGCCAAAGAAAAATAATCTTTTCCCGTTTCTACTTCAAGAAACCTGGGGAATCACACTGGGGTTGGTGGGAAATCGTGTCTGCATTTTTAAAAGACGTTACTCAACTGTTCTGGACAGCAGACAACTAACCAGACAAGACGCTGTCTCCCTTATCGTTTAGGACTACATACTTCACTTGTCGCAGTCACTAGCAGTGTACAAGTCGCAACATCTGCTTTTTGCGTATTTACCTACCTACCTCAGTTCAGGGGTACATTACATATTCAGGCTTAAACTCTGCATGTTAAACACGTTTTGTTTGTTTTTGTTCTTAACTTGATTCGTTTTTTTCTTAATTCCATTAATCCCTGTCAGGATGTTTTCTCGTGCCCCTCTGGGGTTTGGGGGAACCAGCTGCGTGACGGACGCGTTTTGTCTGAGAAACGCGCAGACGCAGGCAGCTGCGTCAACTCGCAGCATCGCGCAGAGGGATGCGGTGAGTCAGAGTGCTTATTTTTAGCAGCGCGCTGCTGCCTCTGTCCTGACACCGAACGAGCAAATAACAGCCCTATCCGTCTCTCCTCGGAAATCGAACAGGACCGCCGGCGCCGCGGGCGGCCGAGGGCCATCGCTTCTCACAGGAACCGCCACTGAGGGCCACTGCTCTGCCTGTTCTAAACACTCAATTTCGATTTTCGAAATTTCCTTTTTTCCTTTTTTCTTGCCTTTTCATTTTGCGTTCCAGCATCGTTCTTCCAGAAGCCCCAGCTACCAAAATTGTTTACCTAAATTGTTTACCTAAGATGTTAAAACAACTGTTCAAAACATCTGAAGAGACCAGCTTTCAGCTAAAACACGTTAAAAGTGAGTTGCACAGCGTTAAACCCCTAATCGCCTTCTTTATAGTGATTTGAAGCTTTGTATTTTTAGGAAATGGAAGCAGCACCTTTCATGATTGCTCCCCGGCTCCTGATTGTGGTTAACCTATCGGCTGTTCTGAAAATACCGAGCGCACTTTTGCATGGTGTTTTCCATAAGACAACATACCGGCACTGCGGAGCTGATGTACCTACCGCGGATGCAGACCACGGAAGTTAAAGTTAATTAATCTGTCCTTCCTGGGGGGCATCACTAAATGCCAATCAGGACAGGCCTCTCGATTCACAACAGCTTGTCCCAGACTAGTTGCAGGGCAATAAAATGTATTTCTTTCCCAGCTCCATTCAAACAGAAAATTCTTTTCCGAAGGTCAATTTTGCAATCTGTTGCAAACTTCATGACCAGAGCAGGGGCCTTATCTGTAACACATATAGATACCACATGCAGTTAATCACTGACACGTATGAACCAATCAAAAGATGGCTTTCAATACCAATACATCCTACAGTGAGTACAAACCAGTGAATCACTGACAGCATATGAGCACTCAGGGTCATTCTGCAGTTCTGGAAGCCTCCCACTCTCTTCCCTGTTTTCTTCCACCTCAATAAACAGCACGCACTCCATCAGGAGAGAAAATTTCAAAAAATTAATACCGTTGATGCATGTTAGCTTATCAGTACAACATTAGTCATTGCTATGAATACCATGCCAGCGTAGTAAAACAACTTCTCTGGAGAGCCAGCCACCCGGCAGCGAGAGATAGCAGTAAAAGACCTCCCACAGTTCTACCCTCACCGCGAGGTGCCTACACTGTCTGTGCCTGGCTGAGGGGCGTGAAAGAGAGCATTTGCATTATCTGTGAAGGATACCATCAGTCAGGCAGACACGGTCCAACTCTCAACCCCTCTTTCCCTCTGGCTCCGCTCACAGGTCAGAGGTCGAAGACACTCAGTGTTAGAATCCTTTATAAGGCCAACGCCAATGTCCTCAGTGATCCTATCCGCTGTGTGTCCATTGACTTACACACACACAAAAAAAAGCCTTAGCTCTTTTCAGAGCCAAGTGAAACAATCGAGCTTTCAGGCCCTTCAAAGAGGGAGAGAGGACTCAATTTCAAGAGAGGATCGGGTTCAATGTCTTGTCTTTTTCTGCAACATGACTCCTTTTACTCCCTTCCTTGCACAAAGACGGAGGGACTCCAGTACGGCGTTTATCATTTCTGTTTTTTCTCCTGCCAAATGGGACCGAACAAAAGCCTGAATCCATGCCATGTCCAGCAAACAGGCGGCATTATGATGCACTGAAAGAACAGACTGAGACCTATAGCTCTGTGGAAACCTACACCCTGAACTAGGCCGGGCGTTAGCCATCCACATGGGGTCACCCAAGCAGCCAATGGCCATCATATGTTGGTGGGCATCTAATCAATGCCCTCTCCCAATTGGCCCCAGCACCCTGTGCCAGCTTTTTCCAGTCCACCTCATGCATTACCTCATCTGGTTTCCTCAGGTCTCTGCTCACACAGCTTCCTCTCTGCTTTTAAATTTGCTAACATCTCTCCCCACTCTCTACTGAATCATGCAAACCTCTCTCCGGCTCAATAAATCCCCTCAACAAGCTTCAAAATGTACCCAGTTCCTGAACACTAGTCTTTCCTTGATCTTTTCCAAAATGGGTCTTACTCCTTTCATGCAAACAAAACTGCCATTCAGTCTGTAACAGACTGTCCTCTCTGAGACTGCAGCTTGTCTTTGGCCTTAACTCTTACCAACCTTTCTGTTCATTTGGGGACTATATATGCCTGTTCAGTCTAACCTTTCCACTTGTGACATGTCTCAGGATTCCTAAGCTTCTCTCTCTGCTCATTAAATGCTTTCTATAGGAGTACCCCATGGCTCCATTTGGGGTCCATCTTTGATCTATTATTTATGTGTTTGTCCGTTTGACAGGGGCAATGCACACTGATAATTTTCATTTGCAGTCCCAGGACAGATGGACAGCAGGTACTCTCTGGATCTGCCTCCCCCCCAATGGATTCTACAGTTTCCTCAGCTCTCAACACGAATCTCCCGGGCACATCGCAACAATCTCATGCATACCTTTCCATATCACATCTCATACTTTACATCTCTTCATGTCTCTCTGCTGATATCTATATTTCTCCAGAATTCCCCAAGCTCCTCCCTTCTGCCCCTGCTGAAACAAACCCGGGGTCACCAAGAACTCGTCCTCTTACAGAACTCTGCCACATGGCTTGCCTTCTCTCTTCCCTGCTTCTGTCATGCTGCTCCATGGCTGAGTGCCCTCAACAGTCTCCCCATTGCTGTTCACGTTCGCTGCCTATCTCTTTCCTTCACACTCCATTGCATTAATCACTCCACTCCACTTTATCTGCTGATCTGTAATTTTCCCATGCATTTCTATTCACCCAGAGATCGCGTTCTACTGGTAGACTCTCTCTCCTCTTTGTTCTTCTGTTGCTTAATCTTTTCCCTTTCTCTTTCTGTTCTTCTCCGCCTTTGTGGTTGAACTACATACAACAACCAATGGAAAAAAATGGAGAATCCGAAGATTTCAGCTGCACAAAAGCAGACATACAAATGGCTTCACGGCATCTGAAGAAATGACTTGTCGAGATCCTCGCATAAGCTATGCGTGTAAAACAAACGCCTTCAAAAGCCTCTCCTCAACACTTTAAGGAAACACCTTTATCTTCCGAGCAGCCCACTAAGACTCGTATTGCTGCCGTGGGCGCCTACCGTCGCCCCCAGGACCACTCTAATTGCGTGAAATCTTGTGCGGCTGCCAATGCTTTGGCTTTGATGCAATCTGGCTAAAGGCCGGCGTCGAGGCTACCATGCAGAACAGCCCCTCTGGTCAGACGCTGCCACTGCGCAGATAATAGTCCTCATTGCAGATGCAAATCCATTATGCTAATACCAAGCTGGAATAATTACCAAATTATCAGTCTTAGGCAGCATATTTTGCCCTCTTCTCCTCTCGAGCTTTGAGGAAAATCTCTTCGGCGCGCAGTCTGGCTCACAGACTGGCGAGGAAAACCCTTTCATTCCATTGTTTTCCTGTGACATGTGTCGAGGGCACTCTTCCTTTGCTCGACTGTTAAAATCACTAAACGGCTTACAGTTTCTGCGCCCGTAATGGGCTTTGCCCTCTGCCCGCTGGAAAGCGAAACCCACTCCCATGTTCCGTGCGATTCGCCGACGGAATTTTTCACGTCCACAACGGGGCCAGCATTTTTGCACACAGGCTTGGCGCTCAAGAAGTCCACTGCCTCAGAGGAAAAAAAAACACAACTGCACAATAATGTGCATAAAACGGTCTACTGACTGATTCATTGATGGTCTACTGCAAATAATCCACTTTAATGTCCATTAGGAGTTGAAAAGGTGAAGCTGCGATGTGTGCTAAGAACATTTCAATTCACACTCCTCCTGTGCGTGACCGCACCTTATGGCTTTTAGTTTCCTCTCAGTTATGATTCTAATGTCGTTGTTGTGCTTACATCATTGTTCTGTAATTTCTAAGTTCTGAATTCTACCATTTCTTTTCCCCCTTTGACCTTAATTACAGTTGGCACGAAGCACCCACCTCAATAATGCACAATAACCATTATGCTCCAGAGTGCTTGGATTAGCAGATGTAGAAGCAAATAATCAGTCAGCATGATTAAGAGAAAACGCACAAGACTTCTCACTGACAACAACAGAACAAAGGAAATTAAAGTAAATAAACCTGCTAAAGGTGGGATTAGCCACTACAGCAGAAGAGACCAGGCCTTTAAGAAAACTGAAAGCAGAACCCAGCAAATCCCACCAATGCACATTCCTCCTTGCTGATGATGATACCCAAGGCCAGAACCCTTCACAGATAATGACGTTATACTGCTCAATATGTGATTGAACCTTTCCATTTGATATGCAATTTTAATTTGAAAATCATACATAGTGTCATAATAGCCAGCATTTCCCCTCCAAATTGTTCCTGCATCACAATTTTTCATTTTACCACAATTGCATCAGTGATTTTAGATTATTTTTATTGATTACTTTCATTAATGTTTTAACAGTATAAAACCACACATGAACTGGAAGTAATGTAACTGGCTGACTAAAAAGTAACTCATCCACTACCATCTAAACTAATCTTCAAAACTTACTGACTTCTTATAAATGAGATCACATCTGCCTTGTGGTGAGATACCTGATATTTGCATTAGAGTGCCACAATAGCAGTTCTGCACAACCAGAAATATTTCTGTATTTTCTTTACTTTTCTGCCATGGTAAATTACGCTAAGAATGCAGAGAAAGGTGCTGATTGGTCAGCGAAGAACCACGCCCACAGTAAATTACACTGAGAATGCAGGGAAAGGTGCTGATTGGTCAGCACAGGCCCACACCCTAAAACAGGATTACTATCTCACAGCGCCTTTTTGTGCGGAAAAGCCCAACACGGTGGTCTCATATAATCATTATGAAAAATCGTAATCTGCTTCCCAAACGCATTCTTCTCACGGCCTACGAGCTGCGAGGACCTCCTCGTGAGGCCTTTATTCATAGCGCGAACAGAGTTCTTGAGGGAAAAAAATCGCTTCCTGCATCTGGAATATGGGGGGAATTCCAGAGAATAATTTAGTCAGCGGTCATAGTACCACTCACATAGAAAACTCATCTGGCAAATAGACCACAGCCATGTGACAGAATCTTAAAGAAAAATAAGTTCAATCGAAAGAAAATAAGTTGAATTCAAACATATGACTGTGAGGCACACTGCCACTTTAAGGCGTCATATATGCACACGTCAACATTTTCATTAGCGGCGACGATGGCACGGGGACGAGCGCCACATGGCAGTCACGGTCCCAGCATGCACTGAGAGGGGTCGTGAGAGCCCGGACGGACGGCAGCGGGAAGTGACCGCATTCCCGAGGGAGCCAGAGGGAGCGGAGAGGGGGGATGTCCCTCTGAATGGCCCGCAGCAGGAAAGCCAAGGTTCGGGGGCTATTTTTTACCTCCGGAGGATCTGCCGCGGACCATTGTTTGGACCGGGGGCCTGGCGCACAATCGGCGCTTCCTCTGGCGAGAGGAGGCTGAGAGCGGGGAGGGAGCGCAGTGACAACGGGCAGGCTCGCGACACAGCTGGCCCCACCCCGCCTCTTCGGTGTGAGACCAGTGTCATCAGCGCCGAGAACCGTCCGCACTGAAAGGAGACTTTCCCTGGGTTTCAGACAGAATCAGCACTGACACGCCATCCGCTCTTAACAGAGACTTTCCCTGGGTTTCAGACAGAATCAGCACTGACACGCCGTCCGCACTGAACAGAGACTTTCCCTGGGTTTCAGACAGCATCAGCACTGACACACCATCTGCACTGAACAGAGACTTTCCCTGGGTTTCAGACAGAATCAGCACTGACACGCCTTCGGCACTGAACAGAGACTTTCCCTGGGTTTTAGACAGAATCAGCACTAACACGTCTTCTGCACTGAACAGAAACTTTTCCTGGGTTTCAGACAGAATCAGCACTGACATGCCTTCTCCACTGAACAGAAACTTTCCCTGGGTTTTACTGACACGCCTTCCGCGCTGAACAGAAACTTTCCCTGGGTTTCAGACAGAATCAGCACTGACACGCCTTCCGCACTGAACAGAGACTTTCCCTGGGTTTCAGACAGAATCAGCACTGACACGCTTTCCACTCAAAGGGGTAATGCGCCTTATTTTTATGCTTATCCAGAGTCCGTTCTCGGAAATGAATGTGTGAGCCGGCTGATGATCGATGCCACTAAACAGCACATCCATAACTGTGACTCTCCTTCATGGCCCATGCGTCGCACCCCTGCTCCAACAGAACGTGCCCTTTTGCGGGCAGATCATCATGTTTGGTTAAACTGGCCTAGCGATTAGCGCTCACCTCATTTATTTAATTGGCTATGTGAGACTGACCGCATAGACGCCAACAAATTCCCCCGCATTTTCTGTCCTTTTCCCCCTCCATGTCTCTTGCTACTGAACGCTGTCCTGAGATCCCACGTTAGCCCCTGCTTTAATGCAGACTTTAAGCACCAGTCAGCATCTGTGTCACTGCAAGACCAACCTCCCACAGAGGACAGACAGTAGTAGGGAAATGAGTTCTCTCTGCTCTCTCAGCTGTGTCTTTCTGAGGACATTGTTCTGCAGAGGCCCACGGCTGTTTTCCTCTCTCGCAACGGTAAATAATTGATAATATTGCAATCTGCTTCCATCTGTTACAAGTTGGCCACTTTTTAGGTTAGCTCAACCCTCCAATCAGCAAAAAAGATTTGCTCTTCAAGTTTGTTTGCTTGCCATAAGGAGGTTTGAGCAGAACCCTAACTGACTCATACTTGCAGGAGGATTTTTGTTTGATTGTCTATCAAAAGCACAGTTTGTACTGTCACTGTTCGTAGTTACATAACGGCAGCTCCTCAGCCTGAACATGCCATTATGTTTCAAATGAACATTTCAGGTGCCTTTCTTCTATATTTACTGCCCTTATTTGCTTTCTTTTTCCATGTATAACACGTTACACGTGTCATAACCAGCACAGTTTCTATGTAATGCACTACGTAATGCAAACCCATTCATTCTCCCCTTTACACTGGAACATACAGGTGATTGGTCACTTCCCTTCAATTTATCTCCACTGAGTGGGCAATTTAAAAGACAAATAAAGAGTGGACATTGCTGTGCTTTCGATTCTAACCTACAGAGCAAATATTGACATTGGGGCTATTGTGAGATAAGAACGAAGATAGCTAGCCCCACCGCTAAGAACGGGCCATTGTTTAGCAATACAACCCTATTCAATGGTCAAGCACGTGGGCTGTGAAATTCATTAGCAGTGGGTGGGGGTATGGGGGTGGTCCCAGGACAAAACTGTAAATAACACATTACTTCTAAGATGAGCTGTAACATCACTGCTGCATACGTTCTTATATCTCCACCCGTACGTGTGAGGGATCTCAGGTAGATTGAGGTGTGCTTGCGTTGTGAGGTGGCCACCCCGTGCAGGTGCGTCTCAGTGGACTGTGGGTGCTGGACGTGTCCACGCGAGAGCTCTGCGGCCTGAGCGAGGTGCGGGAATCTGCGCTCGGACGCTGAGGACACGCCCACGCGTCTGCACGCCTCCGCCGCAGCCCTGCGTACTCGATGAGTCCACGTATCCATGGCGATAGCATGGAAGAGCAGGACCCTCTTTTCAATACAATGAAGGACCCGGAGAAGCTCTAGCTCCCGCCCACAATCCCTGAAATCTGCACATTCGCTGTGTCTGGGCACTACTGTACACATGAACAGAGGCAGCAGTGTGGTGTAGTGGTAAGGAGCAGCAGTGTGGTGTAGCGGTAAGGAGCAGCAGTGTGGTGTAGAGATAAGGAGCAGGGTAGCAGTGTGGTGTAGTGGTAAGGAGCAGCAGCGTGGTGTAGCAGTAAGGAGCAGCAGTGTGGTGTAGTAGTAAGGAGCAGCAGTGTAGTGTAGTGGTAAGGAGCAGGCCAGCAGTGTGGTGTAGTGGTAAGGAGCAGCAGTGTAGTGTAGTGGTAAGGAGCAGCAGGGTGGTGTAGTGTAGTAGTAAAGCAGGGCTCTTGACCCAAAGGTTGCTGATTCTATTCCCAGGTAGGCCACTCCTTTTGTGCCCCTGTGGACCGCATATAACCATAGCTGCCTCAATATAAATGTATAAGATATAGAAATGGTAAGCTATGGCTGTCAGTCTGGATAACAGTGTCTGCATGGCAAATGTAGTGTAAAGATATGGTTCAGCCTCTTAAACAGCTCTACAGTCAAACACAGATATGACTGTGATAAGAGCTCTTGCATTTCGTAGGACTCATTTTTCCCCAGTTAAAGGTTCCCCTTCATACACAGTTAAATAAATGGCTCCTTAGAAAAATCCCTTTCAACTGGCTACGCTTATGATCCTGTGAGATGGGGGCTGGTGCATGCCCTCCCGCCCACCCGCTCCCCTTTCAGATCCACGTTTGATCTGGCAACCACAAGGTGACCAGTGTTCCAGGACCAACACTGACGGCGCTCCCGTGAGTGCCACATTCACGTACTGAGTGCCTGGCAAAGCACAGTACATTGGTCCTTGCATTCTGAGGGTCTACACGGCCTACAGCAGGGCCAAACTGACCTCACATGAGTGTAGAAGCCTATTGTATACTGAAATTGTATACTGAAACTTTGTCTTTTCAAGCCAAGTGTGACTGCCGTTTCAGGAAATCAATGATTAACTAGTTTACTGGTTAACCTTTAAGGGCTGTCAGACTGATTGACTCAAAGTTATTCCTAGAAACCTAAAAACTACAATGAATCTGTACATATTGAAATACAATCTAAAATTGTGATATGTGAAATTGTGAAAGCTGCATGCAAATTAATAGTAGACCCTGACAGTTTGCTTAGCCAAGTCTCTGAACTACTGTAAAAGTAAAAGTTATTTTATGGATACAGTGACAAGGTCACACCAGGTAAGGTAAAGACATAAAATATGAACAAAAAATAAAATGCTCACTTTCTGTTCTTTTAAATACAGTTCAGCTGTTATAATTCTGTAAAACAATTACAATGCAAGATGAAGGTGTAAATAAAAATGCTTATCTAAGTCTTCCTGCATATTTTAGGACCTGTATCTGACATATGAAAATAGACAATAAATAGGACTGTGAAATCCAAATTATCAAAAAGACTTTTCAAAAATGGAAGACATTAAAGAGATCTCACAGTATCCTAGTCTTAACAAAACAGCGACATCACACTAAAAAATATTAAATTTTAAGGAGAGTAACAATATATAACAGTGCCAACATTTCTCCAGGGAAATCTTGCAAGTCATTTAATGCGTTTATGAAGCCATTCTTCAAAGGGTTTATTATTAGGATCTCCCCGCTGGGCAACTGAAGTGACAACTGCAAATAAGTTTTTATTTCTCTTTTTTCCAGCCATCAGAAACAGACAAACACAGGCTATCAACGAGCACAGGAGGGATGTTATTACGAGGAAATTGGACTACATCCTCATTTGCTTTGAGATTGTGTTTCACCTTGTTTAACAAGAGGAAACGGTTTCATAATGAGATGTGCACAATGTTTTCCATTCCAGTTTTGTACTCTGGCTACAATATCAATTTTCTGCTAAACATAGAAATTTGCTGTTAAAGCAGCCATAGCATTGAGCTGCTGTTGACAAAGTGAATGATATTCACCCGGGCGCAGGAGCTAGGTTTTTAACGCTGAACTCAACTTTTATGCATCGCAGTAACCACTTCATTTTTTACCAATTACATTTTCCACCATTATCTGCATCTCAGATGCCACTGTTTGTGCAGAACTATCAGGTTCTTCATATCAGTCCTTGGGGAACCTCACATGACAGCACTAGGGGCCTTTATAAACGTGACTCCACTACCTCAGCATGAGGGAGTCTGGGAAGAATCAATCTGGTGATGGGGACACTGGCTCGGAAGAGAACGCCGTCTCCTGGTTCGGCAGAAAGCCAGAGAACTAAGACGGACGCACCCTCCTTTATCGAGACGAAACTTCAACATGGAGCGTACCCTCACCAGATTGCAACGTACAACCGAGGACAGGTTCGACTCCAAAATGTCAGTCTGAATGAGGACCACAAGAGAGCACACCCGTCTTCATTGCTTTATCAGCTCTGTCTGTATTCTGTCGGTCAGCGCCTCGAGAACCTCCAGTCCCTCATTCTTCTGTATGCAAGCAGGGCTGAGGATCGGGACGGATGGTCCTGCTATGACACACAGGCTTCTCTCAGATGCTCGGAAACTGTAAGCCCTTGTGGTTGTGTAACACAGAACGTGGTTTAATTATCTAAAAGCACCTCTCGCATTCTCAGGCTATCGGCAGGCCGTTACATAAACGGTGATGCTTGGCGTGTGATCGCTCTCAGTTCCGTGAATCTGCTGCGTGATCTCACTTTTTTTTTTTTCACCTCCTCCCCCCTTCCCCCCAACCCCGTCCGCTCTCAGCGCAACGTCACCCATCGCAGTAAGAAACGCACAGCTGTCCCGGGTTACGGCACGAGGGATGCGTTTTATATTCGCCCGGTTTTGCAGATCGGGATTTGCCATCTGTCAATCCGAGGGATCAGAGAGGAGTCGCCGAAGGTCTCCGCGGCAAACGTGATCCATCTGCGCGGAAGGGCGCACCGTTACCACGCACCGGGTCCTGAGCCCGGCACTGTCTGCAGTGATTGATTATTGGGCTTCTCATGCTTAAGCCCTGATGGTGAGTGCAGAGCGCGGTGCAGCTGGTACACTTACAGGAATCACCTGTAAATTGCCATTGATAGCAGGTGGAGAGCAAACAGGAGCTAATCCCCTCTGAAAGCCGCGGGATAGTGAGCTTTCCCACTTCCCTGAGAATGATGGCCTCACTTGCATTTCCACTGTCATTTATGAAGCAAAAATAGAAGGTTTGAGAAGCGAATGCAAATTTTATTACATGCGAGAGCTGCCTTCAGTTTAATCCAGTGAACCATTATTTGTTATGCGTTACCAGTTAGACAATTGTTAAACAAGTAAGCAAAAACTCAGAGACTCGTAAAACACACATCCATGTATGAGTGTGGAAGTAACACCGGGTATTGCTGTAGTACAGCTAAACACAAAAAAAGGCATATTTACTGAGGAAAGGTAAACACCTTGCTATAGGGCACAACTGCACTGCCACTCTGAGGGATTCAAACCCGCAACCTCCTTGTTACTACCTCAGATACCTGAATCCAATTCTATGATGTCATCATTCCCTTTTTGAAGGTCATTCAGCTATTACCTTCCCTTCTATATAAGGGGCAGTACACCAGGGGTAAAAGCAAGCCTTCATTATATCTCCCCATTTCTACCAACTATGGAGATGTCGTGCTTGAAATTGTAACGTAGGTGATAAAATATTTCAAACATGATACTTTTATCAAGACCCAGCACTGTTTAGCATTTCTCCCAGCCTCTGAAAGCCTAAAAAAAGTCCCCACAGTATAAAGTAACACAGGAGAGGGGGGGGAATGCCTGCAACAAAAGGCTTTGGCCAAATATCACAATTGTTGTTGGGTGCAACATATCTAAGCAGTGTTAGATAAACCTACCACACCAACGCTGCACAAAAGTCTATTTATATCTCAAATTTAGCAAGATACGACCAAATCTGGTGGCGAACACTGAAGGACTTCTTTCTGAGAAACATCCAATTGCTTTTGGACTTTTTCTGGCAATAAACTTTCATTTCGGCCTCCGTGCCTCAAAGGAACGGCTCTGTTCCGAAACACAAGACCTGCTTTGAAGAGGGTTAACCCTGTTGCACTCAAGGAGCGTCTGAAACCGGTAAACAAGCAGGACTTACAAGAGCATCCATCTCAACGTTTAGCAGGGCCTGCTTGTGACCACTTCAGGCAATCCAATTAAAACATACATGAAGGACAAGATGAGCAGCAACCACACCGCTATCAAGCACTGCAACAAAGACCCTGCTCAATTGATTGATAAATGCCAAATTCCAGCTGGAACAAGAACCATATCATTAGGCTTTTGAGGGTCCTTTCTAATGGATTGTGAAGAGCTTACATAATCTCATGCACTTGTGATACACATTAACAAAGATACTATACATTTTTATACATTTTAAAATGTACTGGGTGACTATTTGATTCTTTCCAGATAAATACATTATTTAAGCAAACTTTTGCACAAGTACTGTAAAAGTTTGAAACCAGTCTTGTTCTATGTAATTGCATCCATGATAGAATAAATATTGTTGTAATAGAACCTAATTAATTACCTGTTATCCTCAGGCCAACCACCATTACTCACATTTTTATATATATGATCCATTTTCAGCTGGATACTTACTGAAGCAAATCATACATTTTACAACAGTACAACAGCAGTGCCCACCTTGGAATCTGAACCCGAAACCTCTCAGTTAGTCCTACACCACCACTAGACTACTGCGGTTGACCATAATACCCACTTCCTCCTCTGCCACCGTTTGTGTTCTATACTGTGCTTCACATATTCTTGAGCACACTCCTTTTATTCTACAGATGTTAGGCAATATTGGCACAGGAGGAAAACAAAACTGTTTGCAATCTTACTGATGTTATCAAGGTGCTCACACTTAGGTGTACATAAACAATGGGTTTTCTCAGAACTGGTGACACATCAGCTGTCCCTTCGGTTTCCTGGGAACATCACGCCCAAATGCACTGCAGTAAAACGGGACAGATGGGTCCGAATGTGCGTGATCGGTTCTTTTTTTATATGGCGGCTACTTAACATCTGCCCAGCTGCCGGAAAATTTGTGCTTAACGTGAGCTTCCACGGCTTCTTGTTGTGAATGGATCCCAAGGGAAGACCCAGATACCAACGCTGGACAAATCTAATCAGCAATGGTTATCAACGACTTGACAATGACTGTCAAATGACATTTTACGCAGAAAGCTGCATAATATTCCGACTCGGGCCTTTACATAGGCATTACAGTTACAATTAGATGTAGGCACCTAAATAATATTTAGCTAGTGGCTAAAATGCGACAAGTTTAAGTGGCAATAACTGGACTATAACAGACAGCAAGACGACAGTCATTTCCAACTAGTACTACCCTGTGTTTGCTTAACGAAAAACAATCCTTTTGGGCGATTCTACCCCGACTTGACAAAAAAAATGCTTTGGCGTAGCAAGCTAGCTGGTTAGCTAACTACAAGCTGCATATAGCTAGCTAGCAAACAACCCGTTTGATAACTACGAGACAGCTAGACTAACTGAGTTGGACAAGAGTTGAGAATAGTTTGGAAACTATATGTTTAGTCTCAATATAAAACAACTTAGGAGTGAATAAAGCTGAAATATACATATTTCAATATTTCAAACAGGACTCGCTAGATAGCTGTCAGCGACTTTACTTTGCATTTCGGACCGGGTTGCACAAAGTAGACACTAGTTAGCCATAGAGAAAATATTTTAGAAAAAAATTAAGGTGGACATGGCTGTGTTGGTTAGATCGTAACTATCTTATAATATACTTGAAGGATATGTTGATATGAGTTAAAATGATAGGTTTGGTATGTTGATAGTCAGGTAGTTAGCCAGCTACAATTGCTGGACTAAGTGCAAACAAAACGCACCAGCGAGTCCACTCGGTAGCTACTTGCTTAAAAAAGCTGGCTAGCGTGTACTGCCACACAACGACGACAAGCAACAACAAAGCCGTTAAGATAAAACAAGTGAGAGTCAATGTCCCGCTAAGAATCGGAATCTCCAGACCTGAAACAAATTGAAACCACGAGCTATTACATATGACCAAGTGTAGCATGATTGTCATCTAGCTGGCTAACTGACCAACATCACACACTGGCCGGCTGGCTGAGTAGGGAGCCAAATGGTGAGTCGTCTCAGTAGCCTGAATGTCGAGACGTGCTGGCTACAGATGCAATACAAAATTCAGATAACAAATGCAGCCTTACCTTCGATGGCGATGACATGCTCTCGGATCTGATTCTGCAGAATCGGCTCCTCAACTCGCTCTAAGAGTTCGTAAATTGAGTAGATGTTCGGGTGGACGGACTCGAACCTCTGGATCTCAGCTCGAATAGCAGCCGAGTTGGCAAGGTGTTGTTGGTAATTCATTTTATCAGTCGTTTTTTGTCCTTGTATTGTTCGTAATTTACATCCAAGTAGACAGCCTGCTTGCTAGCAAGATGGACGTTTTAGGAAAATGCCGTTGTTTGCAAGCTAGCTAAAAATCACCAATCAATTAGCTAGCTTGGTACTCCTGACAGCTAGCTACCCAGTAACCTGATTAGCTAGCTAGCTGACCATCAACCAAGCCAGCTAGCTAGTTGGCGAACGCGCACACACAAGTGCGGGCTTGTATCGTTTGCGAATATTTCTGCTTCTCAGATGTTAAGTGCCCGAGAGTGTGTGCACAATGTTGTAATTCCAAACAGCAGATCCCAAAATAGAAGCCCTAACGCTGGGGGAAGAAACGGCGCCCCCCTGTTCCCAGTTCTTCGGAGCGACAGTATTCCACAGTCGGCCCGATTCTGCTTCCCCATATCCACTCTCCGCCTTTCACATGGATTACAAGAACGACCAATCGCAAATTCCTAAGCTTTAGGTTCCCGGCTACAGAGCTGAAAAAAGCAAATATTGCCTTATCTTGCCTACGGGGTAGAAGGCCCTCCGACTCCTAACACTGCTGGACAAGGAGGCAAAACTCCTGGTGACTCAGCCGACCCGTTGTCATGCCTCGTAGCTAACTAGTCCTGCTCGCTACCCAGCAAGCTATCGTCGGCTAGCTACTCCAGCTCCGATTCCGTCCCACATGGCACAAGCGCGAGAACGCAGACTTCAGACAATCATGATAATTCCAGCTACTAATTACAATAGTAACAGTGTTTCCTCTGCCTTCCCCGTATGCAGTGGATGGGTGGAATTTTCTTCCTCCAACGTCTGACATCACTGCGCCTGCTCATTCCTTGGACGACTCCTGGTATACTGTATTTGTTCACGAGGATCAGCGCTGCGCAGGCGCTGCATAGGACTTGTACAATTTTCCCAGAAAAATTGTGTTGTCTGCCAAGGAGTGGGGTTTGCGGCCTGGTCAAAGGGTGGTCGACATGATAAGTTGCGATCGGACGTTTTCGAGTCGTAGTCTCATTGCGCATCCGTATAGTAATCCTTTGAGTGTATTTCAACGCGCGACAGTTCTCCTGCGGTGCACCTGTGATCTTCCTGCATAACTGATTAGGTTACCAGGACAAAAAACGTACATAGTAGCTCAACATTGCATGTTGCTGGCATATAGATCTCAGGTAGACTGCAGGAGAGAGATTCATTAATAACAAACACTCTTGTTGTTGATTGGGAGAAAGCCATGCTTTTTTCTTCTTCTTACCAGCTATGACGCAAATATATAAAAAAGACGACTTGCTTGATAATTTAGGTTATGGTAGTAAATTCAGATGATGTTAATTAGCCAGCGAGCTGTTGTGGGCTTTCATAGCAGTAGTTCGTTATTCAGTATTAATTTGAACATTACACGCAAGGGACTGTTGACAACTCTGGAGTTCAATGAACTGCCTAGTAGCTACTCTACATAACGTGTAAACAATCCCTCTTTGAGAGATTTAAAAATGGCATCTCTGAAGTGCCAAGAATGTTACTGAAGGTTGGCTGAGAGTGTGACAAGCAGCGCCAGTTAAAGGTTGTCCACTGTCGGGCATCTAGCTTTGGACTTCCCCTCTCTGCCTGTACACAGACATGACGACAACCGTTCAGTCAAGTGACCTCAGCAAAGGAAATAAGACAAAACGACTGTGTAGCTAACTATAATTACAGATGAAAAACACATCGGGTGGCATAAAACCACTACTGCCGACACCCATAATTCATCTACAAAGAAGGACAGAAAAAATCACTATATGAAGCCCTGCATGCTCACTCTTTATTCTTACCAAGGAAAAATATTCTCCCCAGACACCAAATGAAAGTTACTGAATCACCGTGGAAATTCGATCACAAACTTTAACTTAGCCTATTTACTCTTGTACTTTCAATGGCATATGTTCAGAAAACAAAAAATGATGCTCCTTCATGAAATCAATTAGAAAACTGAGTAAATCAAGAAATTATAAGATCAGTTTATAATGGGTTCCAGTGTTTGTTTTTTCCCTCATAATTTTATTAGAATTTAGAATTTTCTTTCAAAAATTGGGCAGAATAATTAACATTCAAATCACAACTTCAGTTCATGAATGTGGACAGACCTCTAAAAAATCTGACTTTACTCTTAGTATTAATTAATAGTATGAATTACACATATTCATCAGTGCCACTGCATTGTAATACTACAGCAGGTCTAGATGAATGTATTACTTAGTGTGCATGGTCCTAGGTAAATCAATTGGACAGCATAATAATTATAAAAATGTTAATAATAATAAACATTTCAGGTGTGGATGAGAAACAGAAGCTTGTTGTTTATGTTGGAAAGGTCACTTCCTGCCACACTCCCTTCTGTGGCCACACATGCCAAACTGTCCCTCTGTCCTCACAGGCCCCCTAGTGGTGAAACCAGCTACCTGCAACTGTCTGAACTACAGAATCGTTGAGAGGGCATCTCTCTAGCAAGCACCTGTTCAGATTTTGCTTTGGTTCCAAGAACTTGCACATGTCTTCAAGTCTAACATCCAGCATCTGCTCACTCCAGCATTTCAGTGAAATCTGATATACTGTAATGTGGGTTTAGGCACTGTCAGTATAGCAGTATGGTGCAAGCTAACCTTTAACATTATTTGGCATCATTCCAAATGGAATTTGAGTTCATTTTGCCCTTATAGATGATTATTATGCACTTTGTATGTTATAGGTACATTGCTCTGAAGGACAATTAGTAGGCAGTATCTGTATTATAATATAATTACTCTTGTGTGCTTACACTGTATCACTGTTCATTTCTTGCTAATTTTCAATGTGAAGGGCTATTCTGTTCTTAGGCTCTTGTTCTTGTCACACCACTTATATGCAATTATATGGAATGTTTTACAACAACTTTGTAAGTAACTCTAATCTACCTTTTTATATCAGCACAACCTTTGTGATAGTACACTGTGAATATAAAAGCCACCAGATGAAATAGAACTGGGTAACTAGTAGACTTGCTCCAGATAACCTAGCCTCTGTGACCTGAGAGGACCCCCGTAATCTGGTACACACCTCTAGCTGGGTGTGTTGTCTTTGAATAACAGGATATTGCTGGTTTGATGGAATTACACACTTAAGTTTGAGTAATCCAAAACCAGGCCTCATCAGATTAAAGTACCAACCACAAGTACCAACACAAAGCGCTCTTCTGGGCTCATGCTTCAACTGAAATCATTTCAGATTCTCGGTGCCATCTCAGTGCCAAGTGCTCAGATGACCAACAGCAGAACATGCTAAAAGATCCTGGAGTAATACCTACATGAGTCACGTTCAAGATTCCACAGATTATTGGGATGGCTATAACAATTTTTCATTTAGTTTTTCAATGTATTTATTCTGCATTTGTGGAGCACTGGCCACTAAATTTTATAATGGACAATGATTTAAGTTTTAAACTGGCCACTAATTTTATGTATGACTCCACAGGTTATTTTATAATGTGAGATAATTATTGTCACACTCTTCCTGGATATCATAACTATAGAGCTAAATAAATATAATGCTAGCCATCAACTTGGCTTGATAGTTTAGGGATAACATTTGCAGTGTCACCTGAAAGTGGTGAACATTGCACAAATTTCTTCTCTGAGCCATTCACAACTATCATCCTGCAAAACTGTCAGTAAATTGCTTTATCACAGCATACTGCTAAGGTGGGTGTAAGAAAGTGTTTTACAATCAATCAAGATCACTCACCAAAGAAAGCATTTCAAAAAACCTGCTCCACTTTGCTCCTCAAGCCTCGCCCTTGGATCTGGCAGGGGGGAAAGGAACCAATGGCCCGGGGCGGAGGGACTCCATGTTTGGTTGTCTCACAGGACTGGTAGTATTGATAGCATAGGGCAGTCACCTGTCTGTCTAAACAGAGCCAACCAACCACAGCACAGGAGGAATTTCTGATCATTGCAAAGGAGAGCAGTGAGCTCTGTGTGGTCTGTGAGTAATTATCTCTGTCAAGCATAGAGTTTTTATACAGTTAGTTTACCCAGACAGGCACACGGCCAGTGAACAAGACAAAGTCATGACACGTATGTCTTGTGTGCGCACATTACATACATTATTGTCATTTAACAGATGCTCTTATCCAGAGCAACTTTGATGTAGAACAAGTAGAGCAACTACATAATTTACTCTTTTATCCTTTCATTCATATTCATATCTTCTTCATTTGTAGGTTAAGTACCCTCCCCATACAACAGGATACAACAGCAGTACCCCAGCAGGGGAATTGGACGAGCACCATTTTGGTTACGAGCCCTGCTCCTTACCACTACGCCACACTGTGCACCTTGGCAAAGTTAACCACAATGGCATTCAACATCATCCTAGAAGGGGGAGTTTTGACATTATGGTTACATTAAATAGAGCAGATAATGATATATCAACCAAAAAAGGGGCAGTTCCACTTGGCACTCTCCAAAAAAATTGCCTACTATATTTGCATTCCCCGGGCTTGAAAAATCACATGTATTCACCCCCACAATTAATTGTCGAATTTCTGGTCCACGGGGAAAAACATACCTTCACTTTTCCTTCTCTATACACTACAATCATCTGCAGCACCTTGGTGGTATCATAAGGTACAGGGTTTCCTAGGGAAAAATAAGGCTCACATCGTTTTTCGTATAAATCCAGGGAAACATTAAAAAACATTGTTTACACCAGATCTATACCACACTTCTTATTTCATTTGGTGCAAGGATACATAGGAGTAAATATTTCTTGAAGAGCTTGTGATGATAGTCTTCAGAAAAAAGTCAAACATGTTTGTTATCTGGCTCCCCCTTCTGGTCGGAATGAAAATGGAAAATGACTTCAAGATACTAGATATGCTCCCTACTTTAGATGCACATTGCTGGCCATAGATTTTGAGTAAAATTCATACCAACGTCACACATTGCCTGGGCTTGTTATTGAATATTACTCAGGTCAGGAATCCTTAAATGTAAACTTATTGTGTTGGTAAAGTTGAACAACAACACTGTCTTCACATTAGTGATGCAATCACAAAGCAAACATTCCATGGGAAAATGCCTCTTTAAAGTACTTGGGCTGGCAGGAAGAATGTCCGTTTCCTGTGCTGTAAGATGTTCTTGGCTTCAGGGTACATCATCATCGTCATCAACGGTTTACTTCCAGGCATCAGCTTGTATCGGCTGCTTGTTCCTTGTGGCTTCCCATGGCTTTTAGCACACAAAAGGGAGGGATGCAGAAGCCTCATTGGCTGGTGTACTTCCGCTCTCCCCCCCGCCTGGGCCATGTGCTGTGTGGTGATTCTCCCTCCCTTGCGTTAGTGATCAGCAGAGATTTGGCATTAGGGACAGTATTCTGGTTATATAGTTAGCACAAGGGTAAAACAACAGTGGGCAAATAGACAACCTTTGGGTAACATGCTTTGCTCTTTACCAGCACACCACACTCTCTGCTCCTTACCACTACACCACACTGTTACCCTGCTTCTGACCACTACACCACACTGCTGCACCTTACCAACACAGTACACTGCTGTTCCTTACCACCACACCGCACTGCTGCTCCTTACCACTACACCACACTACCGCTCATGACTAATAACAATCACTGCTGCCCTCAGAGTGGAGGAACACAATGCTGCCAACCCTGCTAAGCTTCCCCAGCCAGCTCAAAGTTATCTTGCAGAGAATACTTTGCATGTGTATTCTGCATGAAGGGCTAATCCAGCCTTCATTTCAAGGGAGTAAATGGTCTCACATGCACAAACATTGCATTTTGAGGGTGAATATTTAATATAAACATTTCACTACATGTCAATCATTTTATTAATTGATTTATTCAGCAGAATTTTAGCCACTGAAGCAGGGCAAATGTATTTGTCAAGGATACAGCAACTGTGTCCTGCCCGGGCACTGATCCTGCAACCCTCTGGGCAACAGTGCCAGCTCTGCACCACATTGCACCACATTACCCATAAGCCCTGAGCAGCATGCACCAATCAGGAGTCAGAGCTTCAAATTCAAGAGAAAGGAAAGCACTTTTTAAAAATCTGGATCTCGCTGTCTTTGAATATGGAGGATCTCACAAAGGTCGACAATTATAAATTACCCACTCCAGGGGTTTTACATCTTTTTAAACGGCAAGTGACCTAAATGTGACATTCTGTAATGTTTTCAGTGCCAGATTTGCATGATAAAAATGTAAAAAAAACTACTTTAGATTCTGACAGCTGTGGGAGATTTGTTAGAGGGCAAATTATTATTCATTAGTAGAAATATTCATTTAAAATGCACAGGTATATAGAACAGCAGTGAGGTGTAGTGACTGGGGAACTGGGCTTGCAGCCAAAAGATTGCAAGCTCAGCATGTTTTTAGCAGGGTTCTGCTCTAAATGGGGGACAGTGTCAGTTTGCCTCCATGGCCGTGGGTCCTAACCTCACTTGCCACCTTTCTTATGCTGCAAGAGTTTATCTTTAGCTGACTCTACATAGTGTCACACTGCCCCATTACATACTGCACCCAAACTGCACGGTCATCCTATTCTAATTGCTACCCTCTCTCCCTCCCTCTTCCCCCTCCCTCCTTCTTTTTCTCCCTCCCTCTCTCTCTCCTTTCCTTTCTGTCCCTCTCGCTCTCTCTCTCTCTCTCTCTCGCTCTCTCTCCCTCATGCAGCCTGAGCAGCAGCTCCTGCAGCCCAGCCCCCTGCTGATTAGTGTTTCCCTGCCATCACTGCAGTATAAAACTCATGACATCCATAACTACAGGTGTGTATCAACCAACGAGGTCACATTTGTCAACTGGATTAAAATGTGCTGGTAAAGTGTTTATGTCATATACACAACAACAGGATCTCTATGCACTGCATGGTTCATGATGGCAAGCATATCCTTTTACTCACCCTTTGTTTCAGCTATGTGTGTGTTACTCTGTGGTTTTAAGGTGTATGGGTAATGTCTTTCCTTTATCAAAAACAATCTCTGGCAAGCTATCTTTGAAGACTGGAGATATGGCTATTCATTTCTACATACAAAACATAATTGATTTATAGTCACCATTTGTATTGTTTTTAAAGGATATAGTTCCATGCCAGAGCACCATTCAAGCACTTCAATGTTAAATCTGAGATGGACTGTCCAAACAGTGAATTAAATATTTGAAAGGTACAGGGACATATTTATTTGCCAGATTTTGCCATTGTTAATGTAGCACCTCAACATTTATGTGCAAATATTTTGTGCAACAAATTTTTTGAGTAGGTGCAGTGAATCATGAGAAGTTGTCTTTTGCTAATTATTAAAATATATTATTTTTTGCTGGAAATGTTAAGTATTTTAAGTATTAAATATTTCTTTATTTCATTAAGTATTTAATCTAATTTTTTGTTGCATGTAATAGGTATATATGTATTGCATTTAAAAGGGTGTTCTTCTGCCAATGGACAAGATTTGAAGGCTATGTGTATTTACAAAATTAGAAAAAAAGCTTTCAATCAGTTTTGCCATGGATGCTCTATCCTCCACATTGGTACCAGGGATCATGATACAGCCAATACAAATGAACCTTTCAAAGTAATGTCACATTATGGATGTCTTTGTAAGACCTGAAAATGACATGAGAGGCAGATCAAGACACAAGGCAATAATCACACAAACATATTTTCATCAGCATACATGTTACATTGATAAGGGGCAGGGAACAATATTAGCACCAAGTCATATGACCCAACAGATTCCATTTGGATACATAAAGTGCAACAGATTCTGATTCCACTTGCAATATTTAAGGGTGATGCAGTTCACAAATGAGGAAAAAGGACTTTGGTGTACATGTCCAACATGGCCACCAGATCATTTTAGAAGCATATTCCAATATCTATCAAATGGATGCCACATTATGGGCCATTATAAAAGATAATACAGCTGTATCAGTGATACATCCAGAGAGACCGATTCAAACTAATTTAACAAATATTTGGCAAATGCAACACAGCTGTCAATGCATGCAACCTTACCAATGGATTTCTGTGGTACAGTGATCAAAGTGATGTCACGTTATTATCCTTTTTCAAGATGCGAAGAATATCCAAGTAACAAATCAAGAGAAACTGTCACAATTATAATAATGAAAGCAGTATGCGTTGTATATCATTTATGTGACATGTAAGTCAAACTAAATGGAGAAAAACTAGATTAAAACATGAAATCATAGTTTGGCTCTCGTTTCTGAGTGGGATGCCTTGCCTGTTTGCGTTTCCATGATGTGACACTTCCGTGGTTTTTCACAGAATCTTGCTGTAGAATTCTACATTTCTTAAGACCATTGTATGATAGTCTTAAAATAGTCTTTTCATCTGAAGAAAGCCTCTTTCTTATTCCTGTCATGCCTCCGGGCACTGAGCTAAACTGCACAACCTTTCAGCTAGGTGCTTTTGTAATTAGCACAGATAAGAGATTGTGTTGAAATTCTAACGCTTTTTCATTTGTTATGCGCCATTGCAACCCAGTGAGTACCGTAATATGCGTTGTAAGTGAACCCAAATTGATTTTACGAATTTATTTTTACCCATCTATGTAGTGGTACCTCTTATTTATTTATTATTTTTGCTTGATTTTTACCGTGGAATGTCTGAACAGCCTAAGTAAGCAATAATTATAATTCTGTACCACTGTTTTTTTTCCCCACAACATGTCGTTCATGCTTACATCAATATTTCTTATGAAATTTTGTTTTCCAAGAAAGTAGGTTCATTTATTGTAAAAACATTAATACATTATTTGATGGCAACCTTGCGGAAAGTGTGTTTATAGCATGAAACTACCTTTGTCCATTTCCTTTGCACGTGACATAATCACAATTTACTACTTTACTCAATTCGAGTTCCATTATTTTATGACACTAGTGGGTTTTTATTTTTATTTATTTTTATATATTTTCCGTTCTATACAGAGATCATGAACGGTTCTGGGGTGCATTATTTCTACATACAAACACAAGTTGTATCATTTTTGTATTTCTGCCTAAACTGTAGTATAGCAACAGTGTAACAAACTAGTTTAACGGACGGCCAATGCAATTTTGTATCGCCTTGAAGCAACCATTCCCCAGTCAAATTATGCTCGTTACTAGGAAGTGCAAGGGCGATGACGAAAGCACTTTCCTGGCGTATTTTCGTAATGTGAGACGGAGGAACCAAAAGCCCATTGGCCTGCGAGGCGTAGGTCTCTCCACCCATCTCCCAGGGATTCGCCGTGGATTGGTTGACACAACATTCTCAATGTTTGCCTGCGCGTGCACAATTTCCGATTCTTCCCGCAGCAAATTGGCGTAGTTCCCCGCTGTGCTCCTGCACTACCACAACATTTGACCGTAATTTACGTAAATGACGTTTGATCGTTCGGAGTGACAAAGAGAGCGAGCAAAGGCTGACGGAGCAGGCATAAAAAGAAATCCAGATTTGTGGAGCCGTATTAAAATTGTGATTTCCCACGGATAGAGACACCCAGTTTAGTTTTTCGACCCAGAGTGCGACTGCAGAGGATTTTGATTACCTAATCCGTGTTTATGGGGTCGGACCGGTTCGGCGTGCCGTGGAAATCATTTGATTCAAAATCTGGAAATTCGAAAAATTTCACTTGAATTGCTGCCTGGGCTGAACAGGGCAGCCGCCATGGCTGGTGCCGTCGGATCATTGAGTCTCCACCTCAGTATATGAAGAATTGTTTTATAGTGGCATTTTAATGACTGGATTATATATTTTAGCGAATACAGTTGACATAGTCTACTTTTCTTATTTTAAATTATTTGGCGACGCTTTTATAAATCACTACATGGACACTCCGCTAAATAAGTTATTTAATATAGAGGAAATTGGGGAAAGGCCATTTTCATGAGACATTTGGTAATGCAAGATATTCTGTCGAAGGTGAAGAAGAAGAAGAAGACAGTTAATCAAATCTGGAAAAGGATGATTTGAGAAAAGACTTGGAGGACGGGAGTAGCTAAAAGACAACGATAGAGAAGGAATTCGAACGGACGGTGGGGTTTATGTTTTGTTATTTTTAAACCAATACCTATACTGATTAGTATTCTCTAGAGTCGAAAGACGAAACACAAAAACAACGATAAGATTGAAAAGCAAGAGACGGGGACGAAGAACCGGTCTTGAATAGGAATATGTCGGGTCGGCCTAGAACCACCTCATTTGCAGAGAGCTGCAAGCCAGTGCCGCAGCCTTCGGCGTTTGGGAGCATGAAAGTCAGCAGTAAGTATAATTTTGGATCATTTTCTTCAATTAAAAGAATGTGTACGTGTTGGTTGAAGTTAGGCTGGTCCCGAACCTTTTGCGGTTTCGCTGCTAGCTAAATATAGCCTAAAAGAAAGATCAGTCGTTCCTCCTTTAATTTTGACCAAATTCCCTAGATGAAGTGCTATCTTCATGTATTGGGGGATAAATGTGACGTTCCGCGTCGAAAAATGGTTAAAATTTTATACAGGCCCTCCGTATGACAGCGCAAGTCCTGTACCGTAGTCTGGCACTAGCTAGCCAGCATATACTGACGTGACCGATACCTGTAGTTCCTAGCTAGCTCGATACTGGACGGATACCTATCAGATAGGGAAGAATTGCATAATTAGTTCAGGCAAGGCTGGTCTTTTTAACTTCCCTCGTCAATTAAGCAGATCAGTACATTGTATTCATCTGCCATACATAAACTGATGGGCTTGCTTCCTTAGTTATTTACGCTGTACAAAATCTTTGTGAATTTTCGAAGGACGCTCGTCTGTATTTTAAAGGATTGTCCCTTTGTATTGTCAGTGGAGATTAGTGCACGTTTCCCATGTTCAATGTTGATGAGACAATCGGGTCCTGACCTCCACAGAAGTACGCCATCTGAGTGTCTGACAGTTTTCCATATATTTTTTTTAGTAGTTGTGGATCCAATACTCTAAATAATGTATTGACAAATTTAGCATAGCCTAATGTTAGGCCAGTATGTAGGACGGTGCAGTGATTGGGCTGAGGATATGATTTGTTCACAGCAGAAAAATTTGAAGCAGACCTTTAGAATTCCTGTAGAATTAAAATAAAAAGTTGACTGTGATTCTGACTAACTTGGATATCTTGACTGTATTGATTGTAGAATTTATGTGTTGAAGACCAAATAATACATCTTGGAATGAGCTGACAGTTCTCCCATGTTGCTGAGTGTAGGAAGCTGTCTCTGCTGATGTTGGGACAATAACTCCACAATGGTGCAGTATTTTGGTCTCCTCCTCCAGTCCATCTTAATGGGCAATTTGTGTCCTTTTAAAGGACAAATTATCCTGGAAAAAATTAGTAGAGTACAGACATAACCTCAAGAGTATCTGGGGAAATTCAAACAGACCCTGAGAAAGTGTGTATGTTTACACAACTCAAAAGAAAGACTGAAACAGTCATGGAGAAAAGGGATGGGGGAAGAAAAGTTCTGTCAGCAAGGTAACTGCTCTTATCCAGAGCGACTTACAAATGTGCCTACAAAAAGGCTAGGCTAAGCGCAGAGACTATACCTATTCAGCAGTGTCACTGCCAACAGTAGGAGTCCTTACATGGCTGGATGTGAATGCAGATTTCAGAGAAAAACACCTAAGACCTGTTTGTTGTAGTGCCTGCATATTATTCAGTGAAACCTGTTAATGCAGCACTTTATATTGAATTGTTTATAATGCCATGTATATTAACATGGCAAATTATAATATCCTATGCACAACCTGATGGAATACTATACTGTGTTTGTTATAGTTGTGCGTACTCCTATCAGCTCGACTAAGTACTGTTTTAGGTCACCACTTATGACACAACTGTTGGTATGATAGTGTTTTATTGAGTCCTGTGGTATACTGCAGTAAGTATTACAATTTCCTGCAGAATTTTGTATTGTTTTGTTCATGTGACTTTTGCTATAGTTGGATTTCCCAACAGCAGAGAAAGCAGGAGGGACAAAATTTAGCAACGGTTGTATCAAGTTTGGCAACTTCATATCAGGGCATACCATGTATAATAACGCACATAATAACACTAACAGTATAATGTTGTAATTACACTTACCTAAACAGTGCTGTAACAAATTCTATCCAACGTCCTGTCTATCCAATTACCCAACTATCCGGACGAGTGTAGCATGAGTCACTGTGAATTGCAGTAACTCCTGTGCTGTAACATTAATTTAGAAAGAAGACGGTGAGACTGAAAGCAGATTGATTCAGTGCAGCAGTCAGCTGATGTCTGTGTTGGGACAATGATATCGAACAAAGCTCCGTTGTAGCTAGCTGTAGCTAGCTGGATGCCGATTATTCAGCTATAGTGTAAGATAGAGTTACAGACAAGCGTCAAGCTTCTCAGCAAGATGTCAAAACAGCGTAGACTAGACTGAACCCCAGCATGCTGTGACCAGGTGAAAAGGTCTACCCAGCAGGACCACGTCCAGCCTGACAGACTCTGCTGCACTGAGGTGCAATAAAACCAGTGGGAGCGAAATCTCCTAAAGGATCAGCCTCCAAATGTGTGTACACAAGCCAGCAGCACATCGCTGGCTAGCTACTATTTGTTAGTTGCCTATCTTGGTATCAGTACAGTTGCAAGCTAGCTAACTACCACTGTTGTCAGCTGTCAACTCAGTGAAGTAGGAATTAGCTAAGGATGGCAAGTTAGGTAACTAAGCTGACTGGATATTAATGATTTACCTGCAGTTGGGTAGTTTGCTAACTGTAGCAAGTACACTACAGTACTGACACATTTTTATGAATAAACTTGGCAACAGAGATGTGGAAATGGTTAGCTGCTATGAGTAGGTATCTGAGTAGCTATTTAGCTAATAACAGTTGTTCACACAAAGTAGCTAGCCAGCTTGCTACAAGTTTGTTTTAGCAAAGTGCAGCATCCAGCTAGCTGATAAGGTACAATAGTGTATGGGTAGCTAGCTAGCAGGGTAGTAAAACCATCAAGCTAATCAACGCTAACTTCATCGTCTGTTGGCTTGCTAGCCTTACAGGTTTCAAGATTGACAGTGCCAGCACAATATTTCAAATCCTTGGCTAGACTCTGATCTCATAATGGTGGGGGGAATGTATAGCTTATTAAAATCTAAAGTTTATCGAAAAAGGATCTGTTGCACACAAAGGTGAGTACAGTGCAGTAGTTAGCTGATATGTGAAGTAAGTGAATATGGCTGCAAAGCAGCAACAGGAGTTTACAGTTTAATATTTAAGGGAAACCACAGCCATAAACAAATGTAATACTGACAGGTGACAGTAATCTTGGAATGTTGCCCATGGAGACTGAGAATGAGGGAGGCAGTTGCAGCAGCATGTAGTGAATGGCCAAAGCTTTGCCCAGTGATATCTGGTGCACTCTTGCAGCTTCGGGCGGGGCTGGTCAGAGAGTGACAATGCCCTCTAAGCCTTGTTTTTGCAGCAAAGTCGGTACTTCTTAAATTAAGGGAAAAACCCCAACAAACTGGCAGAGATGGGGAACCCTGTGTAGTCAGTGCACAGTCACATCAGTCCAGAGTTCAGCATGTGCCTTAATTCGTCTGTGCTTGGCTGAGCACGGCAAGTTGATGGAGGTAAGGTGAGGTCTGGCTCTGCTCTGTACTGGGAGAAGTTAAGTAAGCACTCCATTGTAACAGCCTCTTCCCCTGTGGAATAAGTGACTTAGCGCTGTAAATTTAAGAAATCACTTGACTTCCATCTTAACAATTGATATCAAACTCAGTTTAAAGGGCAACAGTCAATGGAAGACTAACAGTTTACTCAATGACGTTCCTGTGTAACAGTGTTTTAGGCAACCAGGAATTTGCGAGTTAAGCGTCAGCGGATGAGCTAGGGTGGTGCAATGCGAAGACGCCTTAATTAGGCAATTACACACTTAAAGTCCATCAAACACCACCTTGGATATGTTTATACTCTGCTGCAGATGGAAAATAAAAGTTTGTGCATACTTTAGTCATTTTGTCTTGTTCCCCTTTTGAAACAGAGGTGTTCTGGCTATGATGTAAATCATCTCGTAAGTCCTGATTCCAAGATTACCCTTTTTAACATTGATGGATGAACCTTGCCCCAGTTCTTTTGCCTTCTGTCAGTTCATAACTGATATTACATTGAAGTATTTCCCATCCTTCCCAAACTGACGTTGTTTCTCTTTTCTCCTTCGTTACGTTTTTAAGCACATTTAAACACATTTAAAACTTCAGTTATCCAAACCCTTTGACTGTATGAATAATGCAGTGACACAACTGGAAAGCGAAGACCTTATCGAGCTAAGATGATATACACATCCGTGTATTGTGACTGGTGGATGTGTGTAAGACCTTTGCACAGCAGTGCACTTCCGGCCTTCTCTCCGACACTCATGAGGTCATGTTACTCCAAGGAGGAAATCCCAGCAGCATGGTGGCCTAGACCAGTGGCTCATGACCTTTTTTGGCTGCTGTGCCCCTTGTATAACTTTGTCACATCTGAAGTACTCCTAATAAGACCCAATAAATGAGAGGTAAAAGAAATATTTCTGAAAGTTTTTTTTTTTATCCCATAGCCCATGTTTTTGTTAATTTTTTAGCAAGCACATTTAGGTTTTCCAGTCACATTCACAACAATGGTTGATTCAGACATGATTGTTTGCTGTGCCTTTCATGAATTGTCTTTTATTTCACAGTCTAGTGATAACCCTGCATACATCCCGAGACATTGCCGTGTACCCCTAGAGATATGTGTACCCCCGATTGAGGAGCACTGGCCTAGAGGAATTCAAACCTACAGCCTAGTGGTGTGGTGTAGCTCTGTAACTGTTGGACCTTGTCATGTGCAGTATTATTCTTAGCACAGTGAGGTCAGTTTCAGATCCACCAGGAGAGTACTCGTTTAATTACCTGTGGAAGATATGAATATGTTAGATAGATATGTTATATTGTTATACATATTACAAAAAATCTGTTTAATTGGTAGATTCAGCTCAGAAGCTGGACATTGTGTTGAGGAAGATGAGATGCAGGATATGTAGCAAAAAGCTTAGCATTTCCTAAGGCAGGTTATGTATATTTAGGGTTGCTTTTAGCTTCAGTCGCCTGATTACAAATAGAAGCTGTAGGAAAAGTACAGAGAAGAGCAACAAGTTCTGGCTTCTGGTCTTACAGTTTTGGCTTATGAAGAGAAGTCTGTAAGGCACCTAATCTCTGTTAATGCAGTAAAATGAGACTGAGGGGATTTGAAGTGTTTCGGGTTTTGTAAAGGGATTAATGAGGCAAACCACAGAGACCTTTTCAGGATTAGTTCCTTGAACAGATCCAGACAGTACAGGTGGAAATGATCATTTCAGTTTCAGACTATATCTATTCATTGTGGATGTAATTTCGTTATTATAATTGTAATTTCTTTAGTATCATTAATTTTAGTTAGTTAACCAGAAATGTTTATATGTCGTTGTTTAAACATATGTTAATAAGTGACCTTGTGAAAACCTGACTATATTAATAAATGCTTTACAGTAAGTATACATTTAAAAGTCCGGTCAAAAGGTTTGTAGTGGTTTTAACACAATGTCCAGTATATGTCTGTACAAATAACATTTGGTTTAGCTACAATATTTAATTGGAAAATGTTGGTTTTTTGTCCAGGTAACATCAGATGTCATCATTAGCTACCTGTGCATCCGGGCTGGGGTCAGTTCCATTTCAGTTCAGTCAGTTCAATAAATGAATCGGAATTCAGGTCATGAACTGAAAATCGCCCCATCATTTTCCATGAAAGATTTTCAAATCATGAATTTTGCTTCATTCTTTGAATTGAAATGGAATTGACCCTAACTCTGCTGTGCATATAGGTGTAATGACCTAATCCTACAAAGAAAGGAAAAAACTGTTGAAATTAGAATCTCTTCTTCCTTTGAATTTGAACATATTGTCAGTTTTTTGTGTTATATTCATGTATTGCATTATTATTGTACTTGAATTGTCAAGTTAATATTCATTCTGAAACACATATAAAATGTCTGCTTGGCTCTGATTGAGGATTTTTCATCGCGGTAGGACTTTCTGGTTAAGTAAAGGATAAAATAAAATAAGGATAAAATTAAAATGAGTCTTACATACATGCAAAGCACAAAGCTATTCCAGAAAAGCACATCTAGTTGGATAAAATTGGCCACCATTGTTGCTTTGTGGGTTGCATGGAGGCCTTAATGGTTGCTCTTCACAAGGATTAAAAAGGTAATTAATGTCAACCAGAACTCATTGTAAGGGGCTCCCAAGTAGCTCAGTGGTTAAGGCATCCACTTTGAATGGAAGCTGAGCTCTATGGCACAAGTTTGATCCCAGCTGTGTCGTTTGCCAACAATCACTGGGGGCCCACAGCAGTGGAACAAATTGGCTTCAGTCTGCCTGGGATGGGGATGGGGCTGGGTCAGTTAGCCAGGGTTTCCTCAACTCGCCTTTTCACACACCCTGTGATTTGTCAGGTGCCTACGAGTTGCTTGGATGACATCAGCAGAGTAATGCCTGTCCTCCAATGAGCACCCACCCTGCTGCAGTGTGCAGTGTGACTTGTAGTGTGAAAAACAGCCGTTGGCTGTGTGTGAGTGGATCAGAGGACTGCGTTCATCTCGCCTCAGTGCTCCTGAGCGAATGAAAGACGAGTGGTTGTTTTTGTGGTGAGACGAGCCTAATAATCAATTGGCCATTCCAAAATAGGGTTGCCTAAGGGGGGAAAAATGGCCAAAAAAAAAAAATAGCGAAGGCCGTAGTAAACTCAGCCTTCCAACAGAGGGTTTACAGGCCTGAGATAAATGAATAGATAAACTTGGTTTAACCAAGCCTGTGAGATTTTTACATCGTAATATCCAAAGAAACACTGACAGCAGTTGTACACAGTTTATAACAGTCTCTCCTAAAGATGAATCCTTCAGTTATATATGATCATTCTGAGGTTGGGCAATACAGAAAGCCTGTTTAAAGCAGAACAAGAACACAAGATTCAAGGGGAAGCAAAAGAGTTTTGGTATAGCCTGATCTTACTCAGACCTTGGTTACAAAATATGTTGTAATCCATAATGTTCCAGACAAAGCAAACATATGCCTGACAACAAAAATCCCCCCACCAAAAAATGCAGAGTATGTCGTCTTCAGATTGTCTCCAAGTACAAACAGGCTGAACCCAGTACCCTGGATCAGTTTGTGTCAGCAGAGTGCCTACAGGCAAAATAAGCAGATGGGACACATACTGATCTGAGTACAGGCACACAGGAAAGAAAACATTCTTGTGACTCCCATGTCCAGTTGGTGATGAGCATCGGTAATGAAATGGATGTGATGGTGTACATGTGCCGTTAAAATTTAGACCGTGTCACTGCTGTGTTTTTTCTCTGTCAACAACCAAAAGATCTCCACGGATCTCTAAATGTTGGCCACATGAATTAAGCACAGCCCAAACATTTTGCAAGATGAATAAAATGCTCAGAAAACCTCTTATGTAACCAATTGTCTGTTTTCAGAAAAAAACAGGCAATCGTTTTAAAATGAGGTACAGGTTCTGCATAGACTGCAAAGGCTTTGACCCTTGACCTTAAAGGCCAATTGGTACTATAGGTAGGAGGTTACAATACTATGAAGGGATTTCATGGTTGGCGTAATGAAATGGTGATGTAATAAACAAAATGGTGCACAGTAATAGATTATGATGTCATAACAGGACAACTGTAGCCTGCAAAGGCCCACTCAAATCTAGAAAGAAATCAGAAATGCACAGCCGTGACACACATGCAGTTCACGTTTGAATGTTTAAGTCTTACAGCATTACGTAGCGAAATGCACACAAATGTCATGGCTCGCCAACTGCGGTCAGCCAGCTGGCTGTCAGTTGTACAAATTTACAGCAACCACACTGGCATGGCTAGCTCCAGTCAGTACTCAGTTTCTGTTCTGTAAACATGTGAGTATGTCCACTGCAGCACACAGTGATAGAATGGAACACAGTTGGCTAAATCTTCAGCTGTAACACGTGAGAGTGAATAGCGGTTAATGCATTGTGGAAGGCTTTTTTTTTTTTTTATGTATATGAACGTATAGACAGTAGCTGTACTGTGAGACGGCAAAAGAATGGATCTAAAATGATGGAAGAGGATACTTAAGTAGGAATTTAACCTCTCCTGCCATCACCTTGGCAGGGTGGCCTCTCTTAGGTGGTGAGGCTAGTTGAACCCTAATGCTGCATGCATGTCTGAACTGATGCCAGTGCTGAGTTCTGCAGTGGTAGAAAATGTCAGAAATGCGAAAAGTTGCAAAAGTAGCCAAGAGCGTCCTCTGCGGCCCTGCCTCTTGACCGTGGCAAATATCCCTGACATCTGACCTGCAGTTTGAGTGCTCTGAGTGCCAGTGAGGACCACATTCGCGTTCAGTCTGCTCGAAGTTGACACGTGGTTAGCTGTGTTTGCGCTTGCCTGGGAAACGCTTTTTGATGGAGAAAGGACAGAAAGCCAAGCCAAAAACGTAACTCTCCCACCACCCCTACCACCAGCACCATCCCCTCCCGCCTCATTGGCTCGGCCTGGCAAGGCTTCTGCTAATCATTAGCGAAGCCGCTCCTGGGAGAAGAGCTCTCTCCGAATGCCCAACGGGACCGTTTCACGGAAGTGACAGACCTACACCCTGCTCAGAAGGCAGCATCCCCACAGAGTCCTGCTGAAAAAGTCTCCGCAAACATTTCGAAACGAGCTTGCCAGTTTGGCTGGGCAAAGCTTCCCTCTGACAGCCTGCCTGAGAAAACCCTTTGTGGTAGAATCAGCCTCTCCTCTCAACAGCTTCGACCATGTTAGTCGTCGCCGATTTCGCAAGCCCCGCCGATGACATTTTACCCCAGATCATAGGCAGAGACTTGATGGGTTCAGAGTTTAGAAAGGGCGGTGAAGTATGACTAACTGTCTGACTAACCTCATGAGAATGGCGAGCGCCAGCGTGAAAGGAAAGCTCACTCGCCCAGCCTGATCGATGGCCTCGCCCTGACAGCGGCGTGTCGGGGGAGCCCACGACTGCCATTCTTCCCTTTAAGCTGTTGATAACTGATAACACCATGACTTAGTTACATTCTAGCGTCGTCTTAAGTCAGCTCAATTTATTGATCCACTGGAAAGATAAGTCGGATTTGCGCTTAAAGGTCATCTTCGGTAGCTATCAGAGGATACAGCTGGGGCATTGCACTTTTCTTGTTGCAGTTTATGCTGCTGGGGTATATTTATGTGCTGCTTTGACCTCGTGAGAATGAATCCATATCTTCAGTAGTTAATACCATTCTTACTGTACTATAATAATAATGTGAGTCCATATAATTACAATGTGTCATGTTATGGTATATGTGAACCAGTGCTTTCATATCCCATTTGTTTTAGGATGGTGGGTGATTTGTTAGCTATGTTTTTAGTATGGTTGCTTTTCTCTTCCTGTTTATTTCAGGAAGTGTGTCTTTTTGCTGCACTTTTTTCTGTGAAGTACTCTGTGGGGAAGCAGTTTGGTGTAGTGGTAAGGAGCAGGGCTTGTAACCAAAAGGTTTGTGGTCTAATCCCCCGCTGGGACATTGCTATCCTTGGGAAAGGTACTTGACCCACAGTTGGCTCGAGTAAATATCCAGCTGTATAAATGGTTAACATGTAAACATTGTACCCTCTCTAAGTCGCTCTGGATGAGAGCGTCTGCTATATGACAATAATGTGATGTAAATGTAATGTAGCCTTCTCTGTGAAAGGTCCTTTGTCAGGAGAGCTCCATCAGGTCAGGTCTGATAGAATTCATAGAGCTTTTGCCACACACAAAACAATCATTGTGTATTTTTATAGCAAGTGTTGTGAAGGGGGATGGAGATTTGCCTTCCTGCTGCTGGATCAGCCCTGCCTGTGTTTATCTCCAGTCTGCTGACCTGCTCAGCAAAGCCTGGCCTAACGCAGGCGCGGAGTTTGGACTTGAGACCTGGACGCTCAGCTGATAGGTGGCGATCCACACGTATTGCGCTGCCACACTGCTTAGACCTCCAAAGCACGTTCTCAGAGGTCGTGCTGAACAAGCAGAGCTCATCATGGGGCACACAGTCAGCACTAAAGACCGCGGAATGAGCTTGTCATATGAGGTCAGAATCACAGCGGTCTGTCTCACTGCAAAGGTGATTCCAGTCCAGGGGAGCAGGGTACTTAAGACTGTTTAAGCTTGTACTGTAGAAGGTTTGACACCGTTTTCCCCATTTTCTTCCAGAATTTCTCTTCCTTACGACTAACAATTTATCTTGCTTTTCACATCAAGTTTAAAGGTGGTGTGATTAAATTGTTGAGACTGAAGTTCTGCTGTACAGTTCTGCTGTGCAGAAATGGACATGCTCCGTCTTGAATCAATTTTTATGTGGGGAACTGATTTTGCCATTGATTGCACACTGGTGTTAGAGGAAGAGAGCGTGCTTTTAGAGAATATGCTGCAGACCAGTGGTAAAAAGCCCCTCCCATTTCACTGGCAGTTGTTGCTTGGCGCTGAAGTACTGCAGAGACTGTGCCATAGACCTAAATGTGCTCTACAGTATGTTGTGTATTTTTTTTTGACTCAGCAGAACAGATTGAGGCATTGACAACATTCCAGTCACTACTTCCAGGACCCCTGGAGTTCAGCGTTTCAGTGATATATAAACATTCTGGGTTTAATTCATTAGTATCTTTTTTTTTTGAAAAGTATTCAAGAAAACATTTGACTCAAACCTAGGAACATTGTTTCGTTGGACATATAGAAGAAGGACCTCGCCCATACGTTATTCTCCCTGGCCTTTCAGTGTATGAGTGGTAGGGCCTGAAGCTCAGTGCTAAGGAGCGTTTAAGGAAAGGCGGTGGGTGGGCTTATGCTGTTATACACAGGAAGCTCTAATGGTGGCTGCCTTTCCCCTCGAAAATGCTCTGAGCCACATCTCTGGCCCTGTGCTTCCCTTCCCATTGAAAATAATAGCTTCCACATTCTGTGGAGTCAGTCACAAGTCTAATTTGTGGAAACTCATCAACCATCCTGTCATCCAACCAAACAGCTTCCCATACCCTCCCAGATCTATCTTTAGGTGCTTTTTCAGGTGTGAGACTTGTGGAGCTGTGCTAGGGAGGGTAAAGCCAGCTCCTTGTTTGAATCCATGCTCATACTGCAGTGTGCTTTCCCCCCTTGGGCCACGCCCAACAACACACACGGGGCTTGGTGTAGGATGAGATTGCTTCTCCCCTCATGCCACTGTGAAACTGAGTAAAGCAAGGCTGGTGAAGGCTTGCATTGAATCTGATGAAATGGCATACCATTTCTGAATGAATCATAGCGAGCGTTAGCTAGAAAATCATTGCGATTACGCACTGCCTGCACAAGGAAACTGCTTCATCTTTCTCTCACCTGTGAATCACCTGATCTCTCTTGCCTTGATACAAGTTCAGGGATATTAGTGTCCTCAGGCTGAATGCTGGAAAGGGCAAAGTCATACTACTGAATCTCTTTTCCACCCGCTAATTATAACATACCTTTGCTGGCTTAATTTTAAGAGCCGTAAAACATTTTTGCCTGGAATGAGAAATCTTGGACCCAGATCAGGAGCTGTCATGGTTTTGCCACATCAGAATGACTTGTGATCTCCTGGAATGTGATTACCTGGAATGTGTGCTCCTTTATCCTGGAGATCTTGTGCGTGTCTGAGGCCTGCTGTGTGACAGTCCTGTCTTTAATGTCACATTTGTGTGTACTGTTTCACATCTTCATCATGCCACTAACGTCTAGCACAAATTTGTTATCTTTGTGTCTAGTTCCCTCGAGCTATGTCTATCTCTACCCAGTCATAATGTAGTCATTTTAAAGCTCTGTGTATACTGGTGGTTTTTGAGACTTGTTGGTGCTGGTAGTTCAGCCTAACTGGTATAAACGTCAACATAGGTATGCTCTGGTTTTAATACTGTTGTGACTGGTTCCATGTAGCATTGTGCTGCTGATATTGTTACCCAGTTGACTTCAAGATTCATTTCCTGTAGCCAGGCAGTGTGTTGTCTAGGGTAGTGAAACAGTTCATTGGAAGATGAAAGAGCCAAGTGATATTAACAGGGCATCTGTAACAGCACTCCAGGCAACCTCTGCTTCACCAGCATACGACAGAAGCCATTTTGATTGGCTAAAAGACACCGTGTCCCTGGTACCTCAGGCCTCTCTTCCTGTGAATCTGTGACAGACAGATGGTGTTAAAAATAGAAGAATGTCAGTCACCTCAGAACACTGTTTATGGCTTGTATATCCCGATCTATCATTTCAGAGCCGGTTGAAAACAGGCTTTATTTTTCAACCCGGTGGTTTGAACATCTGAGAGGGGACAATGAAGAAATTTTGGTACATTTGCAGCCGGAGTGAAATGAGATGTGCTATCTTTGAACCTTTTTTTTAATGAAAATTCAAATCCACATTATTCTGGCCTCATTGAAAAAAATGGCCCTTTTTACACCCCACCCTCAATATTTGGATCTTTGCCACGGCCGGTACGCATATTGGGCAGGTAGGAACAGTTCTACCGGGAGGGAGGGTGCCAGGACAGGATGTGTGGCTGTGACGTCATGCTCGTTTTGGGTGAGGATGCCCCTGGGGTTTGGGCAACTTCACCGTGGCAGAGAGGGCGGTCCCAGTGAATCACCGTGAGGGGGTGTCTCTGTACCGCGTCAGGACAGGTCGAGAGTGGGTGTGCAGGGGTCGTGACCTCGCCTTTAACCCCCGGCCCGTTACTTAAGAATTTTTTTCCATTGGCTGCATTGACCTGTAGGTCAACTGACCCCAGTGGCCGCAAGTCAGTCTAATAAATAAACCACGCTTCCTTATGTTACCATGTTAGCGAATCGCTTACCCTGTACCTCCTCCTGAGGGACCAGGTGGCCGGCAGTTATCTTTGGCATTCCTCTTATTACGTTCTGTGTCGTTCATCTCCACTGGTGGGTGCACAGCACACGGTTTGCCTCTCTGGACAGGGCCTAGAGGGGGCAGATTCGATCTGCGCATCTCTACTGGATGTAAATCGAGGGCTTCTCTCCTCTCCTCCCCCCATCCCCGGCTCTGCTGCGGCCCCCGGAGATCAAACGCATATGGAGGGGGGAGCGGCTCTGTGCTGAGCTCATCTCTCCTGGGCCCCTCGTTAAGCACGGAGGGCCGGTCTGCGGCCGCTCCTCCTCATTATTCAGCGTTAGCACGGTGCGCCTGCTGTGTCACCCTCCCCACCCCCACCCCCGAAACAACACTGCTTGTCGGCTGCTCAAATCTGTGGAGAGGACTTTGCTCTCTCAGCCCAGGAAAGAAGCCAGATGCTTCAGCACTAAAAGAGCAAGCCTCGGGGGGTTAACACGCCCTGCCTCAAAGCACCATGGGATAGGGGTTAGGGTGATGACTGTCTTCGAGCTTATCCGCATTTCTTTGGTATGAATTGGCTGATATACGTGTATCTTTGCAGCTTTATACGTAAAATACATTGATTTATGAACCTTAATTAAAATATTATGCAATGATAACTTATAATTTATGAAGAACAGTTATCATTAGCTGTCATTTTAATTGTACTGATATTTCTACAGTGGTACTATTTTTCAATTGTATGTTTTTTAATGATGTTGTCTGTTACTGAATTGCTTTGGCAGCATGTAAAATGCCAGTAAAGCTTGTTGAATTCAATTGATGTACTCCCAGGATAGGAGAGCAGACGTTTTCAATACCCACAATCCAGAGGCCGTTGCCCACAATCCGTCTCTTTGATGCTGAATGTCAAGAGGAGGTGTGTTGGTTGAATGTTCTACATGGCTTAGGCCAGGCAGTAAGCTCACAACCCTCTGGATGCAGTGCACTCTAACTACAAGACCAGTGAACCCAAAAATGGTTGGATGAGCTGAAATGCAAAATAGATGCGCGCACACACACACGCACACACACACACACACACACACACACACACACACACACACACACACACAAGCACCCTGCACTGCACTGCAGCACAGCGGGCACCAAGTGTTCTGTCTTCTCTGCAGGGATAATTAAAAAGGGAAGATCGCTAACTTTGTGTCAGGGTTTCCCATATGAAAGTGTGGTTTCAGGTTCTGTTACGACTGCGCTGTTTCTGCGCGTCTCTCTGACGGTCCCTGGGAAAGCGGCTGCGGGTTAGCGGTAAACAACGCTGCCGCAGCCGCGTCCTCGTGGCCCCGCGATCGATGGCCCCCTGCAGCGGCGTGTCCCCTTTCTCCGCCGGTGCTCTGACGGCAGAGTGATTTGTGACTGGTGAGCTGTTGGGTGAGTGGCGGCGAGCAGCCTGCTGACGCTGCTGTCAGCAGACAGATGGCGCTAGTCTCTTGCGTGGCCTTCCTTGTCCGCCCACAGACAGCAGCCGGTGACCTTGGACCATGTGACCTGTTAAAAACAAGCTAGCGCTGCCCGTGAGCATGACGGGAGAGGCCAAGCGTGTTTGCGGAGCTTGTTTTTTGTTTTGCCCCCTGTTTTCACCACACTAGGCTTTGCCAAACTTGACAGAATGGCTTTCATACCCTGTGACTCTGCACTGTGGGCAAGCCTGCTTTGTTTACCAGTACCTTTTTTTAAGTCTGTTTTTGAAAATTGAATGTGGAGTGGGAGGAAATAGTTGACACATTGGTGACTGTTCTGAGACCTGCAGTTCCTTAAAAATGAAGTTTGTCTCCTTCCTCTTGTGTGCTGGGGGTAGATTTTGGGAGTCTCTTTTAAAAGTTGCACTGCTGCATTCTGGGAGTGCTGCTCTGTCTCCAGGTGTCTGAATACTTTTTGCTCTGTTTCCCTGGTCTCCCAGCACTGGCTTCCTTTTTTTAAAATTCTCTTTTAGTGGACTGGTATAAGTATTGACTGCTAATTCGGTAATGGTGGGTTTATTTTCTAAAATGCTACAACTTTGCCATTTTCAGTTTTTCCCCAACAAGCATCTGAATACAGCTTGCACTGTAATCGCTCTCTCTGTGTGGAATCAGGTTGTGTCTTAAGTATTTTCCAGGCATTTGCCCTCATATCTTTTATTAAGGTTTTATTTTTCTGCGTTTAGAAGCCAATATCCCGTTCCCCGGACTCCGACCTTGGGTGAACTCTCTGTGTCGGTAATTTTGCACGTCACCCCAGTCGCTGTTCGCCGTGGTTCTGCTTATTTGCGTGTGGGTTTACCCCAGCGCAAGAGGTCCATTTCGGTGCCAGCGGCCTTGCCCCAAAGAGACGAGACGGGCTATTAGGGGCGTCCTACTGGTGCCGTTTCATGATGGCTTGCTGCGCTATGTAACATTGCGGTCGGTGGGTGAAGTGTCATCTGATAAACGGTCACCATTTTTCATGCCAGCGCAAACACGGGGGCTTCGTGAATCACAAGGTAATGACAAGGCACTAAAGATTTAGAACTGGGTTGTGCATAGTTTTGTGTGATTCAGCAGAGAATGCGCATGACTCAGATGTACGCGTTTATGTGCGCGGAAGTTCTCGAGCCTTTGAACCCCACCTAGGAAACGCCCATTGGCCACAAACGGAACTCGCGCCTTAAATTGAAATCTCTTCATGCGCTGCAGAGTATAATACAATACAAAGCTCAAACACTGTAAAGAAAAGTAGCCTACATCTCTGATTTTTTTTAAATGACAATGAGATGTTGTCTGGGTGCAACCAACAAAACGTGTTGTTTAATTGTCTTTGGCAGCCGGCAGACTGTGAGATTAAAACTGCCGTTTTGGTCAGACAGTGAAAAACTGAAAACAAGTGGTTCCGATTAGAATGGATTCAAGATACGCACAGAGAAGAGGGTCAACTGTGAAGCTCGATCCTCATAGCATGTGACGATGACGCGCTGCTCCCTGCAACGGACCCGTCTCAGGCTGTGTCCCAAATTGCACATTGTTATACTATGTAGTACGCTTATCAAGTATGCTTGGTCGTGTAGTATGTTCACGCCAGGTAGATATAATGCTACAATCACCAAAAACGGAAGTGTACATCGGCTGCGCACTATCCAGGAAGTGTTTCATGTCTTCTATCCCAGTATTCAAAGTAAAGTAGAAGGGGCGTGGCTTATGGTGGGCTCCAAAGATATGTGGGCAAAATAAAGTACGTTGTATGCTAGTATGCCGTTTGGGACACAGCCTTAGTTTATGTTTGCAACACCATAAAAAAGGCGGATCAGGAATACAGAAACAGAAACGACTACACACCATATAAGCAACCAGAGGAGTACAAAGAGTACAAGGACAAATCTCAGTACGAATACATACATACATATGACGAACCTTTTGCTTTTGGATAGGCCTAGTTCGTGAAGAAGTGACACAACATTTTACATTTTCAGTAAAACATTATTTCTAATATTAATTTTTATGGATGAAAGTATTTCCAAATAGTTACGTCTAAATTAACTAGCTGTCACAGTAGGAGTGACTGAAAAATAACAAAATGCCACCGCTGTTTAAATGATCAGTTTGCCCACGGTGGTATATGAACAGTTGCAGACGATTTCAGTCGCATATTAACAAAAAATATACAAAATAATAATAATAAATGCATTTACAAAATATCTGGTGTATATTCAGGAAAAAAAAACTTTAAATCATCCATGGATGTTATCCATGTTGTTAAAAGAAGCTTTTCGGACGACTCTAACGTGCCACAGTTTTTATCCGTCTAAAGCAAGTTATCCTAGCACCTTCGTGGAAACAACAGGTTTAAAAGCGATTGTGTTCATGTGTATCGCATGGATTTCCCAACATATACACGGGGTTAACTATCGGCAAGGTTCCTGTGTAACATTTATCTAGTCATCAATCTTGCTTCGTAAAATGAACTAGGCTACCTTTAGGCCGACATTACGTTTACCATAGGCTAACGGCATATAAACGAACACATTTCTTCTTCGCATTTAGCCCAACCGGCACATTCTCCGTATATTTTTTTTAATCAAATGGCTGTAATCCACGTATCTTTTCACACTCCCCTGTTGATTATTCTGCGTCAATATGTGTCTAGCTGTGAGTCGTTTTAAAAATAACGTATTAATAGCTTTGAAGTGCGAGCCATTGCAAACGATGGGGGCGGCTGAGTAGGCCACTTTAAATGCCGCGTCCTTACTTTTGAATGTGTTCGTAGGTGAAAGCCTCCGATTGCCAAAATGAAGAGCAGACAGGCAGGCTGGGATATTTACATAGCGTCACACTGCAGTTACACAGTGGGAATCCGTAGAAAGTAACTGCGGTGGATTTCAGAGTGTAAACGAATATTTCGGATGCTGTAGAAGTTAACAGAATGATGTGATCTGATGTTGAAGGTGTGTCTTGTCCTGAGCGGATAGGTTTGCTTTGCCACAGTGCTGCATTTCAAGCGTGTGTGGAAGGAAGGCGTGCGTCAGTAAGAGCCGGAATGCGTACAAACAGCTCAAGGAACATTACAGGAGGTGGTGTTAAGGTTTTTACGCCCTTCAAGAGCTGTGACCTATCTGCTGACAGAACATTGACTCGAGCCAACTGCTTTGAAAAACTTACTGTTGCTGTAACAAGGTTGGTAGGGGTGACAACAGTGACGTCTGATTGGTAGGCTCTATAACTGAAACAATGCAACGGAGGGACGAACAAGTGGGGGAGGGGAGGGGAGGAGGCACGCGATAGAGGAGCAACCGTGGCAACGCTGCATGTAAACCAGGGTGTCAAAGGGCACACAGCCCCAGAGAGAGTTTTGTCGGGCGAATGTGGGTCTGAGTCCAAGCTCGTACACGTGTCAGAGTTGTCTCAGACTCTACAGACCGTCGAATACCACAGGCGACGCAAGATATTCGCGCACATGCACATGCAGTCCATGTGAAAGGTCGTGGCCAAGGCAACGTAAAAAGGAAACGCTGTGAGGAGATGGCAGGTGGCAAAGCCATTTCCCATGGGGCTCTGTACTGTGAGCATGATTCTGCTCAAAAACCGTTTCTAATTAGTCCAATCATTTTCTCAGTTTGACATTAGTTTGTCTATATTTAATACATCTCAGCTGAATATTGTGTTTCTACCCTTTGCTCAAGAAACACTCATCTGCAGTGCAGTTTGGGAAATGCAAACATTAGGCAAGAATGAACACGTATAGTATACTACTCTGTCCATTCAAACCAGGGAAATCAGCTGGAATAAAAGCCACCATACATAACAGCCCTCCAGGAATTGAGGCTTCTGTCTGTGACAGCATTGCCGGTTCTGTGTTACACACTGACCCATATTTATAGTGCTGTGTCCCATATGCAGGATTATAAATGAGCCATAAAAAATCTACATTACAAAACACGACAAACCGAAACCTCTATGAAAGGGGTGCTATAGAGAGAAAACGAAAGCACATCGAATTTTTTTTCACTTTCTAGGGTAGTTTTCACCTCAACATCCACCTGTAAACAGTAAATTGTCAAATTTGTTAAAGAACAGACTCCAGCAGTGTTGAATGCTCCATCAGTAGAGATGATCATGGCTTCCTTGACTGCTCTCACCAGTTACCACTGTTATTTAAGGGAATGGGAATGGTGGTTTGTTAACATGTGACACCAGCCCCCTTCAGATGAACTTGGGAAATGTTCCATCTCCCATACTGTTAGATTTGTACTGAAATGGCCATCACCTGTGTGGACTCCCTTTCATCCCCCAGACCTATAATATGAATGTCAATGTTATCTTTTATATTCTTTATCAGCATATAGGCACAGTCACAGTGTCACATCAGAGATATAGTAGGATCTCTTTCAGCTTTTCCTGAATGTATTAGATCAAGGACATGTAAGAAATGCAGTATCCCAGATAATTTTTTTTTTTTGGCTAAATTCCAGCAAGTTCTAGCATATGAAAAATGAGAGTTTACCAGTTAACAAACAGTCTCCTATACAATACATATGCTGCACAGTTAAAGTAACTAAAACGTGAAATAGACTTTAAGGTAGTGGTTATTAATGAACATGGAATAAAATGCTTGCAGTTCTGGCTTTGATGACCTTAGCAATGTATGCACTGGGAGAACTTGCATGGTGCCACCCTTTCCCTCATGATTGACTGCTCTTCTCTCCCCTTCTCTACCCAGGGGACAAAGATGGCAGCAAGGTGACCACGGTGATGGCCACGCCGGGCCAGGGCCCCGACCGGCCACAGGACGTCAGCTACACGGACACCAAGGTGATCGGGAACGGCTCCTTCGGCGTGGTCTACCAGGCCAAGCTGTGCGACTCCGGGGAGCTGGTGGCCATCAAGAAGGTGCTGCAGGACAAGAGGTTCAAGGTGAGGGCCGGAGGGGGATGGGTGCCAAACTGGGGACATGGTTACTGGAGGAACCAGGCACTTGAATAGGGTTTTTTTTTCCCTACCCATTGGAATTGGAATCGAATGGGAATCAGAATCTGAATGGGCCTTGGAATTGAATCAGAATAGCAATTGGTCATAACATGGTGGGAGCAATCCCATAATGCCGGACTGCTTTTTGTGTGTTTCCTCTGTACAGGGTGTGGGGGGTCTGGTTTAGGATGTTAAATGTTTAGGACTTAAAATGACCCTGCACAAGTTGTGAGCAGAGGTTTGAAGGCGGGACCTTGATTTAGGGGAAGGTGCAGGTGTCCTCGTCCTGCTGAAATGCAGAATTCTTTTGAAACGGGGTTGAGTGTTTCATGTTTCTGAAGAACTTTAGTTTGGTCCCACCTTCTTTTGGGAGTTCCAAAATATCGCCTCGGATCCACTCCTGGTGTGTGGTCTTCACACGAATGTCTCGTGCCTTTGCACGTATGCCTGTGCATTCACACTAACGCTCAGCTTCTTCTCGCCAAGTTGTGCTAATGCTAACTCAACAACATGCTGATGCTGACAGGCTTGCATTCTTGTTAGCACACGTTCAGTCTGTCACTCCCCACAACCTTTTCTCTCACCTCTTGCTGGAACAGGCTTCACAGATGAAGACTCAGGCTTCCGAATCATTCACAAACCGAAGGACTTGTATGCAAATCCCTCCGAGCTCTCCCGTGCTTTTGGGTCGCCCCTCTTCCCTGCTGTGACACGTGTAGTTAAATCATGGCCGCCTCAGCCCTCGGAGCTTTGCTGAAGTGATTATTTAAATGAATTGCCTTTCACCACACACTGAATTATCCAGCTTCACACCAAGGGCTTTGATGGAGTTACAAGAGAATAATAAACTGAAATGGCACTGCTTTTTTTGAAGCAGCGAGCTGTTAAAAGCACATAATCTCCTAATTGCTGCCTTCTAGAGTGAACAGAAGAGAGCATGTATCTTCTGATTGAAATGCATACATGCGGTGTGAACGGGACGGGGCACTGTGTGGTTAGGGTGCGTTCGGAGACGTGGCGTTCCCGTGAAGCGGAGAGGTTAGGGGAGGGAACGTTTGCGCTTGCGGAGACTGCTAGTCCACAGTGGTACCTGACCTGACCCTTTTGTTTCGTTCTTCCCTTTTCTCTCCCAGAACCGCGAGCTTCAGATCATGAGGAAGCTGGACCACTGCAACATCGTGCGCCTGCGATACTTCTTCTACTCCAGCGGGGACAAGGTGAGCCGTCACCCGTCTGTGCCACTGCTGTGCTTCTCTGTGACTGGCACAAAATGTTTAACAAGACTTTAGCCTCACGCTGCAGACAGCAACTAGCAACCATAAGGGTAATGGTCTGTCATTCACTAGCAATCTCTCTAGCAAAAATGTTTTTTTTTTTTCCATTCAACACACCTTTCAGCCTGTTTCTCTGTCACAGTATCTGTGTGAAACAGCACTGATTGGTTATACACATTTTAATGGTTGAATTCTGTGTACATGTCTTGAAGTGTATCTGAACAGGAGCTGTCACTGTAATTGTAGGTCATACTGTTAGTCCTTGTGGTGTGGCGAGCTCACACACACACACACACACACACACACACACACACACACACACACACACACACACACACCAGTGGATGCAATCCCTCAACTCTTTTCTCTGTCTCTTTCTCTTTCTCTCTCTCTTTCTTTCTCTCTCTGTCTCTCTCCCTGGCAGAAAGATGAGGTGTATCTGAACCTGGTGCTGGATTATGTCCCTGAGACAGTGTACCGAGTGGCCCGACACTACAGCCGAGCCAAGCAGACCCTCCCCATGGTCTACGTCAAGGTATCCAACACTGAGAAGCGTGTGTACTTGTACTCTGTGTGCTAAGCCAGTATCCCCACTGCCGCTGGGGACATTAGCAGGCTGAGAGGTGTCTGACCTTTTCACGAGGCACTGTGGGAAAACAACCACTGAGCAGGTGCTGCTCAACCGCTCTGACCTCTAGTGGGAAGACACTGTTACTACAGGTCAGACTCACTCGGTTAGTCAGTCAGGAAGTTGGTAAGAGGGAGACACCATTGTTTATGGGGGTGGCTCCTCCCTTAAGAAGTGAAAGAAAAAAAACATGATTACAAGCTAAATATGCTGTACTGTAACATATAGGAGTGTTGGAGCATATATGTTGTACATTTTTGTTGAGGCATTTTTGTAGCATTTTTGTTGAAATGCACTGCTTTATTGTATAAAAAATGTTCAGCAATGCATCAGTTTCTGTGCATTACATGTCATTGTTGGCTTTGACTTGGCTCTCCAGTAATATTGACCAGTTTACAAACTGACAGTTGTGTATTCATACAATCTGGTGAATAGTAGGTCATTTTGGTGTCATTTACACAATTTTAAATGCCACCTCAGGATGATGAGGGATTCTCAATATTGCACCTAAATGAAAAGTCAGCCTTGTTTTTCCACAATCAATAGTTCATCTCCTTATACTCTGTGTACTCAAGTCCTGTATTTCATTGTGCTTTCTAACAGTGCTTCTTTTAACCCTAAACCAGCACATTTTGTTGCCTGTTAGAGGCTTGCAGCTGACTCAGGTGTTTCTGTTAATCTAAAGCCTGGCTCTTACAGCAGACTCAGACAGAGGGCAGCTGATTTAGCTGTCAGGTCAATACAATAACAGCACATTATTATCCAGCATGCAGTAGAACCTATTAGCTCTGTGACAAGCAAACAAACAGCTTATATACATTCCACAACCAAATTAGTGTTACGTGGACCAGCATTTTTGTTAGCTGGCTTGGAAAAAAAAGATGGGAAAGATTACAGTTGCTCAGTAAAGCCAACTAATATTCCATCCCAGTGCTTGCTCTTTAGCTGCAAACAGAAACAAGAGCACCGTTTCACGATTTTTGCTCCAGGCTGCATTTAATGAAGCACCATAATAAAAGTCACTGTTTAACTGATGATGATATAGTGAAAATTGCTTACTAATTCTCTCCGCCCGAACCTGTGTGCTTAAGAAACATTCTTGTCCCCACCTAGTGTTCAGAAGTGTGAACTGCAAAGCTTGTGTGCTCACAGTTACATGAGGAAAATCCAGATCATCCTCCATTGGTCCTCTTTTGGGACATGTGGTGAATTAAACTGGCAACTAGATTTAATAAAAGCAGATAATTTGTACACATAGGCTTCAGTAAGACTAAAAGAAAGAGGTGTTACGACAGAAAGGACATCAACAGTGGTCAGGTGGAAATGGGAGGATGAGGATGACTAATGAGGATGACTCCTGTTGCTGTCGGTCACTCGCCCATGTGAACCAATCAAGAGACTTTGCTCTCCGTGGCAAAGCCATGATTGGTTCAGCACTGTCGGAGAATCCATGAAGCCTCATGCTATCATGGCTAATAACAGGCATCTGGCTTGTGCAGTGCTGCTGTTGACACATAGCCTGCCCTCCTGTCCCCATAGCTGTACATGTACCAGCTGTTCCGGAGTCTGGCGTACATCCACTCCTTCGGGATTTGCCATCGCGACATCAAGCCACAGAACCTGCTGCTGGACCCAGAGACGGCCGTCCTCAAGCTGTGTGACTTTGGGAGGTGAGGCAGGGGCGGGGTCTGGAGCAGGCAGAGCGGAGTGACCGGAGGCAGGCGATAAAGATGCGATCACTCAAAGACACCCAGAGTCACAGTGTCAGGGGCAGCGTGTTGCCTGCGCACGGGTTTCACTGTTCAGAAACGGGTTATGCAGCCGGCATAATGGTGCAGGGTGTGTCCTGATGTGATGAAGACCTCGATCATGATGATGCTGATCATGATTTTTGGTGATGGTGATCTTCATAATGATTGTGATGATTTTCACAATGATTGTGGTGATGATTTTGGTGATGATTGTGATGAGTGTGGCGTTGAGTGCGTTGATTATGGTGATGAATATGCGGATGGTGCTGGTGTTGAGGATGACCCTGTGCTGAGGCTGAGTTCTGTGTTCTAGTGCGAAGCAGCTGGTGCGTGGGGAACCCAACGTGTCCTACATCTGCTCCCGCTACTACAGAGCCCCCGAGCTCATCTTCGGAGCCACAGACTACACCTCCAGCATAGGTGCGTATGCTTTAGTATGCATTACACCTCTACCAAGATACACATGCTTCAGTACACTCAACACCTGTACCATAGGTATGTATGCTTCACTATAGATTGAGGTTGAGTTATTCAAATTGTATACAGTGCTTTGTATCTCTTCATACATATAATGTTTTATAATGGCCAAATTTAATATTAGATAAATGTAGAATTTTTGCATATAGTAAATAAAAATCTAGAACAGGAAACCTTGCAGATGAAACATAATATACTGTACACAGACAATGAAGCCACTCAAAAATGTCAACTGAGCCCTTGTAGACTCAGACTTGTGCCTTTGTTTCCTCCTCACAGATGTGTGGTCTGCTGGCTGCGTGCTAGCGGAGCTGTTGCTAGGGCAGCCCATATTTCCTGGCGACAGTGGAGTCGATCAGCTGGTCGAGATCATCAAGGTAAAGCACCGCCTGCCAGTGTGCATGTGCACATATGTGTCTGCGCACATGGTATAACTGTGTTACAATAATGCGATCTGATACTTATGTCATTGTTTGCAGTGTATCGGTACTGTGTACGTGTGTGTCCGTGTGTTTGTATTTGCATCTGCAGCAAAGCATGGTGCATACCTCTCCACACTTTTCCACTGTCAGTAGTGGTGGAACTGTACACTGGAGTGCTGGGTAGGGCTGAGTTTGGCTTTATTGAACTGATGTGTCTTTCTGTTGGGAACTTCCATTGAGTGGGAGAGCGAATATGACGCTATACTCAAAAATCTGCTCTCCAGGCAAGACAAAAAGATGGCCGTTATGAGCAGGTCAGGACTTGTAACTGTAGAAATCATGGAATCCTTTTTGTTCCCTTTTTTTGTCTCTCTCCCTCTCCCTTCCTTCCCTTGTATGTCCCTCTTTTTCCCCAGGTCCTGGGGACCCCCACAAGGGAACAGATTCGCGAGATGAACCCCAACTACACCGAGTTCAAGTTCCCGCAGATCAAGGCACACCCGTGGACTAAGGTGAGTCCGCAGGTACAGGAAACATTTTACTACTTTCGGCTCCGCCCCTCTCTGACCCCGCTTTGCCTAGCCTTGCTAACATGGGCACATCCCACCCATCCGCGGTGGCTGGTGAGGAACAGACACGGAAAGCAGAGGACTTCCTCTTAACAGGCACAGGACAGTTATCCGTTTATTTATATTGGTGGATACCTGGTCACATAGAATGGGTTCAGCCTCCTCTTGGCCTCTGCAGATAAAGTCAGATGTAAATGCTGAAATGAAAGCAACAGATGGCTTTAAGTCAGATGGCTTTTTGGTTGTAAAAAGACATGATGTAGTGTGTGAAGTGCATGAAGGTAATATTAGCACATCGGATGTAGAGGGGGAAAAAGGAACCATTTGCTGACAGGTGATTGTTACTGACACTGGCAAGTGTGTTCACGAAAGAACAGGTGCGAAGGTGAATTTGGAGGAAGGTTCTCTGCTTTTGGTTGCTCACTGGCTGCCACTGCTCCCATCTCCCATCTGCCACCCCTGTCACCCTTTCTCTGAAGTACTGTCGAAAATGTCCCCTCATGGCCTGGCCCAGAGAGTGATGTCATGGTTTACACCTGCCCTACCGTTCATGGATGAGAGACCCAGTGACACGGTTCATTCAGCGGTGCTGAGCTGGACCGCGGGTCATTATTATTTATAATCATCTCGGCATGTTGTGACAAGTCGATCTCTGAGTGAATCCATTTGTCAGGGAAGTGAGGGTGAGTTTATATTGCAGGAGAGAAAGTCACTCTGAGAGAGCTCATTTTGAAGGTTTCAGCTAATGGGGTTTGTCATTGTGGAGTCTGAAGGTCTGTTTCTTGTTCCCTTTCCTAATCGTGCAGTGACAGCTGTGAGCAAAGGCTGCTGCAGAGATGCAGTTCTGTTAGCCGCTAGCCAGCATCACTCCTGCGCAGTTTCCAGGGTGCAGAAGTTTCAGCATCCAACGCTGACAGCTGTGCAGTTATGTATGTTTAAGTAGCAGTTGTTTCACTTGCTTTTTGATTGGCAGATTTTACTGTACCTGAAAGTGTATTTCCATCTTTCTCTGTGAGCATCTTAATGTTCCCTTTGAATAGCATGTTTTATCCAGTTAGGAGAGTCGTACTGAGTGTGTCTGTCAGTGATGGAAGTCTTGGCTTGGACAGGAAGTGACATCCCCTGACATTCCGCTCTTGACTGTGGCAGCCCCAGGGTCTGAGCTGCTTGCTTCTGCTGGAGCTTTTCTCTGCTGCTTCGATGTGCTTCGCTTGGCTGTCTGTCTGTGCGTGAGGCCTGCAGGCACCGATCTGTCTATGAAGGCAGCCTCCTTAATGCCCTTTTTAACAAGCCTCTGCATGTAATTGGAGTCAGTGTTACAACAGAATAAGGGTTAGGGTTGTAAGGATTAGAATACAGTCAAGGTTAGGGTGAGGGTTAGAGTTAGAATGGAATAAGGGTCAGGGTTAGGGTTATATTTAGGGTCGAGTAAGGGTTAGAATACAGTCAAGGTTAGGGTCAGGGTTAGAGAGAGAGTGGAATAAGGGTTAGGGTGAGGGTGAGAGTTAGAATGGAGTAAGGGTTAGTGACAGGGTTAAAGTTAGAATAGAGTATGGGTTAGGATAAGGGTTAGGGTTTGAGTAGAGTAAGGTTAGGGTCAGGGTTGGAATGGAACTGGGATGAGAATGAGGTTAGGATCGGGATTAGATTACAACCCAGTAAGGGGATGGAATCAGGGTTAGTGACATCGCTTCCTACGATGAGTTGCCCTTCTTGGACAGACCGGCGTGTCTGCAGTCGTGCCCTTCCCCTGTGCAAGGTGATCGTGTCTCCGTCTCTCCAGCAGTGGCGGAAGTGAACCCAGCAGTGACGGGCCTCGCCCTCTGTGCGTGCGTGTGCGTGTGTGTGTGTGTGTTTCAGGTGTTCCGGCCGCGCACGCCCCCGGAGGCCATCGCCCTGTGCTCGCGGCTGCTGGAGTACACGCCCACGGCCCGCCTCACCCCGCTGGAGGCCTGCGCGCACTCCTTCTTTGACGAGCTGCGGGACCCCGGCATCAAGCTGCCCAACGGCCGCGAGGCGCCCTCACTCTTCAACTTCACCACCCAAGGTAGCGCCCCTGCGCACGCGTGTCCCCCACCCCTGCCTCAGATCAGCTTCTTCTCTGTTGCCCCATTTCCTCCAAGGCAGTTGGAGGGCCGGTTCGGAGCCGGTGTCTATTCTCAAATCGGTTCTTCGCATTTCGACAGCCAAAGAACCGGCTCTCGGCCAGGGAAACTGGTTCGAGAGCGGCACCAACACTTTGCTGGTGTAGAACCAAGAACTGCTTACATCAGGGTCTGGGGGGCGGGATTATCGTGACCAACAAGATTAACTAAAACTTTGTGACCACCATTTTTAAAAAAAAAAAAAAAAAAAAACAGAGCTAGTGCAGTGTAAGTTTTATTTTTCAAATGTTTCGCCTTGTTGCCAGCCAGCTATATATTTCTTAGCTGTTTAGCGAGCTACTAATGTCTCACATCAATGTTACAAATGTGTAACATTGATGGCTTCACAAAAGGCTAACATTGTATGAAGTATAGAACAGTTTTTTAAAGCACTGTTCCCTTGTTTCGCAAAGCCAGGAGCAACACTTGTAAAGAGACAATGTAGGCCACCATTGTTGTTGTTGTGCTTGGCGCTAGCGGGAAAGCAGAGATGTATACAGACGTATACAGTGACGTAATGACGTGGCTCTGTGGTAGCTCTTTAGCCCGTGGAAAAGCAGACCGGTTCTTCGAAGGTTCGCAAGTTGAACCAACTCCGAACCGGCACTAGCACCAGCCCAGAACTAGCACCTAGCTTGCATTAGTTGAAAGGGGGTATCTGTCCCTCTGTCTGTCTCCCTCTCTCTCTCTGCTTTCTCCCTCTCTTTTATCCCTGCTGCCCTTGTCACTGCTGTAAACCCACTTACTGCACAAGCTCTCCACTGCAGGTAGCAATAGCGTCCATGGACAGGGTTAGCGATACCTTCTGTAGAAAGGGTTAGCGATAGTGTCCATACATAGGGTTAGCGATACCTTCTGTAGAAAGGGTTAGTGATAGTGTCCATAGACAGGGGTGAAGACTAGCAGGCAGAAGTGTGGTTCAGGATGTGGTGGCATGGGGGAGGGCTTGTAACTCAAAGGATAGCGATATTTAACCCAAATTGCCCTAAATAACCTGCTGGGTTAACGGATAGCATGGAAATGTTCTAAGCCATGCAAGTTGCCCTGGATAAAAGCTGCTAAGCTAAAGTAAAGTCAGGCCAAGGGAAACCTGGAAGACTTGGACGGAATGCAACTGACCAAGTTATGCTTTCGGTCATGTTTCAAGTGGGCCAAGCGCATGCAGCATCCTTGGGGTTATTGCATCTGCAGCAGATCAGGCAGAAGAATCCAACAGTCATGAACTACCCATCTAACACAAGTTCTTGTTTCCTTGTCTTACTGCTTGGCAGGGAGTGGTCTGCCATTCCAGTCTGATTGGATCCCACTAGCCCCACCCCCTATTGTTTTATCAGGGTGGCCCAAATGCAGCGTAAACAGTATTGCTTAATTGCTAGGGCACAACAACTGCAATGCTGGTCTCATGCCATTCTTTTTCCTTCAGTTGAGCACGTTTTGATTTGCATTTTTCTGCTCTACTTCTGGAGGTTGTACAGTGTTCATGTGGTCAGGCTGAATGTGGATGAAATAGTGGATGTTGGTGGCTTTCGCCGTCGTTGCTGACTCTTTCAACTTCCTGTCTCCTCAAGAACTTTCCAGTAATCCATCCCTGGCCTCCATCCTCATCCCCGCCCACGCCCGGAACCAGGCTGGAGCCACCGCCCCTACAAACGCCTCCGCCACTTCAGGTGAGATCTCTCCCTCCCTCCTTTCCCTCTTTCTTGCTCTGTCCTCTCACTATTCGTTCCCCACCCCACCCTCCACCCCTCCCTCAAACTGGCTGTTACAGGCCTGTCCAGCCCTCGTCCTCCCTCACCTGACCTGTCTGTCCATACGATAGCATTTTTTGCTGCTTTTTATAATATCTGATCCTCTCCCCTCTAATTCCAGATGCCAATATTGGAGATTGCGGTCAGAGCACCAATGCAGCCTCTGCGTCGGCCTCCAACACCTGAACGACCCAGTGCCCCACCCCCCACCCCCAGCCCTTTTCCACCTCCCCAGCCCTCTTCCACCCCCTTTCCCCCATCCCCAACCGGGGCCACACCTCCCCAGATGCTTGCAAACCACACCGATTTCCTGAGAAAACCCATCAAAGAGACAAACACAGAAGGATGGAGGTTTATCAGACTGACACATAATTCACCTTATATCCCCTGTATTCACTCCTGGTCTTTTTTAACAAAATACTGAGCATTGGTATGCAGACTGCATATACATATACATGTATACATATACAGTAAATGCTAAAAAAAGTATTTTTGCTTCTCCCTTGACAATCTCTTTATGGAAGCATGATTGTAGCCGTGCCCTCCTGCCACACACTGCTCGTCTTTGAATTCGGGAGAGACTCTTCCACCCCTCCTCCACACCGTAGCCCTGTACTGTACCCCTCTCACGGGGCTCCTTCTGGTCCTCCACAAGTGCATGGCTTGAATTTGGTTGGGAGCATGGAAAATTCCAGGGTCAGTATTTGGTCAGCTCACAAAAAAATTGAATATTTCAGACAACCTCAAAACCTAACGTAACCTCAGTTTCCTCGGACTGCTTGGTGTGTGGGAAGACAAGCAGGAAGAACCCTTTAGCAGCAGGTATAGATGTTTCTTTTTTCATATTATTAATATAAGACATTTGAAGATACCAGGTCCTTAGCAAGGATTTCAGAACTGTCAAAGCAAGTTTCTGCAAAGTTTTTTTTTTTTTATGAATAGCAAGCAGTTTAATTTTTTTGAGGTTGAGAGTGGAGGGTAGGGATCCTCTTATGGGAATTCATAATTGTGCTATGTATCTACACCTGTGTGTGTGTGTGTGTGTGTGTGTGTGTGTGTGTGTGTGTGTGTGTGTGTGTGTGTGTGTGTGTGTGTGTGTGTGTGTTCGTGTGTATATATGTTTGTGTGTTTGTATGTATGTAATATATGAATATGTGTGTATGTGTATGTATGTATATATGTACATACACATATGTACATTCCTTTGCATTATGCAAAATATAGGCATATATCTAGTCACATTTGAAAGAGCAGTGGCAATATTTGCTTCTGTCTACAGAAGCTGAGTTGGGTTGGAGTTTTTCTGCCTTTCCACTGATAGCTTCTTTTTTCACTTATCCATATATTTGTTCGACTGGTTATTATCCCATGGGTTATTTTGTACGCCCTTGTAACCATCTTATTTACTGCTGCACGTGTCTCGCTGACACCGATGATTCTGGGTTACATCTCAATGGCTGAACCCCCACCTGCATGCTGTGGGACAGAACTGATGCAGTCAGTGCCGATTCATCGGTGTACAGTTACTATGACGATTTGCTCACTGCTAACTCTCAAGATTGTCACACTGTGCAGGTCAGGTATTTTGTTTTGTCTCTGTTGTACTCTCAGGCACTCACTCGTCTAAAAGGTTTTAAGAAAATTCCCAAATTTTCACAGGTGAAAGAGAGAGCAGTTAAGAGCGTGCGTTTAACGTTTTCCAGCGATGCGCAGGCATTGTGATGAATGGGCCGTCGTAATGTCTGCCTTCCCTCACAACAGCCATCTGCATGGCTGCCATTCCAAAAACAAATCTGCAAGATCTTTAAAATGATCTCGAAATGATGCAGCATCCAGACAACACCTCCTCTGGACTCTCAATGAAATCCCTCCCCAGGTAATATGACTGGGAATGCAGGGTCTTGTGGGTAATCAGTGGGGTGTGGCTGTTGGGGCGTGCCATGGTCCTGGGACTACTATATGGCCCCTGCATCTGGCTGAGGGTTTGATTGGCCCTTGGAAGTGGGTGGGGCTCCAGTACTTCCTCTCTGCTACAGACCCTTATAAATTCTGGCCAGCAGGGGCAGTGTGTCTAGCTTTACTCCAAAGCTGGTCCCAGTTGACCAAACTAAGCAGCACCAAATATAAATGCTTCTGCAGTTCTTGATTGGTCCTTGCCCATCACTGTTCAGCAGCATGATTGGCCAACCTACCAAAGGTCTGGCTGGCGGTACCTGCATGTAAAGAGTTCTAAAGGCCCAGGAGCCCTGAGAATGATAGCATCCAACAATAACTCATGGTCATGTCAGATAGCATTTATCCCACCTTATCCATTTCTTTTAAATGTCATTTTTAATAGTATTTTATCTTTGTAACGCTGTTTTAAAAAATATTAAGTCATTTTTATTGCCCTCTCACTGGTGTGGCAAACTCCATTTTTTTTAATGTTAAGGATTGAGAAATTTGTAATAGCCACAGTTGCTGTCATTTTTGTTTTGAGTGTGTCTGGTCTTAAGCCTCATTCATTAACAGGCAACGGCGTGTCCTGTCAGTTCCAAAGAGAGGGGAAAAATGGTCTGTCTTTTTTTTTTTTTTTTTTACCCCACTTGCTGCACGTTATGTCCCACATCACTCCCCTAAACCATTCTCTTGGTAAACTTGAAAGAACTGTCAACCAGTGGGTCCTTCCATCCCTTTTATTTTATTTACATTTTTTTTTTTGGTTTAGGAAGATGAGAGCTAGACTGAGGGAACGTGCTCGCCGGTCCTGCGGGCTGTTTTCTTCAGCTTTTATTGTTTTAAACCAGCTACTGAAGGGGTCTGTCTGCTTGTTCTCTAGCCTTCTCACCTACTTTACCTCCACCTACTAGCTGGCCACCCTGTAATATGACACCACTACCACCACCCTTCCTGTACAATCCGCCAAACATGTCTTATTTCAAAGCGTTGCAACAGAACAACAAGAAAAACACTATAAAGAGAAATGTGTGTATATAGTTGCTCCTCACCAAATTCTGGCTTGTACTTATCTCTTTTTTTGTGTATGGTATGTAAATATGTGGACCCAAGAACTGTTAATGAGCAAAAACAAAACAAAACAAAAAAAAAAACAAAAAAAGTAATAATCAGGGCAAATATAATTGTTTATTCTAAAATGTAGATTAGCTGTTTTTCAGCCATATAGTTCAATCTTAACTGTACAGTAGGTGCCAGCTATCTTATTGTAACTATAATTAGTAATGTATAGTGTATCTATAGTTTGGAGTGCCTTTGCTGCCATGAGTTCTCTCCTGTTCCATCTCCTCCTTGCCTTTGGGAGCGCTGTTTAATCGCCAGCCCCTCTCGTCTCTGCAAATCTGCCACTTCCATGTTCAAGACTGGGTATTTGTCAGACATTTTTCTATACACCTAGTTTCTTTTCCCACCCATGTGAGTGAGACATTTTGCCACTTAGCTATTTAAATCTCACCTTGGTCCAGCTCTATGTGAGGCCACACTGTACATACAAGGTCTTTTTTTTATATAGAGAACTGTATCAGTACTGTACAGGCTCCGCCCCCTCCCTGTGAGGAGAGTTTTTAAGTTGTGTTTTAGCTGGGGTGCTCCCTCCCTCTTTATCTATCTGTCTGTCACACACACACACACAAACTCACACACACATACACGCACGCACAAAGAGCAATGACACGTCCTCAACTCCGCTTGTATGGCGGATTAACGTAATTTATCAGTTGGAAGGTGAAAAAAGGTGCACGTGTAGTTTTTCTGATTCCTGCCCCGATACCAAAGTGAATGGAATGCATCGTGACCCAGTGGCAGAGTCTTTGGAATGGTGAACTCCATGGACTTTTCCCCTCTCTGACAGTGTTGTATCTCACGGGCGACCGCACACAGAGGGAGAAATAAATATCATGTAGCCTCCCTCCACTCTATACGTACCTGCTTGTAATATTTGCATTCATAGGTGTGTTGCTATCCAATCACTTGGCCTGTAAAATGAACCATGTGACCACTTCTTGTGACGAAAAGTTTAAAAAGAGTAAAGTATATATAAATATATATAAAAACACAAAGTTCAAAATGTAATTTTAAAAATATGACTGGTTTGTACACAGACTATCACATACACTTGTGAAGAAAAGCTGTCTTGACTCAAAATAAAAAGTGCAACAAAAAGCAACCTGTATATCATTACTACTACTTGAATGCCTCTGTTTGTAACTGACATTTTTATTTTATTTTAAATATAAACTTTTTCTGTGAAAGTATGCTAAATGTTTCCCTCTCCCTGTAAATATGTCCACTTTGTTCCTCTGTGTGAGTTGGTTCAAAGAAATAGTTACCTGGTACTGTAATTTGCATTAAATAAATAGTAGTTTAGCCTGAAAATGAACAAATGGTTTCATCTTCTCTTTCTGTTACCAAAAATGTTTTTGCCTTAACTTTGAATAATGGGGTGCGTGCACGTGTGTGGGGTTGTGTGCATGTGTGATGTAAACTGTCCTAAATCTGAGAATATGTGAAATATTTCACACATGAAATCAGTTTAAAAAGACATTATGTGGGGATGATTTGCTTTATAGTATGCTGTTACTTCTAGCCTTACTCAACAGCTGTGTCTTTGGCCTATCTGAGGGAGACCGGTATGGATGTGTTATCTTTCCCTGTAACTATCACATGAAAACATGAGCAGGTGGGCCAAATATTTTCAATTCCTATTGGTAAAACATGTAATGAATAAGTAGTATGTTACACATGACACAGATGCAGAGGATATGCATAGCTGTCATATATCGCTTTCAGATTTGATTGAAACGTTACTGCTCCCTCTTGTCGTGTCTCATTTGTGGTTATAAGTTTAGAACAGGTAAGTGCTAATCAAAAAAAACACTTAAAGAAATAAATATTTCTACAGTCAGTCCCAATTCAGAAACAAAACTAACAAGAATAACCGTGCATTAAGGAAAAAAGTGATCGTTTATTCACAGCACTATGATGTGTAGTATAACATTATGCTGGAGTTGCAAGTTTTGATACACATTAATGCGTTTTTTTGTTTGTGTCTCAGTAATCAAAAGGCTCAACAGGTCCATTTGCTCCTCTTGCCAGTAGTTGAAAGGTCCTGCCTTACACTGTCCTACAGTATCAGATTTTTTATGATCTGTGGTTGTGGTTTGTTTAACAAAAACAGTCTTTATAGTCAACTGAAGCCTTTGTTATGTGTCACTGTCATCAACAGTCAAAAGGTCCTTTAACTGTTTCAAGCATATATCATTTACTCCCACCCTTACATCCTGTCCTGACTTTTTGCAAGGCCTTAACGGAAAGGTGATGTGCTATTCCGGATACATTGCAACCTCCGGAGCTGTAGGTGGCAGAAATGTCTGCATTGGCCGGGTAATCTGACCGAAGAAGAAGAAGAAAAACGCCATCATTCGGAAATGACGTTTTGCTATTATAGGCATTGTGAGGTAAATTCTAGCTGGCTGTCTTCTTAAACTAGGTAGATAGTTTTACAGTGCATACCAACACTAACCATGAGAAAGAAAAAAATACTGTAGGAATACATTTTGTAGCTTTAAAATACCGGACATGTTTGCTTGTTTACTTTAACGTTTCGGAAAATGGTTACACAGCTGGCTACCAAGCTAAGGGTACATGTGAAATATTCTCTCCCATGAGCTAGCCGGCTGAATGTTGCAATGAAAATGGTTCGGTAACTCGCAAGCCAGCAAGCCCGTTATATTCCATTATGGTAGTGTATGCGTCACTTGCCCCATAACTAGCCAGGTAATTATATTCATGACGTCGAACTCCTTCGCCTTCATGCATAACTGCACTGTCACGCTAGTGTTGGTCATGTTAAGGTCGTGGTATTGTTTATTTGTGGCATTTCTCATAGCTATGTAACATTAAAACATTAATAATTACTTTCAGTAACCAGCTCATCGTTAATTAAAAGTTTAAAGTCATCCAGGGGTATTAAACAGTCGAAGATGTATTTCAAAAACTCACAGTATATTTTTTTTCCTTTTGCCTCCGTGTCTCCGGTGATCAATCTGAAAATGAAAAATGAAATAAAACAGTAACCACTAACATTATACCCCAGGTAGTAGTCACAATTCTATTGTGATTATCAATGTATTACTCACTGCAGTGGTTATGTGATCAGGCATTAAATTCCTGATCCGGACAAGACTTCATTCATACATTGAATCCTATTTTTTTGCTGTTTTTTGTTCTCTTAACCAGGTTCCCATGATTCACTACCCATCATAACTCTTGATACTTTGTAGGTGTTTGAATTAAGCTTACTGTCAGGACTCGGGTGACCAACCTAATTTCTAACCATTGCAGTGCTAGTAATTAAACTGAGAATGGCAGACCAACCGTGCCCTTGTTTCAGTGGCTCTCCATCTCATTTAAGCTTGCAACAAGCAAACGCACAAAATCTGGCAAAAATGACAAAGGAGGAGAACAAGCTGGGGGCCACACTTTCCCCTGGGAACTATATGACAGCAGTATTCTACTTTGATGCCAGTTATTTGGTTAATCTGACCAGAGAGATGGAGCAGCACTGGCAGCAACTGAAACAATCTGCACAAATTCAGAGACATGCTAAAGCAAATACATAGCTCTGTAACCACAATGAGTTACTATTCTCTTATTCTGGTCTGGCTTTGATTCATCTCCTCCCCACAGTGATGTCTATCACATGAACATAGAATAGAACAGAACAGAAGATGAAAAATGGAACAACAGAATAGAAAAAACTTTATTGTCTGTAGCTGTTGTACCGTAAGTAACTGAAACGCAAATGTTGCAAGGCTTTCTCAAAAATAGAATCAGAGTCTAAGAATCAGTACTAGACATCCCTGTCACTCGTCTGGGTGTTTTCTTGCCTGTCCTTTGCGATGAATTTTCTCTCAGTTTACTGTGGACATTCTGCTGTATGTACAAAAGGGTTTTTTTAATATTCTCACAGCTTTGTGTTTTTGAATATCCCTAGAGGAATTATTCCATTATCCACTGACCACCTGCTGCGTTTCATGTGGTGGTCACTTGGCAAACTGTTTGAACCCCTCCTTGTTTGTTTCATCTTTTAAAGACTTTCCTGTGGGGCTGCTGGAGCACACAGCCAATCGGCTGTATTGTTTGTTACTGCGGAACTTGACCAAACTCAATACCTAGAAGGCCACGGTCAAGCGAGTGTACAGCAGGGTCATAGGGTGGGACATGGCGTTTCTAGATGAGTGCAGTGAAGAAGATGAGAAGATGAAGAGGAGGTTGAGGACAATGAGGATGAAGAAGACAGCACAGAGGAAGAGGATCTTTAAAAGATTATTTTTGTATGTCTATTTCAGACAAATAAACCATGAACTGATGGGCAAACCATAAATCCATGTGCTGCGATTTGCAGGCTTTAAACGGTTAGAATCGCTTAATTTCCAGGCCAACAAATGTAGCTAATTTTCTGAGATGTATTTTATTTAAACACCAAATGCTAACAAAGGTTTGCTTGTGTTTGTACACTAACCATAAGTACACTGAACTGTTGTCCATGTCATAGATTTGTGCAGTTAGCCACAAGCTCTTATTCAAACAGAAATAAATGAAGTGTATGGTTTATTATTGTAGATTATTACTCTCAAATGATTTGTTGTTGAATTGTGCATAGCTTTTAACAGAAGACACCATGATCTCATGTAATACAAAATGTCAGCAACTGATTATTCGAGTACTTGATATTGGCTATAGAATACTCAGATATCATCTTAATAGGAATACACATCTCTGCTGGTTTCCCATTTCGCTACACCATGATACTAACACTCTGAGGGAACTGTGATTCACAACAGAGTCACAGAAATATAATTACACAGACCACATATGCACACACGAAGTCACACAGAAGCTAGCCACAGTGCTTTATGCGCCCATGGGTCCCTTTGATCTCGGCCACGGTGACTCGAGAGCAGATCTCGCGCCATAATGTGGCTGAACCGCCTGACCACTACCTCACGCGCTGTTCATTAGACGCATAGACTCGCATACACTGTACATAAAAACATGATGTCTGAAATGCACCTCTTTAGATAAATTAAATAAGAATGAAACGCTTTAAAAAGAAACAAAACTTGAAAACTATCATCAAAACTCTATGTCCAGTTTCTGTTTCTTTGCTTACAGTTTGTTTGAAGCAGGTCTATGTTGTCTGAAAAAGTATACACAACCAGGACTCTAGCCCATCCCTTTACTGATATGAACTGTCGCAGTCGTAAATGTCTTCCTCACTTACTGTCAGAGAAAATGACTTGAAAAACTATTGCCCGATCATGCAAACACTGACGGTCTACGTTTACAATACCGGTCTTTGTCTTATTAAGTCTTTGTCCACCTTTACAGAGTTTTGGGAAATGTTATAAAAAATAATACCTGTGCACCGTTTCAGAGCAATTCTTGGTCAGCAAAGAATCTATCGATCAGACGGTCTCACTCAACATACAATGTTTTGGAAAATACCACTAGAGGTCAGTGGTGTATCATATCTATCAAACAGAGCGTAGCCTGGTTTACTGCACGTGGGTATAATGACATTATTCGATTAATCAAAACAGCGCCTAATGATCGCTTCATCTATCAGCCAAGGCGCACAGTCAGATTATTACACGCCTGGTAATTGCGAAGATACTGTTAGAGTGGAATCGAATTTGTCCATATTTTCAGCATAAAACGCGCGCACAAAGTTGCAGCATTTTAAAAAATTCACTGCCTACAAAAATAGTGCACAAATTAGCCACAATAGTTAGGGTACACATCGAGAATGTTGCCATTTACCCGTTCAAACTCCTGTGGTTTTAATATTCCCGTATTTACAAGCGAAAAATTCAAAAGTCAAAAGCGTCATATATCAAGATAGTGTTATATTTTTCTGCCAAGTAGTTGTCATCACATATGTGAAGATGTGAATAAAGTATGTCGACACAGAAAGGGGCAGGACATTGGGTTCATTATGCAAAGATGCATCCATGGATGGCATTGTTACGTAATGATGCTGGCGCGTTCCCGTCGCGGTCATGTAGTCAGGAAGGTGAGTCCTAATAAATAGTAATTACTATTATTACTAAGACCCAGTCTGTGCGATAGGATTTTCATAACGAAAGGGTCTGATATCTGGCCGTTGGGCGTCATAGATGGTTGATGTCTAGCGCGCTGCATGTTTCGGCGCCGCATGCAGGGGATGCCTGCTCAACTTTCCATTTGAGAATGCTTTTCACACGTTCTGCACCGGCACGAGCGTTGTAAGACCACTTCCTTATGGGGAACCGCATGTTCTGCACGGTACGATAAAAAACTAACTCTAGTTTTAAAAGTGCCTCAGATTTCTGTATTATATATATTCATTTTAAGTGAATGATACCAGATGCAGGTCATATATTTGCATCACTCCAAGAAGGGTGTGTATTTTTTAGGAGCACAGCAAGCAGATGCATAGTTTTAGAAGTTTGATTTGAATAAGGCAACTTATCCAACTCATTCTCAACAGGACAAGATCTTATCTGCAACGTGTGTAGATCAGACGTTAGTTTTCAAGAGAGTCTGTTCAGTATGTTGAGATCATTTAAGTTAGTTATTTTTTAAAATTAATTCACACCAATTCTAAAAATGCTCAGAGGTTACCTCAACGGCAGAAACGGGTGTGACTGACTTCACAGACTCTGTAGAAGACAAAAAAATTATAGTCAGCCGATATGATTGTATTTAAATTACTGTGGTCACTTTAATGGGTTACACTTTTTAAGGGGGTCTTTCCTTTGTGAAAACCGCAATGCAAAGCGCAGTCCTAGCATTGCGCTTCCAGTTCCTTAGCTCGCCTGATGCTTTGTCTTTTAAAAGTAGGTCTTTAGCTGTAGGTTTAATTGAATATGCTTTGATAATACTGTTCAGCTGCCTAAGCCGGAACGACTGTCTTATTTCCCGAGGGAATGTATGCTAAAGCCTAGTGTGTATTTCAGCAGTTTTGTACCAATGGACAAGTGGTTTATTCTGCAAGATAAACAGGAAGCCATGGGAAATGTTCTCTAAAATTAGGTATCAACAGTGATGAGTGTGGCGTCTGTTCTGGTGTCAAGGTGATGTTTCAGGAAGACACAGCAGACGCCAGAGGTATTTTGCAAGGCAGGTGGTTTCCTGTTGGTTTATCTAATTAACTGCAAATCACATGTGAACAAGAAAGAGAGGAAGTTTGAACAATGGCACTACCTTGAAAAAGACTGAAACGCCTGTCTTTTGTACGAAAGTGAAGGTTATTTCCCCTGACGTTAGTACAATAGCCCGGTAAAAGGTATTTCCCTTGCAGGCTAAACTTTCAGCCCGTTAGTCGAAATCATGTCTTCTTCCCCTGCCAGCTGAGATCAGATCCTGTCTGCCTGTTCAGGAGCATCAGAACTGAGCAGGCTGCTCCTCACATGCTGAATGCTGCAGCTGAGGCACAAACTATTAATGGCAGATATTACACTGCAATAATTATGTGATGTATGAGTGTGAGTGTGTTTTTCTTACTGTAGGATGACTGGGATATAAGTGGTTGTATTGTACCTCAGTTGTAAGTCGCTTTGGATAAAAGCGTCTGCCAAATGAATAAATGTAAATGTAAATGTTATGACAGGGTGCAGTAAAGACCTGCTTCGGGTGGTTGAATCCGGGATGAAATTGGATGCCATTGCACAAGTCATCCGATGATTATGAACCATCTGAGAAGGCAAAAGGTGAAGAAATGTCCATATGTGATATGCGTCGGTTACTTCAGAAGGTGATGGGAAATATTTGCTGTATTTTTTTTTTTTGTCTGTGTTGGCTCTTTAAAGTCCTCGGTATCAGGCTGATGATGAACATGAATAGCATGGGTGTTCTTTCCTCGATGAAGATGAAGATGTTTGATACGGCCCTGCCATGGTGTCTGTCACTCTGCCTGTCGCTGATGATGCTGGCAACACTGCAAGGTGCCATTTTTAACATTCAATTTCAGTATAACCATAGGACTCCAGCCATCTTCCCTTTGTGATTTACTGAGACAATCCTCTGTTTAGCATGTCTGTCTAGGGGCTGGTTTCCATTACTCCTTTTTACATGAAAACATGACAGGTTATAATTGCTTACTATAACTCCATCACTGCATGGGGCTTAATGAGTAAAGCCAGAAAGAAAGAACATATGAAACAGAGTATGAGGCACAAACTATATTAGGACACAATAGTGAATGCAGTGGAGTCACTTAAGTTCATGGCAGGTAACTGTTTTAAACTGCTGTGAATTAAAATGCAAACACTGGTGAACCCAGTAATTAAAAGTTCACTCCTATCATCTGCATAATATTAATAGAAATATAAAAAATATGGTAATTCCAATCATAATTAAAATTTAAAAATAGTCAAATGTCATGAATAACTACAATCCAGTTTTCACCAGTGGTAGAGGCTTATGATCTTGTTTGGAGAAATGTCATCTGAAGTGAAGAAATTATTACTGACTTTAAGATACTTTGCCTGTTATCAAGCTCGATCTGATTTTCCAGTAATTAACATGCCAGCTCTAGCTGTTAACATTTACTCACAGGTCTTTAATGTTGCAATATTAAAGGTTATCATAGTTATGTAATTATTAGCTAATACTTATAATTGTTAGCTAATGAATTGTTAATGTGTGCCACCTATTGCATCCATCCAAGTTCTGTTTTAGACTGTAAAGCAAGAAAAGCCAACAAGTACAGTTTGCAGAAACTTGCTGAAGAAGTCATATCCAAAGCATCTTCTTTTGCACATATTGCAGAGACCCATAAAAGGCCATAAGAATAATAAAGCAACAATTTTTCTTAATTGTGAGTGCATTTCTTCTTTGCTCAATGATTAATCATTTAGCTTCAGCAACAGTCAAGGTACTTTCAAATTAAACTCTTTTTTTTTGTTGAGCATGTTTTTGAAACTTTGTTTCTTAAGAGTAACTGCATGATTTTCTGTTTTAGACATATATTCTTAGCAAATAAATCAGCTTTACACCTCAATGAATATGTGTTTTTAGATTAACATCTTTTGTTTTTGTAAATTCCACTGTTGGGATTTATTGTCCTCTAATGATGAATTTAGGTTCTCATTACACAGCCTATATGAGTTTTTATAAGGATGAGTGAAACTTAAACCCCCTAATGCGTGGAGTTTCCATGTGCTGTTGTTTGAATGAATCGGAACACTTGCTTCTCGACAGCAAAACCCCATGAGTGGTTCAACTCAGGAATGCAACAGCACATTCCATTCGGCTAGGACTGCATTTAGCACTTACGTTTTTTGGCAGAACTGGTAACTTTATTAAAGTCTCGCCAGCACTTGTTAAACTGAACAGTGTTTATTGATGGTGCTTGCTCCAGGTGTTTCAGGCAAGGTCACCGCTCCCTCGAGCGTGCAGGCCCAGCTGAACCTCCCCTTCACCCTGGGCTGCAACCTGACGACGCGCAGGGGCGACGTCCTGAAGCAGGTGCAGTGGCTGGACGGGCAGAACGCCACGCTGCTGACGTACGCGCCCGGCCAGCCCGCCACCATCGGCGACCACCGCGTGGAGCAGGCGGCGACGCGCCGGCACACCACCGCCATCACCATCAAACGCGTGGGTCCCAAGGACGAGGGCTGCTACCGCTGCACGTTCGACATCCAGCCGGGGGGCACGCAGGAGGGGCGGACCTGCCTGACCGTCACAGGTGAGTCTGCCTATGCTGGCCTGGTAGCGCCAAAAAAGACCAGTAACACAAGAAAAGTCATGCATTTAACATCTCACATAAGTTTAATTCCAGGTTAGGTCAGTTTTTATATATTTTTTTAAACTTGGCATATACAGTGGTTTTGTATCTGTTTGAGTGTTATTAAGCTTGTTACAAACTATTAAGGTTGTCCTGTTCCTGGAAATAAAAATGGATTGCATGGAATATTCAGTTACTGAAACATTCAGCCATCAGGTCACAGCTGGAGTCCTTGTGACAAAATGAAGAATAGTCCAGTTTTATTCATTTACATTAATATTTATCAAGCATAGCGTAAGAGCCCTTTGCAAAATAGAGTAATTCCCTGATATTATTCTTCTTCTGCTGGAAGTTTTTAAACAGTTTTTAAACACTGCTCAGGGAAAATAAGCAGGTTTCAGTAGAAGCTAGGCAATATTAAGATAAGGTTTCATTTAAATGTGTGATCCTCGAGGAAACTCTCACAGCGTGTTCTTGACATAACTAAGTAGGGGGAATCCTCAGGTAAACTGGCCTACAGAGAAAATGGATGAACTGGATAGCAGCGAGTAGGGCATCTCATTTTTGGTTCATCTTCTTATTATTTGTGTGATGCAGAGTGATGTGGTGTCATATTTGACTGCCTGCCATGTCTGAATCCCTCCCTCCTTGAAAACACAGAGAAGTGTTTTCCATGTTTCCAGGAATATTCTAGAGAAATCTGGCCCACTCTGTACTGCAGCATGGCCACACCAGGGGTGTGAGTGATTATAGCCTAATCTGTTCGGTGCGTGCGGCCCATTGCGTGTGCGTGAATGTGCCTCGCAGCGACAGTGAGCGCGGAGGGGAACAGGACGGCGCGGAGCGGGACGCTGGTCACCCTGTCCTGCCGGTACGGCCTGCCCCAGAAGGTGCTGCAGGTGCTGTGGAGGAAGGTGTCGGGGCGGGGCCAGGCGGGCGACGTGGCCTCGTACGGCCAGCGGGGGGACCCGGTGATCGAGGAGCCGCTGCGGGGCCGCGTGGCGCTCAGCCGCACGCTGGGGGAGTCCCGGCTGCACATCTGGGGCGCGCGGCCGGACGACGAGGGCTGCTACACCTGCGAGTTCCACTCCCTCTCCGAGGGCAGCAAGAGCGCCGTGGCCTGCCTCACCATCTACGGTACGAGCGCCCTCCGCCAGAGAGGCCCCGCCCGGTTCCCCACCTCTTCCCCTGCTCTTACCCTTCACCCACTTCCTGCACATGGGACTGTTCCATTTAAGGTCAGCCAGAGCTGCAGCTCACCCATCTGCCACAAATCTAACACAAAATGAAAAAAATCACTGAAGTTCTCAAAATTAGCTTATTTCAGCAATAAAGTCCAAATTTTTATAGCATCCAGCTTCAGTAACCCTTTTTGAGCTGCAAAGAAAGGAAAAAGTGAAAAAAGCTCTTTTTGAGTGCCGCAGTGATGATCTCTGCAGGGGATCTTTAACAGTGATGCACCATGGCAGCAATGGCTGTGTCGAGTTAACCGATGGCTTGGACTCTGTGCCCTTTAAGAATATGCAGGAGTAGGAACCCATAGGAGAAGCTGCACCTTTCTGTAAAAACACAAAGCACTAATACAGTGTGGCAGCAGTGTGGTGTACTGTTAAGGAGCAGGGCTCTTAACCCAAAGATTGCCATATTGTTTCCCGGGGGGGCACTGCTCTTGTACTCTTGGAAAAGGTGCTTTACCCATACTGGCCAAGTAAATCGAGATCAAGATGGCGGCGCGTACACAACGCGAGGCTCAGCGTCTCTCCAGAATCTGCAAATTAGCAGTAGTTTTCCTCGCCCTCGCATCCTTATCCCCCTGGCCGGGACCGATTGTAATACATTTCTCACCTGCACTACTAGAAGGTTATCTGCACTTACAGTAATACTATACTTGACACAGTTGCTTACCGTAGCTTATACTGCACTATTCTTTGATCTATTTAGAGCTACTGCACACACCATCAGTCTATTATTTGTAATTTTTAATCCAGAACCACTTTATATATTATACAACTGTAAATATCATAGTATATATTATATACACTGTATATATCAACTGTATATATCTATCTGTAAATTTGTCCGTAAACTACTGACCTCATAATGTACATATCACATTGTATATATACAAAATGTTCATAGCAGTGATCTTATACTGTTCATATAACTGTAGATAATATATCCTCTGCACTTGCTGCTTACTGCACTTCTGGTTAGATGCTAACTGCATTTCGTTGCCTTGTACTTGTTACATGTGTAATGACAATAAAGTTGAATCTAATCTAATCTAATCTAATCTAAATCCAGCTGGTTCTTACATAGTTTACATATAAGAATGTTATTATGGCTGTTCCCATGGTGGAGCATGGCACTAGCAACACGAAGGTTGTGGGTTTGATTCTCAGGGAATGCACATAATAGTGAAATATATGCCTCCAATGTACTGTAAGTTGCTTTAGATAAATGTATCTGCTAAATGAATAACTGTAACTGTAAGTCACTTTAGGGAAGGTCTGCTTGGCTGATGTAATGCTGTTTTCTGTGCCATGGGGCGAGGCTAAGATAAAATGCTGCAGGTCAAAGCCCTGAATTCCAGGCAGGCAGAGTAGGCTGGACTGAGTGTGTGGGTCTGAGCCATTTGACTGTTGTCATTATTAATGACATTCCAGTCGCATTATGCACATGGAACACAGGGCCTCCTTAATACTCTTACCCCTGCGAAGCACCGCCTGACAGAGGCACAAAAGTGGCAGCATTGGCAAATTACACTCTGCAGATTGCTTTATCCACTGTGACCAGTGGACATTCCCACTCTCACTGTACGAAATTATCCATCGGCTGAACCTGCGAACGTTAGGGCCAAGCGGTGGAGCTGACAGAGCAGGACTTTGAGGGCGCTTCACAGGGGGGAGGGTGATTAATTCAGACTGGCTCCCGTGCTATCACAGTGTTACTGTTCTCCGAACAGTGCCCATCTCTGTGCGTCGCTCCCCGCTGTAATCTCCACCGAACAGCGTAGCCTTTGTCTGCAGTGAGAATGCCTCTGGCTCCTACACCAACAAAAAAGATGCGTCACACAGTGTTGTGCTTTCCCTCTCTCTCTCTGCGCGTGACTGCGCCACTGGAAAGCAGCGCTTTAGGGCGGCGTCTAAAACAGCTGAATGTCCGCCTTCTGAGGGCGTCTCTCCTGCTACAGTCCGCATGCAGCTGTGTCAGTGTTCGTGGCCTGAGAGCACCCAATGCCCTCCATTTTCACCCAAGTTTTCCCAGTCCCACCCCCTGTTCACAACCTCCCCTCCCCCTCCCTCTGCCCCACCTTAGCTCTATGTGGGGGGGGGTTGGGGTGGCGGGCAGGGTCACTTTTGCTTCCTGTTTGAGATGAAACTGCGGCTGAGACATCATCGCCCTTGACTGACAGAGAGAGCTGACCTGCCTCTGAATTGTTGTTTTTTTTCTCCTAGGGAGTGGTTTAGATTAGTGTTCCCCAAACAAACTCCCCTCCCCAAGCCTGATGCTGGGGAGTCAGCACCCATGTCATTCCCACAACGTTCTCAGTTCATTTTTATTCAGATGTTAGCTGGATACTGTTCTGGTCTAGATATCACATGACCAGTATCATTTCTCAGTTCTTTTTTTTTTTTACCAGTATGGATTGTTCATTCAAAACAAAAGAATGATAATAACAATAGGTGTTCCTATTGTATAGGTGTTCCTGTGTGTTACCTTGATGCATTTGAGCCCGTCAAATGTGCAATAGAGAGCTTTTTTTCATTATCAATCTATGTATTGATTCTGAGTCGTTGCTACTACTTCTAGAATAACTAATTTACTACTAATTCATGGACAGCTGTTGTCAACATATGTTGAATAAAGACCTTTTATGATAGCACAAACACCCCCAAATATGCTAAGGATTTACAACTGATCAGATTAAGAGTTGTCAAAGATCAGTATTCAGCTCAGTCAAACCCAGTTGATCGACAGCTCAACTGGTGGACCCAGATGCCCAGGTTTGAGAAGCACTAGTGTGGTCTAGAGCTGATATAGTCTCTCCCCTGCTCCCAACAAAGTAAAACTATCCCCAACCCCAAAAAAGTCTTAGTCTCAAAGGAGACTGAAGCATCAGTATGATGTTTGCCTACGGGTATGAAATCAAAGCGGTCTTGCAGTCAGCTGTGGTCCCGCGGTGGTCCCTGACTTTGCTGTGTTTCCCCCCGCAGTTCTGCCCCGACCCCAGATGACCTACAGGACGACGCCGCAGGGGGCGATCGAGGCCAACTGCACGGCGCTGGCGCGGCCCCCAGCGGAGATCGTCTGGAACGTGGAGGGGGACAACCGCACGCTCGGCCCGCCCGTGACCACGTCCATCGCGCAGGACGACGGGGCCACCCTGGTGGTCAGCACCCTGACCATGCAGGCTGCGCTGCTCAGGGACAGGTCCGTCAAGTGCCTGGTGCACCACCGCGGCCTGGAGGCGCCCATCTCCATCTCCATGAACACCAAGTGTGAGCGCCGCGCCCCCTCAACCACCGCTGCGACCACCAGAGAGCACTGAGAGCGTGTGTGTGTGTGTGTGTGTGTGTGTGTGTGTGTGTGTGTGTGTGTGTGCGTGTGTGCGTGTGTGTATTAGTACATTAAGCATGAGGCAAAATATCCTAACATTGAAAAACCTGAAATCAAAAAATGATTAAATGTTTTGTGACCCTGAAAATATGGAATAAAATCAAATTACCATGTGACGTTATTAACACTTTATTAATATTGAAACTGGCTAAAGTGTCATATACATTTTTTCACCTATCAATTGTCATGTGAGTAGAATTTTTACTTGCTTTACACATTCTGTCCATTACTCTAAGGCAGTGTTATCACAAAAATACTTACTTAGTTCCAATGCATTGTTCCTGTTGATCGGTTTGTATCCCAGTCGTAACAATATTCACCAAAGTACCATGGATAAATGGAATATTCAAAAACCATTTAATAGCATTGTACATTGGAAAACAGGAATATTGTAAATGATCCATTCCACATCACATTAGTATGGCAATATTGTCTTAACAACCTAGGTACCACTTTCATTGGTGGTTTCATGTAATCAATACAACTTGTTAAATTTGGTCTCTTGTCTTACTTCATGTAGCTAAGTAGCTAATCATAAGCCAGCTATGTATCCATTTTATGAGGGTGATAAGGCACTCAAACCCATGGTATATCATGCATACTGGCATGGCTGGGAGTTTGATGTGTAAATTAAGAAAGTTAAAACTTGTTCAATCATGTTCTATTTTTGTTTTCCTCTCAGCATTGTTTCTCAGGAGTTTATAGTTTCCTGACTACTTCATATAATGCACTCCGTTTTGTGAAACATGTCATACCATGAGCTGAATGCATCATGTCACGTGCAGTGTGTATGTATGTTGTGTGTGTCTGTGTCTGTGTATGCGTGCATCTTTAGCAGTGGGTAATTGCTGTGTTGCTCTTGGTGGACTGAGGTGTTGTGGTGCATTTCTGCGCAGTTGACTGTCTGTTGCGCGTGTTTGCGTTGCAGTGGTGACAGCCCTGGCCATCCTCATCTCAGTGACCAGCGGTGCCACGCTGCTCCTCGTCTCCATGTGCATCTGCCTGTTCAAGTGCGTGCTGCGCAAGGACAGTGAGTACACAGCCTACGTCATCACAATCACTTCCTGTTGCTGTGTGTGTGTGTGTGTGTGTGTGTGTGTGTGTGTGTGTTAGAAACATCTGGAGATGTGCAATTCCAGTCAGAAGGTACGGTAGTTTTCCAGATAATAGATGTACCAGCAATTTATTAATTTTTCCTCTGATAACATACCCTGAATTAAAATTTTTCCTCTGAACATATTAAGAAAATTATCTTCTTCTAGCCAATATTGCTTTCACAACAAACATTGCAAGAAAGCTCAATCTAGGCAACAGTGCTGAAGAGCAGTGAAATTTGCATGTCTTCAAGCCAGTGTTTTGTTTGTCATCCATTTTTTAGAGGCATGTGAAGAAGCTGACTGATGCTTCTCCCACAAAAAATACAGAATTGGAGTTAACCAGCATTTTCGGTTCTCTGTCACTGAACTGCAACCACTCCTTGAAACCCATGGGAACTGTAGGCTGTCTCCCCACAGTTGTAGTTTCAATGGCATTGATGACTGACTGCCTCTCATGCTTTTTTAGAATGCACTGTACATGAATCTTTATGTGTGCTTGTGTGAGCTTTTGTGGGTTTATCTGTGTGTGCATTTGTGTCAGTCTGAGTGTCACCATATGTAAAAGAGCTTGGAGCAAAGCACAAGCAAACTATGGCACCATTGAATGATGATTATTCTACCATCTCTCCCTGTCTTTCTCTCCTTTCCCCTCTCTCTCTCTCTCTCTCTCTCTCTGTTTTTTATATTAATGAATTCTCTCTATTTTTTTCAAATAGAAATTTGAAACAAGAACAAAAGAGGTAACAAATGAACAAACAAACAAGTAACAGCTACAAATGTAAACCATTGAACTTATATAGTGATTTAATATCCTGGTTATAAATTGATTAATCATAATTTATGGTTACTCAGTTCAAATCAATTCAGTGTGGTTTATTCGCTTGAAAAATATATACATTTTCATATTGCCAAAGATGCCATAAGATTCCAAGAAAATAAACATGAGATAACGATAACATAAGGGGTACTCAGTAATGGTATAAAAATAGATAATTAGGTGATTAAATTAACAAATCGTTTAATACAATGGAACAGAAGAATAAAAGTGATTTCAGCACAGATAAAACATGTTTAAAATGAAATGGTAATTTGTTTACGGTCCCTCAGGTGGTGGCAGGCTGTGGTGTGATTGCTGCAATTGTCAGTGAGTAAAATAGGAAGCTTTGCTGTGTCAGTTACGTTTTCAGAAGGTTCACGTTTGTTTAACTTTGGGGAAATAATTGTCTCTGATCTGGTGAAATTTTTCACATTATGTGAGGAAATGCAGCTCTGTTTTGGGCTCAGTGAGGGAGCAGTGACAGCACACCCTTTCCACGCTCCTCTGTGTCGGCCTTTCTTGCTCACTGAGTCTGTACTTTGCAAAGGCTTTTCGTCATTTTTGATCAGTCACCATAGCGGGGTAGTTTGCCGTGGCATGTGGTCTTTTTAGGACAGCATTGCATTTTGCTTTGTGCTTGTGTTTGTGTTTCCCAGTAGACAGTGTATCTGTGTTTGGATTGTGTATTGTTATTCATACTCTGCCTTTCTCTCTCTTTCCCCCCTACCTCTCTTGTGGCAGGTTGATCTGCTCAGAGGAAGCAGCTGGCAGTGAGAATCTCAGTTTCACCTGGCCTAGATAAAGCACCTTGCACAGAAAGATGGCATGTCTGTGAGCACCATCTGTGATAAACTCCAACAAAGACCACAGAGAGTGGACAGAGCACACCTTCATCCTGTTAATACCATTCTGCAACATCAGGAATAAAGCTGTGCAGTTGTAAAACTTTAATGGTTAAACCTTAAATTTGACTGTGTGCACAGTATGCATAGCTACAAAGCCTAATGCTTAGCGTGGCCAGAATGAAAATCAAAACCACAGAGACCTCTATGGTACTAGTTTGGGGGGACGTTGCTGCAACAGAGACTGAGCCGGAACTGCATGAGGTAACAGGGGAATTCTGCGATGGCTCATTGCCCTTTGACGAGGTGAGGTGCAGCTGGAGATGCACTGTACACAGAACTGTGTGCACTTTCCCAAATATGGTATGAAACAGTGACTGTCTGCCCTCAGACATCCTGCCGACCAAGTTCTCACCTTGCTGCTACAGCTGTTGCCATCCCTGTCTCTTTGTGATGTCACCACTGGATAAGGCCCCATAATGCAACACTCTTGGATCTTAATATGCCTTAACACTACTACAAGCACAGTTAAACATTATGATATAAAACACATTATTTAAAATGATAGCATTTTATATATAACTTATTCTTTGGATTTAGGCAGTGTTCTGTTTTTTGCAAGGGAGACTTCTTCTCCAGTATATTTCTTATAGAAACATTTTGGTGATTTGCTGATTACTTGAAAACAGAATGCACACAGAGGTTCTGGTAACAGGGGGCTGCTGTGAAGGTCCCGAGTGCTTGTGTGTATCTCTCTGTGTGTGTGTGCCCATGCATGCGTTTGTGTGTCTGTATGGTTTTGCGTGTGCGTGTATGTGTGTGTGTGTTTGTGTGTGTCTATAAGCTGCCTGCTGTATGTTCTGCTCGTACAGTGCAGGCATGCGTTGAGTCATACAAGGTTGGATGTGTGTGGTCAAAAGTGGGACATGGCACATATGCTGAGAATCTGCGGATTAACCCATTGCTGCCCCTGTCCTGTGCAGAGGCAATCCCACTGGGCTGCGATCAGCAAAGTTTTGCAAGAAATCACTCATGAAAACCGACAATACTGTAGCAGTGCCACGTTAGGAAACAACGTTTAAATTTTTGTGTCCAGTACTGTGTTTGAAAAGGATGGTATGCATTATTCATTTTATTCATTAATCATAGTGTGTGTATATGTATATATATTAATTCATTGATGACTGTAAAATACAGTCATTGTTTAAATAGTGATATTATGTAACTGTAACAAAGGAAGTGATGTCCTTTCATTTGTGATATGGCTAACAGGATGCAACATTGTACACACCCAACACCATGCAAGAAAGTTTTTTTTTCTATTTCAGTTCCTTGCTATTGTTGTGTTACACGCAGGTGAGATTGTGTTAAGATCTGTTTGCCCCAATGTGCACAGGGCGCAATGGATTAATACTGTGCCATTTCCAAAAGTGAAAATGGTGTCCCTCACGGGTGTCTGTTCTTGAATCTTTTTTTTTCCCTATACGTGTTGCTGTATTCAGAGATATTATGTCAGTATCTCATGCAGATGATACCCAACTGCCAAGAATGGGGACAAATGGAATCCTACCCGTCTATAGCTTTTTCTCGTGGATGTGTGGTTTAAATACTCTGCAGCCTGATTAAAGGTTGAAGGACAGTTTAAAGACAGGCTTTTCATATCCACCATCAATAATTTCATTTCCATCTTGAATGAGGAAGTTTGCAAGCGTACTCAATTAATGAATTCCTTTAATGGAGAAAGTACAGAGAAATGTGAAGAAAAGTATGAGACTGGTTTGAAATCTTTAAAATCTCCAATCAGAACCCCTTTTTATCCTTTTCTTACACTTTTACTGAACCTTTTTCAAAACCAACCTTTTGAGCTTCAAAGGTTCTGGTTTTTTGCAGGTTTCAAAATTGAAAATGAAACCAGAAAGAATGTGGAACTGTTAAACTCAAAATTAACCTGTCATTAAGTGTGTTTCAGTGTTATCCTTGTTAACTGGTATGCCGTGTACTATCTGTGAAATGATTTTTGAAAAACAGAACCTGCATGATGTTATAGAAACACATAATTCATTCACAGCTCAGATGATGTCATCTCCAGCAGTCTGACAGAGGAACCTCAAGTTCATTTTAAACAGAATACCTTTTTATTACCCAGTAGAAACATTCAACCCAGGCAATCTTTTTTTACTGGTGGAGGAAGGGCTTCAATTTAGGTGCAAATGTATCACCACTTAAGACAGGAATCTAAGTCATATTTACTTTGAGGCTGTCTGACTGGCCATGGAGTCACTCTGTTTTCATTGTCTTATGAACTCACACCACGGGGCTGCCGTATCCTGTTGCCTAGTGTGCCCTGTGTGTAGAGCACTGAGGTGCAACCTAACCACGGTGTGAATCTGCAGACCTCTGCAAGAAGGAATCAAAAGAATATCCAACATTTACTGCATTGCTTTTTTCTCATGAGAACATTTATTAGAATAAAATGACTGAATTACAGCTGATTGTTTTAAACTTAAGCACTTTAAAATATTAATATTATAACAAAAACATTTCCCTCAGACAGCAGCAGTGGGGTGAACATTGCTGTACTTTGCCATAGTCTTGGGTGTATGGAACAGTTGATACAATCAGAAGTTGAAAGGAGGATCTGAGTAAATTAACATGAGGTACAGATCTCACACATCCTCATGCTTTCTCAGTTCTGCCCACTGGGATGTGGGGAATCGTCACCTAAATCTTTCACACAAACTCAGTCGTGAGCATGAAAGATGTTGTGACTGTCAACATTTTGCTGATCCGTCTTCTGTAGCTCACGGTTCATTTTCTTCCTGCTTCCACAGCAAGTGTTAAGGGTGAATGTGTTATTCCTCATACCATTGTTTGACTGGATTGATGAATACATCAGTTTGCTTTCTTTGATTCCGTTGACAGACTGGTTTAATGAACACAAATCTTTCATCTCTGATTTCATTGACAGACAAAGAAAACAAGATTTTTTTATCACTGATTCCATTCACAGATGAATAAACACATGAATTTGTTATCCCTGATTCCATTGACAGATTAATGAAAACATAAATGTGTTATCCCTGATTCAACTGACAGATTAATGAATGCATGAATTTGTTGTCCCTGATTCCATTTGACAACTTAATGAACATGTGAGTTTACTACCTCTGTTTCCACTGTCAGACTGGATTATTTGTTGCTAATCAAGAGTGTGAGAGGTAAGCTAAAAAAAAAAAAACTGCCTCTTTTTCAGATGGAACTCTCAGAGTAGATTTTTAACTACACTTTCAAGGCACATCTTTCTTATTCAATAAGGTTTTTCACACAACTGAACACATGCTGGCTGTGAAAATCCAGGTACCACACCCTATTCACACAAGGAGATTTTAGATGAATTTTTATTTTAATAGATTATTAAAATAAATTATGCTGCACAAACATTCGCAGGATATGTGGAATGAGGAGTTTTCCATACATTATAGACATTTATATCTGTACATTTGTAAAAAAAAAAAAAAAAAAAAAAAAGTGTGGCTTAGAGGTTTTTGTCTTAAGGACACAAAGCAGTCCATTTTTCCACATAAAAGGTTGCTTCAGTTGAATTGTACCTCAGAAGAAAACCCATCCTCTACCTTTATACGCAGACATGCCCTGTGGTAGTAGTTAATATGTCATCATTCTCCAGTTACATTCATTACCCTACAGTAAATGTTGCAGGGGCATTGCAATGCATTTTTGAAATCAATCAAATAAATATACAATCATTCAAACGATGACGGCGGTGTTATCGTACATGGGATCATATTCGCAGTAGCCATGGTGCTGATGCTGCTAAAGTGAACTTTTCTGCATTTGTAGGGCTTAATGTCCACGTGTCCTGGCGCTAGCGGGGGTGCCTCCAAGACAGAGGATTCAACACAAGCTACAGTTACGCCTGCAGCGTGATTCAAGACTGTATTTAATCCACAGACGTCAGCCCAGTGTCAACCTGCCGTTCTCACGTCGGACTTTTACAGCAGTCAGAATAACCTCACCATTGACCTCAATAAGATAAAGCCCCCACCCCCCACCCCAGCACCGTAAAGTCCTTACAGCTGACGTTTTTTCTTCTAATTTCACTTCCTTTTGCCGCGGTTTCTTTCGGCAAGAGGACGTGCTCTCATAACAAGCTGTTCTTTAGCTGCCTCCCCCCTAACGCACGCCCACCTCTGACTTCTCCCTCTGATCGCCCCCCTCCCTACCCCCGGTCTGTGGTTAGCGCATGCTGAAGTGCACTGCTCTCTCTCTCTCTCTCTCTCTCTCTCTCTCTCTCTCTCTCTCTCTCTTTCTCTGCTTCTCAGAGGTGTTTGTGTGCGTTTCACGTGATCCCATTCCTGTGCTGAAAATAGCGCACTTATGAGAAACGGTGAAAAGAACAGGATGGATGAGCTGCCTGTCTCTGCGCCATCTCCGTCAGTGCAGGCTGGGTCCCATTTCAAGGGCAGCTAATGGTGCGCTCTAAGATAAAATAAAATATTGTTTTAAAACTGTTATTATTTAATTGTCACCTGGTTTGGGCCCCGGTTTCACATGTCTTTGAAAATTCACAAGTGTGAAAATTGTGCCCTGGTAAAAGTGAGAGAGGCGGCCAACCAGTGACGTAGAAAGTAAACAGCACACGGAAGTCTGAAAAATGCTCACTGCATCCAACCAAGCATAATCTTTAGGTTCAGCTTCAGCATTAGCCTTCTGCACTCTCTCAACTGCTACTAAACTCGGATCAGTATTAGTGCATTGACATGCTCCAGTTCAGCTAGTAAAATATAGAGGGGTGCAATTGCAATCCACGGGGGTGCAAAAAAAGTCATAAATACTCTGCAGACATCGGGATATAAGGAGACAACTGGGGGTGCACTGAGGTGCATCTGGGGGTAAAATTCACCCCTAAGCAGCCCCATAGTGCTGGGCCTGAATTGTCCATATCCAAGTTGATAATCGTCTGCTGGCTTTCAGAAGCTGCTCATTTCAAGATAATATGTACAATTATATTATTATGACAACATTTAATTTAAGCTCTATACAGGTTTTTAAAAATAAAAACACAAATCAAAACAAAAAATGTAAAGTCAATTGAAACAAAAACACATAGATGAATGTGCAATTTTACCAAATAAATGTATCGTTTTTGCAGCATGTAAAAAAATGATTTGGTAAAGGCACCATCAGACTGATCATTCAGGAACAAGGCCTCTGGGTAAAGCCTCCTGTATGCATATCCAGGGTGAAAAATAACCTTCAAAAACAAGGAGCTCATCAACCTCAGACACTGATCCTGGGTCAGATTTCACACTAAATGGGTGGGGTGAGACAGGGATGGGGAAGCTGATCTCAGACCTGGTGTGAAGGACAGGAGGTACTCAATGGTGGGACTGGTGTTAGGAGAGCCGGATGGCAGCGTACTCCGTTTGCTCCTCAATAACGATGACCGGGTGGGCGGGGCTGGAGCTTTCCCGAATAACGTGGTGGTTTAGGGAAGCATACACCAGGGGAGCCTCGCCTTCGTCCCTCTCGTTGTCATAGATAACGCCGCCATCCGATGCGACCGGACCGGCAGCGCTGTTGCTGGAGCGCGGAGCGTCTTTGGCCGCGTTGCGCTTGGTGCGCGACGGTTGCCGGGAAGGGGCGTTGTCGTAGATGATGCTGGACCGAGCGTGGGGCTGGGCTGGGTGGTTGCGGACGCTTCTCGGGCGACTGGGGAGATTGGGCCGCGGCGAGGCTGGGCGGTTCTGTGGCGGCTCGTCCTGTAAAGATGAGCAGGAGTTGGTTTAATGGTAAAACTATATAACAATAACATCCCCTTGGTAGAAACAGACTGCGATATGAAGGAGGGTTATCCTACTTCATGCTGGCGCCGTGAGTTCGTCCGTGATTTACTTTGCGTCTGTTTGGCCGCTGACTTTGATCCTAGACGTTAAACGAGTATATCGTCAGTAAATTAAGTGTGATCACAGAGTACCATGGCACTGTTTTACTGCAGATCTGTAATGAACAAAACCCCAGCTGTAAAGGGATGCGGAACAGAGTTGTCAATATACAATGGACCCCACCTTTTCGTCTCCGCATGAGGAAACAGAATGCCACAGTCACCGTGAGGATGAGTACCAGGATACCAGCAGAGGCATAAACATAGGGGAGCCACCCCTCCATTTTTACGCGATCTCTTCTAACATCTGAAGAGAAGACTGGTAACAGAACAACTCAGTGGTACAACTCCATTTGAATTGCAATGCGCTTTGCGCTTAACTTAAATCTGCCAACCTCACAACCTAACCTTTGGCTAGGTCAACACGCAGCCCTCAAGTTATAACCATTAAACACTCTGATCCTCTGCAGTGTTTTTGTCTATAATCGTGCTTTGGTTTTAAAACTAAAGTTAGTTGTATGTCTGCAACTGTCTACTATTTTTTTAGCTTATTATCTGAGTGCATTTCAACTCTGCAGTCATCATTGCCTCTAAGAAAACATCTCAGCCAATTACAAAGATAAATATGAAAATTTTAAAATGGATCATTGAAATAATTAAAATGACCCCTGTATTCACTACTATGATTTCTTTTGCTTTCGCTTGAATAGAGAAAAATAACTTCTGATATTGTATGGTACTAACAAATTAGCAGGCTGCTGCACACCTTACAACACCACATGGATCATAATTAGAAGCTGGTGTGTTAATGGGCAAGTTAATGGTTTATCAGTTTATCAAATGAATGAATGAAATAGCTCACCAGCAAATGCACTACAGTCTCCACAGATTGTGAAAACATTGTATGGTTATTTTGTTTTACAAGGTAGTCATTTTTCACAATAGTTGCAGACAGTAGTTAAAAGCCTCAAGAACTACAGCAGCCCAGGTGTACAAAACCCCTTTCTGTCATTTGAGAGAAACTGTTGACTGTTTGAAGGTTTCTGAAGTATTATAAGCCTAACTGTCATTTGATGAAAAGCTTCATTCATTTGTCATCAGCCAGGTTAGCACATCCTCTTAGGAGTATATTGATTTATTGAACATGTTAGGAACCTATACAGTTTTAACCTATCCTTTCCTGTATGTCTTTAACTCACATTTTCAGCATCAGTTCAATATTCCAAAAATAATTTCATCTAAACCTAAAGATCCTACACTGCTACAGTATAAAGCATTTATGAACAAATTGTTTTACACCTTACCTGTTGTTAGGTTAGTAGGCATTACATTCTTTTGATCTGGTGCAGCTGAAAAAAGTAATAATTGCATGACAGTATGTCATAGAGTTAACACAAAGAGAGTCAGCCAAAAACCTTGTGGTCCCCATGTTTCATGTTGGGTAACCGAATATGTTAGGATATACTAACTACCCATTTTACAAAGAATCTCCTGCATGCTTACCTGTGATGGTGACATTAATGAAATGGCTCACAGAGGACATGTTTCCTGTAGTTTCACACCAGTAGAGACCAGTGTCATTCAAGGATGAATTTGTGAACTGCAAGAATGAGAATCCAGAATGTGCTTCTCCTTCTGTTTTTTTCCATTCGATTTTAAAGTGGTCTGTTTCTTCCACAGGGTTGCAGTTAGATGAGTTACCTAATTTACACCATGTAACTGCAGGTATCATCCACAGTGTTTTACTGAACAGTTGATTCTCAGAGTCTCCATTGTAAAAGCCTTCCACATGGTGTTTCGACGCACTATGGCCTCCATGAAACATTCATTTTCCTTTCCTGAAAAAGACAGAGGATGTCATTCCAATTAAAATGCTGATCATGAAGATTCCACAAAAAAACACACCTGGAATAGATTTACAGCCTCATTTGCTCAACCTTTTAGTTTATTTTGTTATCCATTACTTTATTATGTACAATACACTTTAGGAGATAACTATCCAGGTGTCAGTTACGGGGGGGGGAGGGATGGGAGCAGTGTGGATGTTGTTTTTAATTGATTAATTAGTTAATTGTACATTAATATTTAATAGTAGTTAGTTGTATGTATACTGATTTATTTAACATAATCCTCAATATAGAGCTGTAAGGTATCATTCTGTGGAAGAAATTTCAAACAGCAAATTATTGGGCAAATAAACTGGTTGGAAATAAAATCATTCAAAGACATCAATCCTAATTATTGGAGGGCAAATGTAGATGTTGGATGTGCTTCAACCAGTTATGCTGGTTTAATTGGTCCAAACAGTTAGCTGTAAGTTCATAGTTAAGTTAATCATTAATATTAATTAGCTGCACACATTTGCATATTTATTTTCCAAAATTCATTGCCGAAAAATACTTGAGTGTGAGGAACATTTGCAATCAGCTATTTTATATTATGATTTTGTGTGAAGTTAACTTTCATTTACTTGAGGTAAACCTCTTAAGCTCCCATATGTTATATTAGCTACCAGTATCTCCTGGCCATCTATGGAGAACGCTGGGGTCAACCCCTATCCAAACAGCCAAGAACTGCATGTCACCAGTTTTTGACACTTGTTTGCACTCATTGAATATTAAAGTAGAATAGCTGTTGCCCTGATGATCTAATAATTACTTTCAAACTCTTACAATATAACAGTTACAATGTTAATGTTACAGTTCTGCACCATCCATTCTGTACGAAATCATGTGTGATAATAACAGAGACAGTCATCTTTGATCAGCACAGTGAAGATCCTTAGACTCTATGCACACACAAACACACACACATACACATACAAACACATACAAACACACAGGATTTTTCACTTTGATTGCACTGTCCTTTGGAGTGACTAGAGGGGTTATTGGATGGATAAGAGGCTGAGCAGCATTATTTGGCTCAGAATTGGATCAGAAAATCTATGTTTGTGAAAAATTTATGCAAAATACATGTCCATAGTTTCAGAAGTGGTAGTGTTCTTCAAAAAAATCACATGGAAAAGGATTTTTAGAAAATGGAGAATCTGAAAGGTTTTTCAAACCCTTAATCTGATCATGTCAGCCAATCAGACAGAGGCTGCAGAGATAACAGGACTCCTGGAGAGAAGTGAAAGCTACTGCAGGAACTGTGCCCTAATGACCCCTGATTTAATCTATATTAACATTTCCATGAGCTAAATGTGAACTCAGATACTTTGAATTTAAATACATCTCTGTATAGCTGTTTTCATACAGAAAATGAAAACATGTTCTTTGTTACATCTGCCAAACAAGAAAAATAAAACATTCACTCCTCACACTGATATTAAAATTAAATAATGCTTATATAAAATTAATGCAATGTCTTTAACATTTAACATGCACACACACACATATATATATATATATATATATATATATATATATATCTGTTATCCAAAATATATATATATATATATATATATATATATATATATATACCCTCTGTTTCCAAATCATAAATCATATTTGTATCTCTTTCAAAAGAAACTCCTAAATCTCAGTGAATGAGACTAGGTTCCTTGAAGGTTCCTTGTTTTCCTGTTTTTAAGCACAGTCAAAATGACTACACTATAGCCACTTCTTTAGCCCATATTAGCACTGTAAAATTTTTGATATTGATTATAGATAAGGATTAATTAATTCTTTTGATATAGCAATAAACCAAGAATGCACTTGTGATCACAGTACTGTTTGGCACAAATAGATGTTTGAATGTGGCTGATAGTGTTCTGTTTGTACAACTTTTCATTGGACGTACGCTGTAAGTTGCTCTGGACAAAGGCATCTGCTAAATGACAAAAATGCAATGTAAGGTAACATCTACTGTACAGTGAATAACTCCTGTAAGTATTTACTATGGCTGGGTCCTATTTCCTCTCTGTTATAAACCAGTTGTAAAGTTACGTGATGCAGTCATCTGCAACATGTTGGGTGGCTGTTATTGAACTAATGGTTTGACTCCATGCACTTTTCATGTAAGAATAATACCATGTGAAAATAAACTTAGATATTCAGATAGGATAAAAAAAACTGAAAACACTGGGCCCTATATACAGTATACACTACTTTGTTTATGAGTAGAATTCAAAGACAATTTTCAGGATTCACTTGTAGGGTTTGATTAGTCAAGATTCAGGATCAAAAATGAACAATACATGTTTTTTTTTTTTTAGCTACCGTGGCTATTGTCTGTCCTAATATTACAACATAAACACTGAGACACAGAAGAGCTCCATCCCACAAAATGACAACAACATGAACAAAGATGTGAGGATCTGAGTGGTTTTCTTCAGGTTCAGTGACTGGGAAAGCAAACGCACCTGGTGACCATCAGGCTGTTTTGGTACACCAGGCTGTTTTCCTGAGTGCACCACATACAAAACTGAAACTCTTCATTCACAATGTGAAGAACTGAAAAACCCCCAGACCTCAAGCCCCCGGATGTCGAATCAAATGTCAGGCGAATGTGTTGGATCAGTTTGGTGCTTGTAGTGATGCTAGTGGGGGTGGGTGTGGGTGGGGGTGGGGGAGTTATCAATGGCACTTTCCTTTACTCATTGTTTCTTTCGCTCTTGAATCATTAGCGCCCACCTTGGTCACTACTTGTTTCAGTAACCTTGCTTACCAGCTGTCAGGTCAGGCCACATGATGTGTTTGGTGACAGATGTCTCAAACTAAAACAGTGTTGTGCAAGGTGCTTTGCAGGCACTTTGGGGTTGTTTGATGTTTGATTGGATTGCCATAACACTCCTCCCTGCAGCTAGGGGCAGAGTGTACATACTTAATTCCATCAAAAGAACTGTGGTCACCACACCAATGTAATGCTGGTGGAGCGAGGCAGGCCTGATGCCACGGGAACCAACACCATGTTCAGCAGTCCAAACCCCCTCTCCACTCTGCAGCAACATGCAGCTTCAGTGCTGTGAGAGAACCACCTACACCTCAACACACCTGGCCACTTAACACACATATGCCACTATGTGAAAACAACAACAATACGTACTGTACCTGTGCTCCTCTCTTTAAATGAAACACTACTCTGATAATCAACTGTGTGTTTCACTAATGAAAAAAAAAGCAGAAGTGGTGAGTGACATGTGCAAGTGATGGAAAAACACAGGACTAGTTAATTACTATATGTCTCATTTTAAAATCTGCCTGGTTAGTTTGTGTTTCATTTTTGTTTTTCTGGGAAACTTTAAGGTGCTGTTAAACAGGTACATGAATCATGGGCCTTTCTGATATATATTCAAACAAAATGGATAGTTCAGACTTAACTGTCACCACATCCAAACAGATAAGAGGGGAGCAGTCTATCTGAAAATGATGTGACTCTCAGGTTGAGCTGGCAGACTGAAAATCTCCCTTATCAGGGGGAAACGTCCACAGAAAGGAGCCCAGCATTTGGGTGGGGGGGCTGACAGAGACGGGGCGATCAAAAGCATAAGAGAGGGATGAAAGATGTCGCCATCTATCCCACACGTCTGTCTGTGCGCGTCACATTTACTGTAGACCACGCTGCGAGCCAGTGACATTTCAGATCCTGGAAAGGCACAGCGTTTTGCATGATAAGGTGGCAGGGAACTAAGAAGAGTTTTCATAAACAGGAAAACAATGTTTCTCTTAGGGGGGAATTCTGACGCTTTGGAGAAGAAGTGCAAGGAAACCAAAAACAAGCAAACATAATGGCACAGGCATACATACAAATTCTTACAGCACATGGTGGGTGTGCTGACTTATGAAAAAATCAGGATCCATGAACTATACTTGTATGTATTTTCACTGGTTTAAAACAAACACAACAATATGTAACCTCATAGTTTAGGGCACAGTAATAAAGAACAGTGTTATTAATTACCGCATCTCTGTTCATAAAACACAGTAACAGAGCAAATTAATCACTGAATCACCATTTGTAATTTACAAGTACATTCAAAATCACCTTCTTCATCTTCTCCTCATTCAAACCAGGAAATCATTTATCATTTTTACTGTGAAGGAAGGTCTTGAGTTCCAATCAACTTAGTTGCAAATTTATCATCTCTATTTTTTATCATCTCCATGGCAGGGGGGGGGGGGTCACCTTATCAGGCACATGTGTGCTACTACATCTGCACATGCGCTAAATTTGGGGAACAGAAAGAAGGCAGAAGGGATCTAACAGCAGTCAAATTTATTTTAAGGCGGTCTGATTGGGCATTTAGTTATTCCGTTTTTATGGTCTCGTGGACATGCAGCACAAGTCTGCCATATCCTATTTTGCATAATTTAATTTTCTCATCATATATATATATATGTATACACACAATTTGTAGAAGGTGATGTACAGAGCCACTACATTTATGCAACTCAAGAGATTTTCACAGTCTTATCTGTCATTGCAAGGAACATCTAACCACAAGCGTCACTGAGATTAGCTTTGGTCACCAGTCACCACAAATAGCAACAAAGATAAAACAAAAATATTAGAGTGCAGACTCCAGTTACCAGTCTTTGTCAGATTTGACTTGTTGTAGGAAGACAGACCTAACATACTGTGTATGCATAAAAACAACATTCTAAATAGCTGTTTCACACCATGTCTCCATGCTATAGAAAAAGATATATAGCTGTATCTCCTAGGGAGACAGAGTGGGTTAAAGCAGCCAATCTGCAGCTGCAGTGACATTTTGGTGCAGATGGTATTTATGCTGACACGATGGGGTCACGGTGGACACATTATTAGTTTAACATTGTTAACTAGTTTAGTTTATTTGCACTGATATAATATAAAAATGAGTTGATCAGCACAGTGCCTGCTCTAAACTGGTGTCTGTTAAGACATCAAATGGCTAAACAGCAAAAAGTGAAAGGGGTCGAAGGGGGTCTGGATAAGAGTTAACATAAGAGTTACAGGTTCTCTATGAGGCTGGCCTCTACAGGGCCTCTAAGGGGCCTCTATGGCACCCCTGGGTGCCTTCACAGCCCCAGCCACAGTGCCATAGCAATTTTCTTGCATGTGCACAGTAATATGATCATCACTTATTTAGTTTTTATCTATTATTAGTCCACACTACCAGTCCTTGAAATTCTCCAGATAATCAGCTATCCTCTCAGTGCAGTATTCTCTCCATCAGCCCAATGTCTCGCATGACCAGGTCTAAGATTTTATTACTTTTTATGTCTCACCTTAAAGACTTGAAAATATACAGTAAAGGTGTAAGGGAAGATGGGAGTGTTGATTTAAGTTTTCAAATGTAATTTCAAGTAAGAACCCTTTAAGTGTAATTAAGGGCACTTGCAAAATTAAGCACTTTTAACAGAATTCATATAGAGGGACATGAAGCCTGTGACATTCTATGACCAAAACCAGATGACACAAGGTAGTACATTTCTCAGTAACACTAGAAAGTGGCTCTTTACAATGAGAGCTATGTGAGAATGTACAATAATAACTTGTAATTTACCATGTGAAATTTACTGGGATCCTTTGCAGCCAAAGTCGACAATTCCACATTCACACTACATTATGAGCAAATGGTGAACTAATATGGCCTCAGTGGCTTAAATATTGAATTGAAAGGACATGACAGACAAAAAGGAAAAGCATATAAATATGACCCCGCCAGTTCATCACACCTTTTTTTCTTTCTTGAGAACAAATTCTTTCTTTGTGTTTGCAGCAACACAGAGTAACCCTGCAAAGAGGTTACACGCACCCACCGTCAACAACTCAAACAGGAACTAACACTCCTGCTAACACTTTCAGGGCTCCACTCTTCCACATTCACAGCAAAACAATTAATTACATCATAGGAACTTTATCAACCACTTTTGTACAGTGCCGTGTCTTAACCAAGTGGAGAGAAAAGTTTTGCTTCATGCTGATTGGTTCTTATACTGTAGTTACAGCAACAGGAGGCCACTGAGGCAATGGAAAGAACCCTAAGCTGTCTGCTACTATGCATACATTCCTATTCATAGGTATACCTGTGTCCAGTGATCTCACTGCACAGAAAGGAAACAGATTAACAAGTTACTGACACCTGTGTTATCTGACACAACAATCAAAGTTGCCTTCCTGTTGCCAGCCTCTCATATCAGTGTCCCAAAACATTGCAGTACACTCTGTTCATAAGAATTACTGCTATAAGTATCAGTCACATATCTGGATCAAAAGCGCAGGGTCAGAATAAGTTTTATACTAGCAATGTTTAAATACTCCATTTGTAGGAGAGAAGCAGTGTGCTTATAAGAATCATTTTGTGCAATCAAATGTAATATGATTACTCAATACAGTGTAAAGGGGTTTAGAAGTAGAAATTGAATAGGGATCTAGTATGTGGCAAGGAACACTATATCTCCCAGCGCGTCAAATATTTTGGGCAAAAAGTTGGGTAGGTAAATTCTTGGACGCTGGTTGCCATGGCAATACATAAATAAATAAATTTGCAGCTCTGTGAAAAGGAAAAGGCTGCCTTCTCAGAGTTTTTATATAAGAAGAACATGAAGAACGAAGGAGACAGAAAACTAATGTAGACTCATGAGATACAGCCATGATTGACACAGGACATTACATTGCATCATCTTAGCAGACCTCAGACCCAGACTTCCAAATAACTCATCACCATGGGCGATTTTAGACTCTTTTTAGGGGTGCTCAAGCACACCTAAATTTCATCTCAGCACCCCTAAATTTTGTGGTGTAAAACTCATGTTACTTACTAGTAATTAATTAAAAGTATTATTGTTGTAAATTAAAATATCATATATAGAAAAAATATTAATGTATTAATTGTTATCCAGTGAAATGAGGGATTTAGCAGGGGGGTTGAACACTTTTGCAAGGCAATGTATGCATGTCACATTCTCATTAGGGGCTGAGCCCCCCTAAAGGTCTGATCCTAGAATCACCCCTGGTCATCACTATGCTGAGTAGTTATCGAGAAGTATTACAAGAGGTCAGTAAGATACTGAGTTAAGTGCTAAACTAGTGTAGACTAGTGTAAAGTGTTTTTTTTTTTTATAGAAAATAGATAGGATAGACAGAGAGGAAGGTAGACCTGAGATACAGCTTGAAAAGATGAGTTTTTAGCTTTCTCTTGAAGGCGCCCAGGGAGTTTGTTGTACGAATCTCGGCAGGAAGCTGGACAAGTTCATAATCAAGCAGTGACTGTGCTACTGCACTGTTGACTATACAGCGGCTAGTTTTATGGACACCTTCAGTACGAATTACCGAATTACGAATTAACATCAATATAATTTTATGTTTGAACTGACATAGTTACTGACGTGTCCTGCATTGTATTGTAGCCTACATAGCAATAACAATGGTACACTAATAATTAAGGAGCAGAAGCCTTTACATTATTTGAATGTTTAAGAAATGTGGTACATTTAAATATGTTTTTTCATGTTTGAAGAGTGTCGCTAAAGCCATTTGTCAATGAAAACAGATAAAACATTAGACAAAACATAAACGTCGTTTAATCCGATCATTTGTCACTCAGGCTTTAAAATTTTGCAAACAGGCAATACTGTAAACACTACGAGTTTCATGAAGTGGTTTGCTGCTTAGCGATGCAAGCGTTTTCGCACAACCCTGGACCCACATTTCCGTTCTGCAGGCATGAGAGACTGTCTGGAACTACCGTGTTCTTTCACGTCCTCTGACCCTGTGGGTTTTTCACAGAGGGAGTTACAGTAAAACCCAAGTATATTGATGGTCGATACAGGACATCCAAGGCCCCACGTTGTCAGGTTTTATTTTTTGAAAAACTCACCTTTGTTTTGCTCTTCCAATTTAAAATGATAACTTTTTCGGTAACGTTTATAAGCGCGTATTCGTTAACAGAATAACAAAAATGCGAAACCAGAAGACAAAAAAGAAGTTCTTCAATTCATCATTGACGACATAGATGACTATAAAAACACTGTTAAGTTAAGCTGTAGGAGTAAATAATGAATTAATTAGAACCAACCAACTGTATAATTCATGTCATATCAACATATTTTACATGAATGAAAACATAATATTTGCAAATGCACTTTGAGGTCTGTGGACGAAAGTAACTTCTAGCTCAAGGATTCAGGTATTTACCAAAATATATATCTCTTCCTGTTTTTTTCCGCCACTGAAAAAGCATTGCTGTTTGTTTATAGGGAGTTACTCGAGTCATAGTGGCCAGATACTTGTCAAATCATGTTGTCAAGAAGAAACTGTCTGCTGAAAGTACAGTGTTTCATACAAGCAACATCATACATCATATTTATGGCTCTGTATGACACTCATAACTTTGTTTACAGCATACATGTTATAAGCCTACATTATATGTTAACAGGACTGTAATGCATCACTAATTACAGCACTATTATGAGTAACAGGTCTCCTGACTCTCCAGGCTGATACCAATATCCTTCAGATTTTACGTTCATGTTGCCCTAACCAGCAAAAAAATAACATAATAAACAGTTGCTATGTCTGTCTGGGTGTTGGACAGAAGTGAGTGTGCCCACAGAGCTGCACTTACCCTGTGTGTCTCCGAGGACACAGAGAAGCTGAAGCAGGGGTAGGAGCAGGCTTCTCATGTTTGATCCAGGCCTCATCGCGGCAGCTTTTGGGCCGGGCCCCCCGCACCCTCCGCAGCTGAGCTCAGGTGGAGACAGGTCCAAGCGAGGAGGGGGTCTGGATCGGGGTAGGGTTGCGGGGCGCGTCACAACACAAATGGGCCGTGCATCGCCGTTAGTGCCTGTGTGTGTGCGTCTCTGTGTTAACTGAAGTCAGCCAAGAAGAAACCACTTTATGTCTGCACCGTGCTGCACCAACAGCTAGTCACTGCTCTGTCTCTCTCTCTCGGAGTGTGTCTGTGCATCCCTTTGCTTTCCTCGCTTTGAAACACGTGTGGTTTTTTCACATCCTCTACACAGGCTCCTCCTTTCATGATTCATGTAATGATCTGCCTACCTTCATATTATCTCTCTCTCTCTCTTCCCCTCCCTCTCATGTATATATACATGTATATGTATATATATACAAAAAGATATATGTGTGTGTGTGTGTGTGTGTGTGTGTGTGTGTGTGTGGATAGATAGATAAATATAGATATAGGTACAGATACCCTTCCCACAAACAAATATGCAACACATGGCACATGGGTTATTATCAGGGCAGAGCTATTTTTGTAGCATATAAGTGATAGGTACTAGTGGTTAGCATAGGGTGCTCAGAAAAGGCACATGAAAAGGGATGCCATTGCCCCATTGATTGAAGAGCTGTTGCATCAGCCCTAAAATCTACAATTTTGTTTCTAGTCCCTTGTGAAAACATTTCACCAAATTTCATTCAAATTTACTGGTAATTTATCAAAACATACTCATCTCAGGCAGGCAGGCAGACAGACAGGTACACAGCCCTCCTGGTTCTGGAGATCTGCAGTCCTTTGGGTTTTAGACACACCTGCGACAGATTTCCAAGTTCCAGTATAAACAATGACTTCAGCTAAGTAATGAAGACGTGGGCTGGACCAAAGACCAGAGGACATCTCTTCATTCAGGCGACTTTTACATTTAATATTATCAATAAGCACACTAATTTTATCCAGATGCAGTGCTAAAATGTGGAATATAAATACAATCCAATCTAGAGTTGTGCAGGCACTTTCTGCCATTTGAAACTGATCCTGATCAAAACCAGAATTTTACAGTGATTTTTTGGGGACTTAAATCTGCTGTCAAGGGCAGAAGTTACATGGAGCATGGAGGGCAAACAAAGTTGTGGCTTTTACATACATTTACAACCACATACGGGGGAATAAAACTATCACAAGACCTATCCCACAACACAGGGTTGCTGCTGTATGATTTCACTCAAACTGACACTCAACACTACAATTAGTAAATAACATCATTTTAAAACACTAACACAGCCAACAATCATGTTTAACATGGAATCTTCATTTAATTCAAACAAATATTAAATATTATAAAAATCTGTTAATATACAATATTGGATAAAATCATTGAATAAGAAAATAGTGAGTAAAAGATTAGTGAACATTCAACTAAAAGTTGACTGAATTTTCTTGAACAGAGGCCTTAATTTCAGGATAGCATAGTGTAATTTTATGCCCCCTTGTGTGGAATTGTCAGTACAACATCATTACACTTCACAAACCATGTGACTGAAGTGGAGGGTAACCCTGGTCCCTGATTTGAGAAATAGCCCTTGGGGGGAGAAGTAGAACAGTATCAAGGCTATTCAACCCTAACCCTAACACTGATGTCTTAAGAGTCCTGTTGCATTACTGATGTCAGCTTCAGAAGTATATCAAGGGAATTATGGGTTATTTATCCATTCTGTGTTGTCATGACAGTAATTCTGTTAAGCCTCTTTACTTTCCCTTTCAGATGAAATAAAAAGGGAATTAACATGATACCACTCCTCTTTTGTACAATTTCTTTTGCCCAAAAATATATGGTTAAGCATTTTTGTTTAAATATCATGCTCTGAGGGTTGTTTGTATGTCACTTGATTGTGTTTGGTCCCATGGTGTCCCCCGTGACTGTTGTAATTTCAGGAAGTCCGGTCATTTGTCACACATGACCAGTTTCTGTGTAAGGATGTGTGGTGATTAATTCCTCTTCATATTAGGACATTTGCTTAACCCACCTTTAACTTTAAAGCCACTCAAACTTCTTAAAGCATATGCAAATGATAAAAGTCGATGATTAAACCATGATAGAAATGCACTGTGAATAACATGACAGCAGATGAACGCTCTTCTCAGTGGCTGCCTAACTGATCGCTGCCTCTGATTGGGGATTCTCCTGGATGGAGTTTGTGCCTCTGCCCTGCGAGGATAAAACAGGGTGGGGCAGGAATGACATTGCCCGAGGTAAACGCAATGAAAATGTCTGCAAATGGTTCTTGCTTCCATTCTCTCATCGTTCCTGTTCTGTGATGTATTGATTATGCCTGACTACACTGACAAAGCCTCCTCTCTTCAAGGAGGCCTGTTATGATAACTGCACTAAGTTTGTGCAGCACAGATGAAGCATTTGTTTAATATCCAGTCTGAGCCACAGCACAAAGTACATGTATCGGGATCAATCTGGGATTAGACTGTGGCATCAGTGATGCTCCATGATTGCCTGAATCTGCCGTCCTGCATCCTTTGACAAATTTGCCAATGTGGGGAGGGAACCTCTGGATTTTCTGAACCTCAGAGTTTAAACTGTTAACAGAACTGCCAAGATCCTTATATAAACTATGCATTTTGGACTGCTAGTTACAATGGGCTGTCAGACCATGGAATCATGGCATTTAATGGGATTTATGGCTACTTATTTCAGTTACCTGTGGTTAAAGAGGAAACTGGTGAGACATTATGATATATTTACATTTACTTTTTTGTCATTTAGCAGTTGCTCTTATCCAGAATGACTTAAAAGATGTGAGTACATTTACATTTACATTTTGACATCCAGTATGTACATCCATCTTATCCAATACATGCATGCATTTACTCATTTATTTGTTTTTAAATAAGGCTGTTTTCTTCCTCAATACACAGGGCTTCCCTTGTCTACTCAGGTTGCACAAGTTAACACAGGGTAGGGCTTGAATAGTGTTGTGCTCACATTCACTGGTCTGGGAGTGTTGTTATCCTGGTCTGACACTGTTGCTCATTAAATTTATATAGGTACACTTATGTTCTATTGTGCTGGAAGTCGCTCTGGATAAGAGCGTCTGCTAAATGTATTTAATGTAATGTACATGCCTTTGGGAACGAGTACTTCATAATGTCCCCTGAACACGAGTGCTCTGACAGACGACGCCACTAGATGGCACTGTGACTCTTGAAATTGTATGTCCAATTCATGGGTCATAACAGCAGCCTCACGCCAGGAGGTTCAGCTGTACTGGAATAAAGGCCACACGTATTGTCCTGACTGCCACGTGCATGAAAGCCAGCAGCAATGTGCTGTTTTGGTTTAAATACGTACATGAGATCGAGGGGGTGTGGCATATGAAGAGGTTGTACATATGAAGGGAAGGATAACCATTACATTAAGACAGTTTACATTATCAATAGGTCCGGATAATAGACATTGAATGAAAAAGAGACAATGCAATTGAAGATCATACCAGGTAGATAAACAGAGCTAAATTTCTAATACTCCATAGTTTTGATATGTTAGTCCTTATCAAATTTAAACACATTAATATGTAACCTTATGTTTCACAAAATTTGATCCACTGAAAATAAATGTTCAGTAAACTGGACATTAACTTGGCAGTGGACTCAAGCTGACTGTTGCCATGGTCAACAGGGTTCATGATTTCATAACCAGGGTATCAAAAGCAAGCGCTGTCTGAAACCTGGCTGGTGTGGACGCAACTCTAAATGAACGAAATAAAATGATATTCCATAAGCCCTCCAATCAAGCAGCTTACTCCAGAACATGTCCAGGGTTCTGGAAGCGTTATAGTTGATTTTCCATTGTCGGATTCCAACGTTTTACAAAAAAGAATGAAATTTCCCACATGTAATCGGTACCATGTGACCAATAGCCACAAATGTTTGATGTTTGTGTGATTGTAAAACTAGTGTTCGTGAATTACTAATGTAGCAGCTAGAAAACAGCATATACTGCCCTTCAGAAACAATCGGCCTTTTAGATGAAGTTCCAGCGATTAAGTGTTGTTTTGGGCTGTAACCTTTACTGATTTGCTAGAAAGGAGAGTGAGTTACCTTTAAATCTAGTACTTTGGGGCCAATTTTACCATTCATCGCTCAAAGAGAAGGTATCTGTTTGTCACGATATATGTTTTAATGTAGTTACGGCGTGTTTAATGAGTGATTGTGTGTTTTACATTCATGTTTGTTGCACCGATTTTGCTGCAGCACTATATAATACTGTAAATGGAGCGTGTCTGTGGTTGGTGTAAACGCACCGCATGCGGAAATCAAGCAAAAGCGACTGCGCAGACGAGTGACGAGCCTACATGCTTGGCGGGAAGTGACGCAGAACTCATATTTGCCGCTGAGGCCAGTGGAGCCGAAAAAAATGGCGGAGTATCTGGCATCCATTTTCGGCACAGAGAAAGACAAGTGAGTAAAATGTTGTTTTTCTTTGTTTTAAATCCGTGATCGTAAAAGTGTGCATGCTAGTCCATAAACTGTCAAGTGGTATATGTTGAGCAGACCCTAGAGAATGTGCTACTAGGTGAAGTGGTCCGGCTGTGTTGAATGAATGGGAACGTGGAGAAAGTTTTGCTAACTAGCATGCAACGCACACAACCGTACTCACGTGCTAAACTCGGAAAAAACGGCCGCCTCGAAGATAGTTATTACTGTTTATCTGAATGCAAAGCATCAGCTGTATGCACAGGGATCAACTGAAATCGTTGTTTTGGGTTCTAGCTCGTCCCTAACGCTGCAGTGGTTCGCACGATGCTAGCCGGGCTTTGCTAGCGGTGCCATTGTTTAAAGGAAGGTTTTCGGATGGTTTAGCGTTTGTTGCTCATTGGCTTGAACACAGTCGGTCGTTCTGTGTTACTCAACTGTGGTTGTGGTATTTTGTTCAGGAATAATATAGTATTGGCATCGGTGTTGCTTAATAATTAGCAAGATGGCTAAAATGGCTTGGACCAGTTTATTTACGCGCATGGCGGAAGTGCATACAAGCTACGCCCGCAGATCTTGATCAGCCTAGGGATGGCTAGGGATATGGCGTTCATCTAAAAGAAACATCGTGTAGCGTTACAGCAATAGCATTCGTTAAGCGTTGCTAACATTACCTACAAAGAGCAGTTAATCAAGTGAGCCTCTTAGCCGGGTAGCTAGGTGTGTTTTGTTGTAAATTAGCTAACTTGCTATGAACCGCTGGTAATGAGACATTGAGAGCAAGGTGGTCTAGCTGGTCTTGCTAGCCGTCTCAAGCTTTCCCTGCTTTTATTGTATCAGAATTTGTGAAGCCAGTCGATATGCTTGGTGGCTGGAATGGTTTTAGTCTTGAATTTCATTTCAGGATGACTTCGCTAGGTAGCTAACCAGTTAATGAAAGTACAGGAGCTTTTTTTATGCATATTCCACTCGTTGCATGGTCCACCTTTTTAATCGCATTACTTATTGTCTTCATCTTATTTCTCAACAGAGTCAATTGTTCTTTCTACTTTAAAATTGGTGCATGTCGCCATGGAGACCGATGTTCCAGGTTGCACAATAAACCAACTTTCAGCCAGGTAAGTGTCCAGCAAATCTGCACTGACCAACAGAATATTATATCCTGTTGGCAGTATACTCAGGTGGTATGAGTTTGGGACAGCTATAGTTATATCGTGCGATATACTGCCACCCAGCCCAGCTCAATTCAACAAATTAAGTGGGGAAACACCCTTTGCCGAAGGAAACCGCATCAGGTCTTTAGTGACACAGACTGCAGCACTTTTGAGCGCCCTAGTTCTGAGCACGCTCATCTGTATCACAGTGTCTTGGGAAGGGTACAGGTCTTAGGCCTTAAACCAAAATTAGGACAGTTTGATTTTATCTATCCAGGTTTTTGTGAGATTGAAACATAGATCAAATTACAGAAATATGTAACTATGTACTGTACTCAGAGTTATGGAGAAGGTGTGGATACCTTTTAATGACCATAACACATGGTACCACCGCATGTAATCATACAAAGGTTTGTAGAAATCCCTGAATTGGAGAAGTTAGGTTTACTAACTTCACCTGTGCAATGCTGTTGCTTTTGGCTGTTGAGTGAGACTTAATGAACCTCATAACAAGTTGACCTGCTATGCATTGTCAGTCACCCTGTTTGAACCAATTGGAAGACATTTCTCACCACAGCAAGATGCTGATTGGTTGGAATCACTGAGTGATGACACTGCGTGGCTCTGACCATTCTAGGGATCTGAACACCTCACTTTTATCACTGTTTGGCTTGTGGCTCAATAAATGGGACATATGTGTGGTAGGTTATTCGAACACTCCCTCACTGTGAAATGGACCAACGGATAGGGAGGGCTTTTCAGCCCCGCCTTAAGTGTTTGATGAGACCATTTGGATTCTCTCTAACCCTGCAGGCCTCTGTCTCCTGTCTTGGGGTTGGCCATTTTACATGGTTTCCACAGGGATCTGTTTAAAATGGCCGCACAAGAACAACTGACAATGTGAACTTGGTTCTCTTTGTTCTGTTCCTGATAAATGTGCTTTTTTGTCTTCCAGACCATCGCCCTCCTGAACATCTACCGGAACCCCCAGAACACGGCCCAGTCAGCCGACGGCCTTCGCTGTAAGTGTGCACTCACCTGCAGGTGCCCGCTGGGGCTCTGCTGCACCTACACTGAAGGCTGTTCTTCTGAAGGGCACCACCCTGATGGACCTGCTGAAATAAATACTCAAATAAGTCCTCTATGGACTGGCCAGCAAGACTGCTGAAACCCAGCCACAGAAGGCTCTCAGACAGCATTTTATGATCCAGTTACACTTGCTATTAAAGTCAGTCAAACTAGAAGATCTGTTAAACTTGGTGGGGGTAGGATGCCATAGTAGTAAGGAGAATGGCGTGTAACGTGAAGGTTGCCAGGGGGATTCCTAGGTAGGGCACTGTTGCTGTACCCTTGGACATGGTGCGTATCCTGAATTGCCTCAGTAAATATCTAGCTGTGTGAAATGATCATATGGTGTGTGATTCAGTCTGGATAAGAGTGTCTGTTGAGCAAACGGATGTCCTCAGTCCTTGACTGGTCCGCTCCCTTGCTGTTGCTAGGTGCCGTCAGCGATGTGGAGATGCAGGAACACTATGATGAGTTCTTTGAGGTGAGTGCCACCTTCCTCCACAGTTACCTGTATGCATGTTTTTTTCCTCCTCAAATCTCTGTGCTCATTTTGAGCTCATTGACTCTGCCTGTACCTCATGTTTGTATTGAACGATGCTGCTGAAAGAAGCATCTAGCACACATCTAACTGCTGTCATTAGCTTGACCACTGACCTCCCCTCCCCTTTGAGAATTTCACTGCAGTGTCACAGATGGTCTTCAAACAGTCTCTAAAGATTTGCTACAGATTTTCTTTAATGCATGTCTGCAGCTCTTCATTGTTTTGCTACTGCTGGGTTTTACTGATGCACCTTAAGCAGATGTTTTCAAAATGTTTTTGGTTTCCTGTAAAGTTTTTTTTCGTAATTCGAATATTGGATAGTAAGTGACGGTTTTAAAATTTGACTTGGTGTCTGTTGCTTGCTTGTGACAAGTCATAACTAGCTTATGCTAGAATGGCAGCACTTTTTATTGTTCCTTGTAAGAGCAATTTATTTTCATGTATGCATCACTCTTGATTATGACACGATATGGTGTTATAACTGATGATGGTTGGTCCCATTAGTCCATGCCCTAACCTCAGAGAGATACCATAGACATCTCACTGAGTTCTGCACTCTCACTTGTGCTTTGGAGTGGCTCCCATACTGAAAAGTCTTTCTTGGCTTTCTGCAGGAGGTCTTCACAGAGATGGAAGAGAAGTACGGAGAGGTGGAGGAGATGAACGTGTGTGATAACCTGGGCGACCACCTGGTTGGGAATGTGTACGTAAAGGTGAGCGAACATCACAGGGCTGGTTTACCTCTGTCAAGCGCTGAGTGAAGGTAGCGTGCTTTTCCTAGTCTTTGCTCTTACTCTAGGGGCAGATGCATTTTAAGTAAAATTCAGGGAGACTGCAGCATAGAAAACGTGTGCTAACATTTTGAATGATGCATCTGCAGTTCCGTCGTGAGGAGGATGCGGAGAAAGCTGTCATGGACCTGAACAACCGCTGGTTCAACGGGCAGCCCATCCACGCGGAGCTGTCACCGGTCACCGACTTCCGGGAGGCCTGCTGTCGCCAGTATGAGATGGGGTCAGTGTCCCCCCCCCCGTAACTGCTCCTTCAGTCCCACACACCTCAGTCTGTTGGATGCATGAGAGCTAATATTTTAGTTTTAGCCAGACATTGTATTTTTAATGCAGAGCACGGATTGGTGGAGCCTGGCTGTAATTAAGCCTGCAGTGAGTGCGTGTGCTTGTAGTACTGGGTTTTCTCATTGACACAGTTGACACACAGTATTTATTGCATATGGTGCCACTTGCCTTTCCTTATAGCTATATGAACATCTCTGAACTGAGAAAGCTTTTATTGTAATAGTATAAATTACATTAATATGAACAAACTTCAGTAATGTGCATATTTAACTGCATATTTTTTCATACTAGCTTGCAGATGTCTGGTTCATGTCCCAGTGGTATTTAATATGATTGAGAAAATTACACCCAAGCAGTAATGATTCTATTCAGAAAACAGCACTCTGTTGTAAAGTTGTCATGTGAACCACTTTGCAGCCAGGGCACTGCAACCCAGTTACTGTATTCCGTATGTCTGTATTGGGATTTCTTAGGCATAAGATGCATGTGAATATGTTCAATGGTTGAGTGGTGTCTGACTGCAGTACCTTCTCTGTCCACAGGGAGTGCACTCGTGGTGGTTTCTGTAATTTCATGCACCTGAAGCCCATCTCTCGCGAGCTGCGCAGAGAGCTGTATGGACGTCGCCGGAAAAGGTAAGAGACTGTTTAATCGTCTGCAGCACTGTCCTCTTTAAGACATCCCTCTTAGGAGGTTAGGCATCGCTTATCTTTGTCTGGCTTTGTGTGACCACTATCTGGGTCTGTTTGTGTTGAATGTGTAGCTGTGGGAAGTAGCTCAGCCCTGTGACCGACCAATGAACGAGGTTGTTTGTGTCCACGACTGTTGAAGTAGTCTTTCAGAAATGACCTTGGGTTATGTCCAGTTCTCAATGTGTAAATATTAACCTTCCAGTAGTGTATTTAAAAACATGATTTTGGCTTGCTTTGTTAGTGCACCCTTCAACCATATATTAACACAAAAAGTAAAAACATGCCAGACATGACCGTAGCAGATTCTTTGATCTTCTGTCGTGAGGGCAGGATATCAGAGGTTGTGTAATTTGCAGTGAATATTCTAACCCAGCCTTGTTTGATCATTACATCACCAGATTACGCAGTTCATATTAAATTGTGACTGGATTAGGCCTAGTACACACAGTACAAAGAGTATTGAAAATGGCTAACAATAGTGCCAGTTGACCTGGCAGATGGCTCAAAACTAGACTACTGCAGAATTGGTAGAGTCATGGCTGATGCACCAGACAGGTTTTGAAATGGGTCACCATCTTGGAACTCGACAATGATTTACATGGTCCAGGGTGCTGCCCACTGCTCAGTGGTGCTGCCTTGTAGAGTTCTAAAGTTCTAAATCCAAGGTGCATTAAGATTCCAGATGTTTCTGTTTAGCACCCCAGTCATTATCTCACACTTTATATGCTTGCCTTATTGGTCATGATAGCTGTCAGTGGATGATGGAAACCCTTATAGTCTTACCACAGCTCGCTAAACTACTCCCTGTATTTATGGTTGGGGCATGCATCTTTTGCATTGTCTATTGTTGTACAGATCTATCACTGCTTCATGGTGTAGTTCTACTGGAATTGGCTGACAGAAAACTGCTGTTATTGGCACAGGACATTACTGACCTGAATCTTCATACATTGTGGACAGTTTCTTAAAATACTGTCAAGTCTGCTTGAAATGCCCTAGCAGCTCATAGTTGCTCATAAGAGCAGTTAATCTTCACAATACCAGGTGTTCTGCAGTGGTGTGTGTGGGTGTGTGTGTGTGTGTGTGTGTGTGTGTGTGAGAGAGAGAGAGAGACAAATGTTGGCTAAAACATATCAAAGGTGTAGTTAAAGGAAGGCTTGGTCCCCCCTTTTGGCCACAGTGTCACATTAATTGATGGACAGTGACAGCTGTGGTGAATTGTGTTGTTGGGAAAGCTCTTTGTTTATAAATTGATGTGTTTTTGTGTCTGCCCTCACCCCCTCCAGGCATCGCTCCCGCTCTCGCTCGCGTGAGCGGCGTTCCCGCTCGCGGGACAGAGGCAGGCGGGATCGCGAGAGGCGGAGATCGAGGGAACGCGAACGATCCGGAAGGTTCTGAGAGGGCGGGGCATGACCCGCTCTCCTGCTCTCCCACAGAAATTGGCTCATTTTCCTTTGACATGTTGGACTCATCTTTTTTGTCCTTTCTTGCTGTTTAAAAGTGTTTCTTAATAAAACCGTTGTCATGGTCCTGTTGTGGTTGGTTAATTGGATCAGATTCATTGGATGCAAAATTTGTAAGGAAAGTTGGATGAAATATGAGCTTCTTCATTTACATCAAACTCAAGGATGTCAATGAAGCATGTTTTTAGCTTTTCCAGTGTTCATCTATGTATTTGTCAGTTCTGGGAATATTACTGGTAGACCCAAGCTGATTTGGATTCATTGCCAAGTTTTTTTTTTGCCCTTTCTGAAGTCTCAACACTCAGGTACAATTCTGAATGTAATGTTTTCTGAGTTTCTCATTGCATTTTCTGTTGAAGTAAACTTTTAACACCTGCTAATCCCGTTTTAAGAATATGAATACCACTCTTAGCTCTTCTACTACAATGTCCTGCCATCCAACTCAGTTTCCACCTCCAAATTTTGAATAACTGTTTCATTGCTTCAGGCTAGCCATTCATTCTTAGTTCTGTCAGTGTTACCAAAATGCTATCTCTTTTTATATGTGTGAATTTTGTAGACCGGTCACAGGTTTATATGTTTTATTTTCATGAAGAGGTGAAGGTTTGTAGAGCTGTAGTCTATAACCTCCTGTCTTGTAATTAAGTGAGCTGAAGGTGATACTCCAGAGACATTGAGGTGGGTTAACACCCATGGAGAACATGGAGTCAGAGGGGCAGGACTGGTTTGAGCTGAGTGTAATGTTCCAAAGCTGGACACCAAGCTGGAAAGGCATTAACACTTCTGTGGGGGGATGGAGGCAGAAGTAAAATGGGATGTCCTAAACGGATATCACTGAGCGTCTGGGGATTTCTGCCCCAGATGAAGGACGAGTCAGTATTGCTACATGCTTTGTTGAAACTTTTCCAGTGTAGACACTGACAAGGCAATCACAGGAGGAAAGTCCCATCTTAAAAATATAAATAGATACAATGATAGCTCTAGTAACATAAACTCAAAGGTATATAGCAGTAGAAGTACCTGTAGCTACATCAGTGAATGGACACTGAGTCAACATACTAGCTTTATACAGTGGGCCGCAAGCTACCTGGCTATCTCAGGTTGAGGTACATCTCTGATGGTATGGTTGAGTACCATAAACCTTGCCATGCTCTACTGAAAATAAAGATTTTCTGCTGTGTGCAATAGAGGTGTGGGTAACTGTTCATATTGAATTCATATGTATTTCATATGCATTATGTTAACTTTTTACCGGAACGTTAACAACTGTTAATCCAATAGCACAAGATTTGCTATGTGAAGCCACAATTTTTGACACATGACTCACTTTAGTAAGTGGACACCAATTTGAGCTTTGGTATGCTTGTTTACCAAAAGTAGTACATTCTTCATGAATATGTTGATGCTGCCTTCTGCTTCTGCTCTTGTTAGGAGCTTGCAGAGTAGCCAAACAAACCCTGATTTGGTAGATGTAGGTAACCTGAGAAGAGTGGGGCTGCAGGTTGGAGGCAGAGCCTTTGGCTGGAGCTCTCACTGTAGACCTTAAGCCACCATTTTAATTACATCAAATTAAACGTTTTCATTTTCTTATAAGATCCCTATCCTAAACCATAAACTGATCCGATTTGTAGACATCGTCTTGATCTGCTCTGACAATGACGAGAACTATGATTCAAGGCACCAACTACCAGAACTCAGTTTCCACCTTGCAGTCAGGTTACCTTCAGTGAACCTCCAAACAATTCCATACACAAGGAGGGAACAAATCCCGACTCAGGCGTACTCCCCAGTTCCGGCCAATAAACGCTCGCTGCTGAGGGAACTCCCAATTGATTGGCCTGTCTCTCGCAGTCTCCTCCATGCGCTGGAGCCGCTGGGGGGTTTTCACACATTCGAAGCGGAAGTCGGTCCTCCTGGGGCACGCGGTTCTGCTTAAAAGAGTATCATTCGAGAATAAGGTAAGTGAAAATTGGTGTGAAATAATAACGTAACGAAACCGTCCAGGAATGGAAGTATACATAAAAGCATGCAAAAGAAAAAGGCATAAGTACGTCTTTAAAAGACGTAAACGGCGTCTGATAAGGTTAGACATTGGCACACACTGGAAAATACTTCACGCAATTTTAAGAGTGATACAAAGAATGCGGTGTCGGTGATGTTAAATGCAATCTAGAATGACTCATCAATCTGTCGTTACTGGAGTCACTACTGTTTGTACTACTTCATTATTTATGCACTATGTAAAAACTGTCTTTACATTTGAATAAATTACAGTATAAGCATAATAGGTAAATGGAGAAAACAGGTGATTGTGCTGATTGGGGTTGAATCAATTTTGGTTAGATAAAATGCTAAGAGCAAGGGGTACATGTAAAACATGTTACTTGTTCTCACCAGCTGGCTCTTACCAGTGCTGAACCATGTTAGCTTTAAGCCAGTCCACGTAATGGTTGACTTAACATCAGAATTTTGTGCCAAATTCGTTCTTTCAAAAGCTGTAAGAATTTGCGACGTTGGCATCAACTGAAAGGCACTTTGTAACAACCTCAAGGTACTTTGTGGAAGTCCAAGCGTTCATTCAGCGAAATGCGGGACTTTTTCTAGTTTCTCAGCCTCCCATTGTCCCTACGATGTGTTCGTAGTGCTAGGAGTACAGGTAGTAATGCTCCGTTAGGGTTTTGTTTGATTTTTAGTTACTAGCTTACTGTCATGCATGTTAGTACATGATACCAAATGTTTTATGACACAAAAGCCTGCTTGGTATATTTCATAAACTTAAAAACGAGCTTACCTTGAAGAGTTATCTATTGCCTTTCATTGTCTTTTTCTTAATATTTATCGTAATGTATTTATGTAATTCCCTAGTGCTTTGTTTATCAAGTTATATTCCACCAGAAGTGATAGTGACCACACTGTATTCAATTAGTATACTATCTTCTCTGGTCAGAGCTGCTTCAAATATGCTCACCTATAGATACAATTGGCTACTTCAGAAACATTCCTGTTTGGGATTTTTTTGGTAAGTGTTTAAGTATAAAGTAATACTACTGCCAAACAGAAATTAATCCTACCCCATGTTTTACTGTTTCAGAAGTGAATACCTTTTTGCCCCTGTGTGTGTACGTGTGTCTCTGTGTGTTTTGAGATGAAGCTCAAAACTCTCCAGATGACCGGTTTGTCAACATGTTTAGGCTTAATTTGACAGTATCACAGGGTGCTGCCCTGCTTTTCCTGTTATGGCTGGCTGACGTGGACTGCTATACACATGCTTTCCAAGTAAATACCTGTGAACTCTGTTGGGAGCAGATCAGTGTTTACTCATGACAGCAATATTTATGTCTTCTCCAACATTTTAGCTGTTTGAGTGTTGAGGAAGCGCTGCTGTGTGGGGTGGACAGCATGCAAAATGTGGGCGTAAATCTGTGGGGGTGACTTCTAATCTGGTCCCCCTTTCCCAGGTGAGCCATGCCTTCGGTTCCGTCTGGCAAAGTGACCAGCGGTCTGGCGCCTGCCTGTCCCCACGCCACTCAGACCCAGCCGGACCAGACTCTCAGAAACGTGGATGGCGACGGGAACGTCCTAGTGGAGCCGGCCCAGCTGAACGGGCAGGAGAACGCTGGGGACAGGACATGGATTCGCCCGGACCTGCCCAGCAGGTGCACCTGGCGGCTGGGAGCATCGCCCTCAGAGTCCCCGCACACCCATCCCGAAAGGTGAGCTCCTCTCCTGTCCGTTCTTGCTCTCCTGTCATTGTCTTCCCTTTGTTCCTGCATCCACCTGACAGACACATCCTTAGTTTTTACAATGCGGCTTGCAGCAGCTACATTCATTCACTCAGCGATTTCCAGTACAGATGAAGACATTTTGGCATACTGCCTTCTTGGGGAAAATTATTTCTCTGTGGGCCAACTTTTTATACGCAACTAAAAAGTCACTCCCAAGTTAATCAGAGAGGAACTGAATCAGTGCCTCTATTTTAAATAAAACTATTGATGAGAACCTAAGTTGTGGCAGCAAATCCAAAAGTACATTTTTGGCAGAAGATGGTTTCACTCTGCCTGAATGAGAGTGAAATTCTGCTGGCACATTTTAGTACATTTTTTGTCACATTTTTGTTGGTATTCAGTAATCTGAGCGCAAATGGCCTTGAGGCATTTTCCTGCAGTTTTCTGTATGCCAAATTTAATTACAATATCAACCAACTGAAGTGAAGACTACATCATTCAGGCATGTCAAATCTAGAGAAAGGTGCGGACCTCCCTACACATGGTGTAGCTGCAGTAAAACTAAAATCCGTCAGTTCATTATTGCATTGCTGCACTGCATCAGTGGAGCCATCATGTGTTTTTCACATATCATTCACCTGTTATAGGTCACATGTTATATGTTCATGTTAGAGGCACAGGTCTGGCTCATTTTTGATTTGGTAAGCGTCTCTAGGAAGTGTTCTTGTCCTGTGTAGCTCTAATAGGGACTGTGCAGTATAAGCCTAACTCCACCGCCCCCGTCCCCACCAACCCCTCCACACACAGGGAGAAAGCCCAGAGGATCCTCCCCAACATTCTGAAGAGGATCGGGGACACCCCCCTGGTCCGGATCAACAAGATCCCCAAGGCCTTCGGACTCAAGTGCGAGTTGTGTGAGTGATCAGTCCGCTGCTACTGCCTGCTGGGTGAATCTGTCGTAGGCCATTTTGTTGTACCTTTGGAACTGTTTATTCCAGAATGACAGAGTAAGGAAAAATGGTGGGAGATGGGAGAGAAAGAAAAGTGTGTTGTCCCCTACTTTCACATTAAGACAGATCAAGTACTGTATTCATGTTCTCAACTTGCTGTCTTGCTGTCTATTTAGATTTGAGGCCCAGATCTAACCACAGAGCATTGTATGAAGTTTCAACAAATCCCAGCCTGCCCTGTCTAACAGATGCTGTGGTGGTGTGGGTACATCAGACAATTCATTTGCAATTCAAAGGTTTTTATTATACACAAATGAAAGGGCAATGTACAGTCCTCTGATTACACTGTATGCATATTTATTCACTTAGAGTCCTCCTGCGGGTAGAAATAACCATTGCATTATTCAGACCCATTTCCAGGAAGACTTGCCAATCACAGAGGCAATTTATAGCATTTAGAGAGGCTGGGTACTGTAAAGAGGAGCTAAATTGGTATGTCTCAGATCTCAGCATTTTACTGTAAAGAAGGTGCTTCTCTGTATAAATGGCCTGCTTGCTCTGAATTTCTGTAATCATGGCATCATACTTACTGACACACTTATAAGCATTACATTTATGTGGGTGTGTTGAATCTTGTTGAATCTTTAGTATGCCTTTTTGGGGATCTGGTAGGTTTTTCCTCAGTTTATTTCCCTTAAGAAAATTTCCCTTAAAAATTTCATTTTTATGAATCATCAATCATCTGATGGAAAAATCATCAGAGTGAGAGTGAGTTTTATCTCAAGCTACCAAGTAAGTCGCTTATGTACGCTTATGTATCTCTCTGTAGGATTTGAAACCATTTGTCAGTCAGAACAGTGTCACGGATCTGACATGTCAGAGACTACAGTCCAGTTTTATGGTTTTAATGAGTGCTATTTGGACGTCTAAGCCATGCAGTCAAGCTCTGGTGGATTTGAACAGCTTAACAGAGGCAAACGCCGTTCCCAGACTTCAAAGAATTCACATGAATTGGATTGCTGCTTTGCTGTCTAAGCCTTTGGGATTTTAAGGTTGTGGAGTCTATGCTAAGTTGCTAAGTAAAGAATGGGGGGTCTTTGATTAGACGCGGTTGCATTTTCTTTGTTCCGCCAGCTTGCAGAGTGTTGGTCACACACAGATTCCTTTCTCAGAGTGCTTCCTCTGTAGATGCCTTCTCATCACCTCTTGCAGTTTAATGCTGCCTAATGCAGTGATCTGTCGCTAATGGACAATGCACCAGAAGGCAGCCATGCAACAAACTAACTCTGTAAGGCTCCCCCACTAATGTATGAAGGTCTGGTCTGTTGCAACATCAATGACATCACCACAATGAACACAAAGAGTTAAATGTCTGGGTATTCTTGATGAAACATCAAGTCACTTTTTAACTGTAAAGGATTAAATATTGTGGGATTAAAATTTGCTGTAGGGTGCTATAATTTACGGTAGTAGATGTTAAACCATTGGAATGTTGCTTTGCTGTCTGAGACCATTCACATTTAATTGAGAATGTCACCTGAACTTAGAAATGATTGAACTATTAATGGTTACCAGGTGGTGCTCCTCCCCCATCAAGAGGAAAATTAGGGGGACTAGCAGAAACAAGATGGTGGTGGATATGCAGGATGTGGGTTGGAGACAGCTGATCTACTCCACAGATTTTTCCCCATCTGTGTGTGCTCTTTCCCTCTTCCTCCCCCGCCCTCTCCCTCCGTTTCTCCCTCTGATTCTCTCTCTCTGTCTCCTGCCCGCGCAGTGGCTAAGTGTGAGTTCTTCAACGCGGGGGGCAGTGTGAAGGACCGGATCAGCCTGCGCATGGTGGAGGATGCAGAGAGAGCCGGCATCCTCAAGCCCGGCGACACCATCATCGAGCCCACGTCTGGCAACACGGGTGCGTGCGCGCGCCTGTGTATATTTGCACATGCATGTATGTACTGTACGTGCATGTTTGTGCATGTGTTCACTGAGGCCCGGAGCCAGTGGCAGGTTGACATGCTGTTTGTTACTTCACCACAGTCCGAGACAGTATTGGTGTGATGGCATCTGGATCGTGACACATACTCGGTCGCACTCCCACACACACACACACACACACACACACACACACACACAGTCACATTCTAACAGGACTGCCCCTTCCCCTGACTGTGTGCGTTCACTCACAGGCATTGGGCTGGCGCTGGCGGCCGCCGTGAAGGGCTACCGGTGCATCATCGTCATGCCGGAGAAGATGAGCATGGAGAAGGTGAGGGCTCTCTCTGAAGCCTCATTAGAGCCTGTGGAGGGTGACAGGGACTGAGGCTTGTGGTCTCTTTTCAGACTGTAAGAAATGATCACAGGCTCATCCAGTCTTTTTTATGAATGGGAGAATGGGCTTTGCATGCTCCTCTGCATGTCCAAAAAATGTAACAGTGGAATTTCTGAGGGCTCTGTGTGTGTGTGTCAGGTGGACGTTCTGAGGGCTCTCGGGGCAGAGATTGTCCGGACCCCCACCAGTGCCCGATTCGACTCCCCAGAGTCTCACGTGGGCGTGGCCTGGAGGCTGAAGAATGAGATCCCCAACTCGCACATCCTGGACCAGTACCGCAATCCCAGCAACCCCCTGGCCCACTATGACACCACGGCCGAGGAGATCCTGGAGCAGTGCGATGGTGAGGGGACTGTCTCTCCTCCTGCTCCTCCGTTTGTGTGTGTCTCTCCTCCCTCTCTCTACAGTCGTCTGAAGTGTTAAGTGAGAATAAGACAGTGAATCATATTTACTGGGTCTGTCGTCAGGAGGGAACACTGTTAAATGGTTTGGTCCAGCACCTTCCCCCCTTCCCCATCCAACAGGCAAAAGGTGTGTCCTGTTCACTACAGCACCCTGCAACCTCAGCGTGTCACTTCCTGTGTGAAACCGCTGTTGCTGTGGAAACCTGGGTCTGCCATGCTCAACACACATCACCCACGTAACAGTCCTGTTCTCAGTCTATTGCTCAGTTTTCACTCATCCTTGTCCTGCACTCATCCCATGCACAGGTAAAGTGGACATGCTGGTGGCCGGAGCTGGCACAGGCGGCACCATCAGTGGCATTGCCCGCAAGCTCAAGGAGAAGTGTCCCAACGTCAAGGTGAGCCTCGGATGTTCCTCGTTATCGTGCGTTCGGCCTCGTGAGAGCTCGTGCGAGCACACCGAGTGCCAAGATGAAAGCGTGGTCCCAGACAGGCTCGTGCTAAACGGTCCCTGGACGCCTGGAAGCTTAGCTGCTGTATCCCCCTGAGCTGCTGAGCCAGTTTAGCCTTTTCCAGTCAGTAGAGTTTGCTTAGCTGTGCTTGTGATCAAAGGTCGACGAAGCGCAGATGTTCTGTTCTGTGTTGTGGTGAAAGCGATGTGTGGTGTACTTTTCCTAAATGTGCTGATTACATTTCTCAGAAGAGGTTTATGGTGTTCGTGACTGTCCACTGGTTTTCGTGGGGTGTTTTTTTCACTAGTTATGATGGTTGTGTGCCGTTTCCCAAATGCCTTTATCGGGCTTGCTGTGGTATGGGAATGTTATTTTTGTGTCAGTGGTATTGGCTCTTGCCATACTCTTCAGGGGTTCACCTTGTTGTGTTGTGTTCTTGCCAGATCATCGGAGTGGACCCCGAGGGCTCGATTCTTGCAGAACCTGAGGAGCTGAATAAGACCGATAAAAGCCAGTATGAAGTTGAGGGCATTGGATACGACTTCATCCCAACTGTGCTGGATAGATCTGTGAGTCCTAGTAATTAGGGAAACGCTCATAGCACCTGTGTGCATGTGTATGTGTGTGTGCATGTGTATGTGTGAGAGGTGTAGCTCTGTGCTGATGTGTATGTGTGTATATTTGGGGTGTAGCTCTGTGCTGAGCTGTGTGTGTGTGTGTGTGGGTGTGTTTGAGGGTAGCTCTGTGCTGAGCGGTGTGTGTTTCTGTCAGGTTGTGGACAGGTGGTACAAGTCCTGCGATGAGGAGTCCTTCGCCATGGCATGCATGCTGATCAGAGAGGAGGGTCTCCTGTGCGGTACGCTCTCCTGCCACACGTCACCTGTCACTTTCCCTACACACGATTCCTGTCACACTTCACCTCCCACCTGCCACTTACCTGTCACCTTCCACATATCAACTGTCACTCATCTGTCACCTGCTTACAGCCATGTCAATGATCACTCACAGAAACTGAAGGTTCCTTGGAAGCCAAATTGAATGACAGACCTAGAGGGTCACATGCGATGACCTTTACAGGAGTGTGAACCTTGTAGCTGTGAGTGTGGGACTGTAGAACTCTGTTACAATAAGAACAACTCTGACTAATCATGTGAGAAGAGTTCTTCCAGCTGTAATGCTGTTTGCTGTCGACAGTTTTGATCATACATTTTGGTATACAACACATACATTTAGGCCTGAGGAATGACAAACATTTCTTTCCAGCAGTTTGTTGTTTATCGCATTTTGCATACTTCGCTCATGGTTAAAGTAAACAGGGCTACCCTTCCCTGGGGTGTGAGGGGGGGCCTAAGGAATATGAGGTGAGTGGGCGTGGAATGGCTGTATGACTGAGCCTTGGGATGGGGGGAGGGGAGTGTGTATAAATGACCCCTGATAGGAACCAATTGGAGGTGGGGGAGGGGAGGGGGCAGGGAGTGTGTGTATGAATGAGCCCTGTGGTGGTGAGGGAAATGAAGACTGATCTCCCTCCTGTGCCAGGCGGTAGCTCGGGCACGGCCATGGCGGCGGCAGTGAAGGTGGCCAAGGAGTTGAAGGAAGGCCAGCGCTGCGTGGTCATCCTGCCCGACTCCATCCGCAACTACATGTGAGCACCGGGGGAGGGGTGGAGAAGGGTGGGGGTGTGCAGTGAGACATGGGGCCGGTGTGGGATGTTGCCTCACATCACCAGGCAGCGTGGGCAGCAGCTCCTCCGCTGACCCTTTTACCCGTGCCCTCTCTCCAAGGTCCAAGTTCCTGAGCGATAAGTGGATGTTCCAGAAGGGCTTCCTGAGGGAGGAGGACATCATGGTGTCCAAGCCCTGGTGAGAGTGCGCCCCCTGCAGGTGGGGAGGGCTGAGAGATGAAGGGGTCTGGTGGGCTCTGACACTTGCACACTTGGTCTTCTTACATCACACATAAATCACAGGATTTTCTGTTTGAGTAAATTTTTAAAAATATCATTCTGTGTCTGTGATAGTCATGTATCATGTGTCCTGTATGTATAAGAGCATCTGCTAAATGACAATAATGTAATGTAATGTAATGTAATGTAAGGTAGTCATGCTTTAGAAGTGTGTCTGTGTAGTCCTGTACAAAACTACAACCTATGATAATTCATTACCCACAATCCATCTCTGTAATTGTGTGTTCCTGTGCTTCTTGGCACTAAAGGCACCCTGAGTTTACCTCGTTACCGCTACTCGTCTGGGACTTGACTCCATAGCCTGTGATGGCCTGGATGCACACCCATGCGCGAGGCCAGTGTATGGATGTGAATGTGTTCTTTCCCGTCTGTCAGGTGGTGGAACCTGAAGCTGCAGAGCTTGAACATGTCAGCCCCCCTCACTGTGCTCCCCACTGTCACCTGCCAGAAAACCATCCGGATCCTGAAGGAGAAGGCCTTCGACCAGGCGCCTGTGGTCGACGAGTCCGGGTGGGTCTGAGGAGCTTGGCAGCGTCATTCAATCCTGGTGGCGACTGGCCTTTCCCAACAGTAGCTGCTGATGCAGTTGGCCAATGCGCCTGCATCCATGCATCTACACATGGTAGCCATGTGTCTCTGTCAAAGGGGTTTGTCCCTGTTTCTGGGATATGGGGTACAATGCAGCTCCCTTGGTCTTGCACACAAATGAGGGGCACTTAGATAAACATCACAACGCAGGTGCAACCATGATAAACATGCGAGTGCATTGCGCTTTAATGTTGATACCTGGAATGTGTAACGTTTGTTTTCTCCAGTCTCTGCTACTTTTGTGGGATTGTATGGCCTTAGAACTCAGTCCTAGGTAGGCACAGTTGAGTTGTCGCTGAAGAGCAGCACATGATCTTTGATGAATGCAAACATGGTCGGTCTTTGTATCACAGCAGTCAGCTCCTCAGCAGCAGCTGTGTACCAGTCTCAGTGGGGCCAGTGTGCAGACCAGACTGACAGAAGGTTTGGCTACAAATAGACAGATCTGTCCCATATAAGGTCTGTCACGGACTGAACGCTGTGCCGTTTGTGAAAGACGCCATCGATACCGCTTCACCTCACGAAAGACATTTTTGAGAACCTGTAAATTCCCGGCGCTGGCGGAACGCATGGGCGCGCTTCCCGAAGGGGAGGGCAGTGTGACGGAGTGCTGTCACTACGGTTGAGTATGTGCTTTGACTGCCATGCCAACAAGCCTGGCTCTTTGGCGTTGTGGTCAAAGTCGCATGTTTGGTACCCTGTAGACCCGGGTTCGAGGCAGGGTGGGGTGACTGCTCTTGCCCTTCGCTAAAAGGTCCTTTTGTCCAAAGCAGTCTTGTACACAGATGCGATGTCCCTAACCCCCAACCACACCTTGACACTGATCAGACTGTAGTGTATAAATAAATAAAGACAAATTTCTCCTTAAAGTATTTCACATCTACTTTGCCACTGCTCTCTCCATGACACTTTACCACTTAACAGTGCAGAGAGTAGCTAGTGGACCAAAGTCAGGTTTAGAGCAGCTCGAGGGCCATGGACTGGTCTGCGTGCTCATTTTGTGCATGGTAACTCTGGAAAATGTGCTTGTCACCCACTCTGTCTGCAGGCTGATTCTGGGTATGGTGACTCTGGGGAACATGCTGTCATCTGTTCTGGCTGGCAAAGTGAGACCCTCTGACCCTGTAAGCAAGGTCCTGTACAAGCAGTTCAAGCAGGTGAGTTTCCCCATCTGTCTCCTGGCCTTACCCTGGTCTCAGGTAAGGCTGTCTTGCTGTGTGGGAAGTGTGGTGTTCCTGCTTTGAAGTCACGCGCATGCACACACACACACACACACACACACACACACACACACACACACACAAACCCGTGTCACATGCAGGTCTCTCACAGTTCCCCAGCCCCTGTGTGCATGACCTTGGAACCAGCAGTTACACCAACAAAATTAGACGGCATAGGAGCTGCAGTCATGTTGGCACAGGAGACAATTCCCTTACAATATCTTCAGTAAAGCAGTCTCCAGTCTTTGTTCTTAATAGCTGCAGTTGATTTTTCTGAAGGCAAACTGAACCTGAAACCATTGCTTCTTCCACTCTGCCATACTGCCACCCATGTCGGGATTGAAATGCTCTTATTCACAAGGAAAACCAAAGTAGCTGTGTTTTATTTGAATGGTTAATTGTTTAGATTAGATCTACGGGTTTGGGATCGCTGGATTAGTAACGTGACCTTGGGTTAGACATGACCCGGATTCAATCCCAGCTATGCCATCAACCAACAATAACCAGGAGCCCCACCACTGGCTGCGTGCTTGTGTCTTGGAGTTTTGGATTCGTTATGCTTCACTGTAGAGGTTGTCAGGGTTAGATTCCAAACAGGATTGTGTAAGAAGCAGAAATCTCTGGGAGAAAAAAAGGGCAAGGCCCCACTCTGACAGAGATTAAAGAGTGAATTACTGGTGTCAGATTCTGACCTCCTCCTCACCCGTTTCTGCTCCTCTTTCAGATTCGCCTCACAGACAACCTGGGAAAGCTGTCCCGCATACTGGAGATCGATCACTTTGCCCTGGTTGTGCATGAGCAGATTCAGTGTGAGTGTTCATCTTCTGCCTCCCCTGTCCTGTCACCGTCTCACTATTGTCAGCCCTCCCCCTTACCCTGACCTTCCCTATCCCTCTGTCTCTTGCAGGAAAGTAAACTTTTTTGACAAATACACATATCCAAACATACATTTGTATTTCAGTGTTGCCAAAGCAAGTATTCATCCACAGAATACATAAACTTTAAACAGGAATTATCATGTGTTGAACTTGGTTGACATGAACTGAATTAGCATACCCCCTCTGTCCTCAGTAATCTTCTCGCTATTGTGTCTTACTTTGAGTCCTTTTTCTCCCTTTGACCTTCCCTATCCCCTTGTCTCTCGCAATACAGTAAGCTTTATTGGTGTGACAAATACACACAACCAAATGTACATTTGTATTTTTGTCAGTGTTGCCTAAGCAAACATCCCCATCAAATGCAGAGCACTCACAATTGTTGCCTAAGTCTCACTTTCATTCTCTCTTGCTTTGCCTAGTGACTAACTAACTCTGTCTCAGACCAAACATAGTGAATTACATCTCACTGCCTCCAATGCTTCTGTTTTTGTTGCTAAAAAATCATGACTCTTGCTTTGGGGTGATATGTGCATCATAACCTTATTGTTTTTATGAAACTGGCATTCCTTTTGTTGAGAGTGCAACATGAAAGAGATTTGTACTCTAAGTGGAAATTGAGATGCAATAAGATGTCAGTCAAACCAAGCCAGGTGATCTCGAAACTAAGACAAAGTCATGTTCCAACAGCACAATGACTGAATGTGACTTTTTTGTGGAGAATGTTTAGTCTGTGTCTAAACAAGGTCAAATGGTCTTCAAGGTCTTCCTCTGAAATATATTTCCCTACACAGACAACTTTTCATGGGTTTGACTTGTGCTCTATAGCCTACTCATTGTGTAACAGGCTGATCTCTGATAGCAGTAAATAGTTCCAAAAAACAATCTGCTTTCACACAGCCTTGAAAGCAGGGCCAAATGCTAAATCTCAGTTTATTGTACAGAGTTCACTGGGTTTGCCGTAAGGCTGCTCTGGATAAACAGGACTTTGTGTAAGGACACGTGTGCTTGCCTAATCTGCCTGGCAGTAGCAAAGTCCACTCACGACTTTCGGTTTTTAGGATGCATTTGGCATCTAAGGCTGTATTGAGAATACACTGGTAGACAAAGAGGGGGACGATCTTCAAAGGAAGGCATTGATGGCTTCCTTTGTGCAGCTTGCAGGCTTGTGGGCCTGCACTGTGTGCAACCCATAGTTGAGGAAAGGGGGGAGGGGCTGCATGTGAAGAACATGACATTGGCTCGTTATCGTTAAATGGATTTATATAATCTCTGTTTAATTGAGCACATTATTGCATCATCCAGTGTGCTGTTGCTACAAATTGGCACCAGCCTGAGAGTAAATTTCCAGTGTTTCGATTGCCAGCACACAAAAAAAGCTACCACAGCGCTTGCTGATGACATCATAGTGACCCCCCAGCATGTTCCAGTTAAGAGATTAGGCTATGGCCTGATTCCGTCTCTCCTCTGCTAGTTGGTTTAGGGGTGGGTTACAGCACCTGTTATGTCAGGTGCCTTGCAGAAGGGCGTGCTGTTGTTCATTCTTGACGTCCACTGAGTCAGAGTCCACACTACTGCTGACCTGTCATGGCACCATTAAAGCCTACATCATCTTCTTCTCTCCTTGTCTTGCTCTTCCTGTCTTCATCTTCCCTCTCCATTATTCCTTTCCTCTTTTCTCTCTCTCTCCCTCCCTCCTTGAAATGTCTCAGTGTATCTCACCCTCTCCGTCTCTGTTTTGCAGACATGGAGGATGGCTCCCCCTGCCTGAGGCAGATGGTTTTTGGGGTGGTGACGGCCATGGACCTGCTCAACTTTGTCACTGCAAAGGAGAAGAGGGAGCTCTAACTGGTTCCTGTGCTTGAGAGCTCTCAGAGACAGGCAGGAATTTGCTGTAGCTCAGATGCACCCTCAGTTATCAGCTGTGATATCACAATGAAGGTAGACATCTGTGGGACTGCTTTTGATGAAAAGACCTTTTTGTTTCTTCTATTGTTTTAGTTTGCCTGAGTTCCATGATGACATAGATCCTTCTTTAGAATCAGTTGTGAAAGGTACTTGATGGTAGCAAGATGTCCAGCTACCATCATACATTTGATTAGTAGAACTAGGGTTAAATTTGGGTCTCCTCAATCTCTCAGTAACCTGGAATGGCAAGGGGGTTGTTAGTTATGAGTAGGTACTTGCTGGGTCGATACTCATGATATAACGAATATCACACGTGCCTTCTTTCTTTCATAAATCAAACCTGCATAGAATTTTTTTCAAAAATATCAGATACATGTAAAAATGGTTTTTTCGCACAGTGAATATCTTCTGGCCACTATATAATGTTTTAGCTAGCTGAATAGTTAAAACATCAATCTAAACTGAATGTTGTTCATGCCAAGTAGTTGACTTGGATTCAACCTGAAGCTCATCAAATGTTTCTCATCTTAGAAAATGCATATAGAAAAAACAGTGTAGCCTGTCAACTACCATTAAGTAGCTAGTTTTCTAGTTACCTAAATATCAGCAATTAGCTAGATGCAAAAGTTTGCTGGTAGTTAGCTTTTGTATTCATCATGGTGCTGTTTTGTACATATTCACTCACCAAAATGTTCAGAGAGAAGAGTGACATGTCTTGTGAGCCAATTATGTACTTCTCAACAGTTGATAGTACACTGTTATGCAAACATGTTGACTCTCCTAACTCTTCAGCATCATAGCTCTCTGCCACTGCACCATTACTTGCACCTGCTGTATTGACTGGCAATTCATTTTCAACACATTTGTAAATGGAGTCGATCAGTAACGTTTTATAAATTAAAACTTTTGATATGTAGTGAATTCCATTTCCTCTGAAATTTCTGTTTTTATCTATCATACACCATAAATCAGCAAGCTGGACGACAATTATGTATTTTGTTTAAGACATGAAAGACAGGTGAATTTTTTTCCTGGAGAGTAATTTCTCATTTTCATAAATTCCTCATTTTCATCATTGAAATGATTGGCTGGACTTAAAAATAGCAATTATATTTCAACACTTGGTGCTGTTTGTCCTAACTGTTGAATAATATTGACATTGATCATCCAAGAATTGAAAATGTTTAAACAGTCCCAGCAAAGAATTTAAGATCCTCCTCAATGAGCATGGAGTTTTTCATTGGTCTTGGCTGCAGTGTTCCTCTGATTTTTACCTTACTTGTGATGAGACAATTCATTTTATTTAAGTTCAGTTGGCGAGGTAACTTTGTAAACTGATTTTTATTGTTGCATAACCAACAGAATAGGTTGCATTAAGATGTTTGCATTTTGATTTATTTAAATGCTACACTCTAACTCTTATTTAAATGCTCCCATGAATGAGTAATGGTGAACAAATGGCTGCTACCACACATAACTACAAGCAGCAAGGAATAATTGCAGGCTTTTACAGAAGACAAACATAAAGTTAGTTAGGTGTTTTTAGCTGTGGAGTCAATTTCTTCTTGTCATTTTGGCCCTGTAGATGGCGCTGTGTTGTAGCTTTCTGGGGGCTGAGTAGTCAGACCGATCAGAGATGCCTCCGGTTCAGCACTATCTAGTAACCTCACAAGACAGTGGGTGCCATGCTGTAGGCCATGACTTATTTGATCAAAATGCCACCCTCTGAAATTCCTGCTTACAAACCTGTCTTATGCACAACCAAGTGATTTTAAAACTGCTTTACTGTGACGCAAAGTTGGTCTTCCAGTATTTTCATGGAGATCCAGCTGCTTTTCCTGTTTCAAGTCTAACGTATCAGAAAGGCACTTTATCTGAAATCTGAGCTATTGCCATAGCGCTGCTTGTAACACTGTTTTTGTTGTCATTATTGTTTTATTGACTTTATTACAATCTTTGCTGTGTGTATGATAAATTAAGATGTTGCAACTGTGGAGTACAGCATTACAAAGATGAGTGCCTATATGCAGAAAGATATGGTTTTGTGTGCAAAAACACATCCCACACATTCTGTCAAAATCTTGTCTGTGGTGGGATCCAACTGTCTTTGAATTTAGTTCTGCTTGTTATTGTTTTTGGGCTTTGTTGAAATGACTGGCTAATGCAATGAAATAAAGGTTGGATCTTCGAAGTACCTGAAGTTTCTGATTGCGTGAACCGGATTTTGTGTTGAACTGAGAGTTGTACATCTGATGTGCATGTGCTTGTGAATTGTGATTTTTGTGTGTGTTTGATTCATTAGGTTCCCCAGTTCAAATGGTATTTGCTTATTCAATGGATTTTTTCTGCACTGCATTTATTATTCTATTAGACCAGCTCCAACAGCAATATGCATTTTAAATATGTGCTTATGTTGCTATTGATCCAAATCATGAGTGAGTCCTCCATCTTGCCATCGTCCCTCTGCCATTACTACTACTACTTAGTAATCTGAAGGTTATTGGAATCCGTATTCATTACTGTGATGAATGGCAGATGCTGTTATACAGGTCAGGCCTTTAGTGCATTCAAGAAGTTGTGTGCTGTTCCTCCTTTCAAACCATTGGTATATGTAAATATCAGAGAAGTATTCGCTATAGATTTTCCATGTGCCAATACCACCCGCCTGTTGCTCTTAAATTTGAACCTTAGAAATACATTGTGAACAAAATCTGAAGCCCTCACCATGATTGCAGAAACAACGAGCAGTGTTTCTCAATCCTGCTCCTGGAGGCACGCTGTCCTGCACATTTTCCATCTTTCCCTGCTCTACCTACCTGACTGAACTCATCAGTGGCACTTTTGATTGGCTGAGCGCACCTGATTTAATCAAGAGCATGTTAATCACACTAATCAGGTGTGTTTGGAGCAAGGATAGATAGAAGATATGCAGGACAGTGGGCCTCCAGGAGTAGGATTGAGAAACACTGTGTTAGAGAACTTGATTACACAGTCTCACCACTAGAGGGCAATAAAACCTTCACATTCCCTTAAATGGGACAAACTGTTGTGAGATGTTCTGATGGTCCTTATTGTGCACCTGTCAGTTCCAGTCACTGAGTAATCTACACTGTGCTGACACACTATAATTATGCTCATTCATCACTCAAGTCCAAGCCCAAGAACAAGCAGACAAACTGTGTGGAGTTTTGTTACTGTTATATATTGATGATTTTTGAGAATATTCCTCTACAGATAATTGAATTGCATGTATCTGGCCGGAATAAAGGGTAACAGCTGAACGTTCATCATAAAAAAGTTAACACTTCTCCACATGAAAAAAAGATTTTATACACATATGCACACCCACTCACCAAATTCACCATACATGAATTTCAATATATTATGGGTCCTTGTTATCAAGGCTCTCAAAGCTTCCTTGACCTCAGTGACAGAACTGGAGCTTCAGTTACAAACATCTGCTCTCAGCTGGGCGTCAGTGCTGTGGCTCTACAACCTCTGCATAAGGAAGGGTGAGCTGGCTGGGCAGAGTGACGGAATATCTCCACCTCCCTTTGTTCAATCCATTGATAAAAAAAAAGAGCCGGGTACCGGCGCGTGCCTCCAAACCTGCTGACTGTGCGAAAACAAAGCCAGCGCTTAAACCCTCTTTTACATCCCCTTCTGGGCACCTCGACAATACCACCCCCCCAAAAGTCACCACTCTGCTTCTGCATTCCCGCCACGCCTTCCCCTGTGACCTCTGGACTGGAAAAAGGGCCGCGCTGTTTAATTTCCGGAAGCCCCACCGGATTACATTAATACAGCTGTCACCAATCCAAACAGGGTGCCATCAGGCTCCCGATCAAGCCAGTGGAAATGGGGGCAATCGACACCGGATGGAGACAGTATTAGGTTGTAGAGGCAGGCTCAGACCGAGCAGGGCCTGTTCCCAGCACGTCTCCATGTCCTTGCTGGGTCAGCCTTCTCACCTGTCACTGTCCCCTCCTCTACCACGACTCCTGTTCTCCACAATATGAGCCCAACCTGTTCCTCCCTTCTCCACAGGTTCATTTGGCATTTGTTAGTGTGGCATCCCTGGGACAATGACTCCAGTAGTCTGTGACTCCATCACATTTCTTTCCAGTTGCTGCCCAGTGTTAGCTTTGATTGCTACCAGGGATGTGCATTTTGATCCATTTCAGGTCTGAGTATTCTACGGCTCTCAAGATGGAAGGCTGAAATAGTAAAATGATTTTGTTTGTCTGTCATCTCATACGGGGGTCTTAGATTGTGCTTCATGAATACAGATTGTTAAGAATAAAATTGAAGCGTTAAGTGACTTTTTTTTCTCCACACATTCTGAATACCAACCAAAGAAATTTCTGATCTCATGATCTAATGCTGTATTGACTGAATGTTTGATCTCCTCTGTAGCTCTGACTGGTACAGTTGCATTGACCAAATGGTCAGCCTGGTCCAGGAGGACTGAAATGCCTGTACTCCATCTGCCTGCCTCCCATCATACACCTGGCCTGTTGGGGCTCAAATCGGTCATCTCTGGTGTTTCTCGCAACAGTCATTGTGCTGGTAGACATTTGCTTTGCATCCAATATTGTAGTTGTGATAGCATCCTGATGTTGGATCAACACCACATCCTAAGACATTCATGGTGACACAATTTGTGTATTAGCGACCTGGACAGGTTAGGTCTGGATGGCTCCTGTTTGGCCTGGTTGTGTGTACTGGCTTCCCCCTGTCCTTGTCTGCTCCATGGTTCCTGCTCTTTTCTGGGAATGTTGCTGGAATGTTCTGGTGCCTCGGGTTGTGGGCCACCTTTGGGCTGATAAGAGCACAGTAGCTAATTACTTTGGGTTCTCTTCTGGATTTCTCTTCTCTTTGAAAATCCTTCTTCTTGTTGAAGGGCTTCTTCAAGCCCTTTTTCTCCCCTTCTAAAACCCTCCCAGCAAAATTCCCTCCTCACTCGGATCACTCCATCTACCTGACTACCTTCCATATTTCTTATTGTTATCACTGCTTAATGTCTTTTCCCAGTTCAGAGTTCAAATCAACTTTAAAATCCAACTGAATATGTATAAATTAAAATATAACCCAACTAATCCAAGTGATTCTGCTGGTTACCTGCTTTCTGAGTTTTGAGCATGTTTTAAATGATCAACATCGGTATCTACTATGAAAGTAACCCTCATATCAAGTCCAGAGACGGGATGTTTATTTAATATGTTTATTGAATTCAGAGACAGAAATATTGTGCGGTTCTTGAGGATGCCTGTCCTTAACTGGATCCACTTCCTCCCATTCATCTGGAACCCATGTTGGGTAAACTGGTGTTTTTCTGCATCATGAGAACACTTCCATAAATAAACATGGCACATGCAGGCTGTGTTGGCCCCTGAGTGTTTATGCGCCGGTGTCCACGGGAAGTTAAATCCCTGTTTTGAAAGGGGGCCGGGTCGCCCGCCGCGCGACCCCACGCCCCCCTGCGCCCCCGTTTGTTTTGGCAGACGCGTATTGTCCGGCCAGCGCTGGCACGGGGTCCCGCTCCGGGCTGCCCAGCCTGTTGTCCGCTGGGTCGCCGCATCACCGATTCTGCTGACGGGGCCCGCCCCGCCATGAGATAATGTCATTCCAGAGAGATCCGAGCTAATGCCCCTCATTCTGTGGGACAGGTATTTATAGAGGGGGCAGCCGGAGCCCAGGGTCACCCAGCGCCGGGCCTTCCCTCACTCCTCTGTCCTTTGATCGCCTCCGTTCCTCTCCCAAAGCGCTAGAGCTAAGAAGCCCCACCAGGCCAGACACAATGGATATTGCCGTTCAGCACCCCTGGTTCCGACGCGCCCTGGGCTCCCTCTACCCCAACCGCCTCTTCGACCAGTTTTTTGGGGAGGGCGTGTTCGACTACGACTTCTTCCCCTATGCGAGCTCCACCATCAGCCCCTACTACCGCCACTCCATCTTCCGCAACTTCCTGGACTCTGCCAACTCTGGCATCTCTGAGGTAAGAGAACCAGCTGTAGCTTTGGTATTTTACCCAACCTCGTGGTCGTTTTTTGTATAGTTAAGCTGCAGAGCTGGCATCTTGGTGGTTTTGCGTAACTCTTCATCTACATGATATTCACTTTATTTAGATGTAATGCCGTAAATGCCTTATGTGGTGTTTGAGTGTTGCCTTGCCCAGCTTGTGTGTCCAACAAGGAGCGGCACAACTCAAGACAGTCAGGGATAAAAGGTCTGAGGTCTGAGGCATTAGCTAACAACAGAACTGACGCTCTACATGTAGCTCTCATTGCTGACTAGAGTCTTTTCACTAAAGGCTGCAGGTTAACATTGGGTATTCAGAATGGAGAATGCTCAACATAGCTGAGGTTCCACAGGGTGAGAGACAGGGAACCCCAGGCCTGCAGCACTTAGCTGACTGTGCTAAGTGTGAGAAAACCAAAGATCACTTTGGAAAATGCACCCTGAAGTGGGAGTTTCCCTCTCTAACTTAACACAGACAAAAATGTACAGGCTGAAGCAGCACACGACACAGGAGTTCAACGAAAACAAAGCTGCATGTAAATAATTTCCCTGTAATCTGAATGAATAACTTCTTTATAGTGTTTAGTCAAATTGCTGCCATGGTTTTCTGCACCAAATTATATATACTATGTATATTATGTGTGTATATTTTATATATATATATATATATATATATATATATATATATATATATATATATATATATATATATATATAATGTAATATATTATGTATTGTCTTCTGCCTAAAACCTGAAGTTGTTTTTCCTTTTGGCCTTGTGTTGGAACTCTACAGCATGCAACTTGACAATGTCTGTCGTGACATGAAGCACATTATCTCCCAGTCCCTAAACCAAGCCAATCTCTTTACCACAGGTGAGGTCTGAAAAGGACAAGTTCACAGTCTTCCTGGATGTGAAACACTTCTCCCCCGATGACCTCAATGTCAAGGTGATGGATGACTACATCGAAATCCACGGGAAGCATGCAGAGAGACAGGTGAGTAACCTGTCCGTGTGGGGCAGTCTACTCAACCCTTCATCCCTGGTCCCCCAAGACACCCTGATACTAGGGATGTCTGAGTGTGAAGAGTGTGAAGCTTCATCTGCTAAAATGGGTGGAGCTATTGTGCGTTTTCAGTAAATCACTGAGGAGAGAGAAATGCATGTTTATTGCCCCATACAAGTTAATGACTTACGGCACATAGCTGCTCCACCTGCTATGGGGTTCATGAAGTCTCATTTTCTTGTCAGCAGAAGTAGAGTTCAACCTACACTGAGTTATCACAATCCTTTTCAACCTATGGGCCGGAGTTTCGTTCAGACATGAATGCACGTTGAGCGTAGTGGCAAGAGGGGCCATCCTTGGTTTTGGGGTTACACAGCATCTTCTATGTTTGTCTCCCAGATCCATAAGGGTCTTTCAATAAAATTATTTACTCCACATTGCTGGATGTTGCGGAAATTCAGTACTTGTACTATTTTTGTAGTCTGCAGTTTTGGGGCACTCATAGCTTCCTACAGCCAATTTGGCTCACGCTCAAAGAAAACACAGCCGTAGAGGAGGGTGGGGCACAGTGGAGACATCAGGCTTGCTGCATGGCACCTGTCTGTTGTACTACCAGTACCAGCTGATGATGTGATGGCAGCCAGGGTCAAGGGAGGGGCATAGTGTGATGTAATACAGGCCCAATACTGTGACATCATCCACCCTCTGGGGTCTGTGACCCAATCTCTGCAACCTGGGTGGGGCAGGATTGTTCAATGAACCAGAAGAAAGCAGTAGTGCGGTGTGGTGGTTTCCTGCTGTGGCAGGGTCAGTTCCCTGTTGGGCTGTGGTACACTTCAGCGAGATGCTCATTCTGAATGGCTTGAGTAAATGTCTAGCTTCATAAACGGGTGTCATTGCTACCTCCTCTAGATGGCTGCTCCAGCAGTACACAGCCATGGACATACAAACCCCAAATGAGCAACTCTGAAAGATTTGATCTATATTTACATACATGAGCAAACCCCAGCTGGTACAGTGCCTCCTGACAGGCAGAAACCAAGAGACAATATACAGCATTGAAGCAGGTCATTTGTTTTTGTATATAAGATGATGGTGTGAGTTCAATGTGACACAAGACATAAAATCCAAGGCAGAAGCATTTGAGGAAAAGCTTGGAACTGAGGAAGTGCTTGTGCTTTAGTGGCAAAGGCGGTTGGGAAAAGATCGCAGTGGCTAAGGATGTTTCATATGCATCAGTCAGTGTTGACTGCACCTCTAAAATGGTGTGAGTGATGGATGACTCGTTCTTGTTCTGTGCTCAAGCCGGAAAAACACATGATTAAAACACGCTGGCTTGGGACATCATTTTCCAGCATTCCTGCTGTGCTGGAGTTACCTTAAACACATGACTGTGGATGTCAATGCTTTTTTAAAAACAATGGATCCAAGCAGTTCTTCACAGAAGCAAGAAGAAACCAGAACAAAAGGTTTCCAAAAATGTCTTTGAGAATGAATCGAAAATGCACAGTCAGCCCTTTGGAGAGGAACACTGAAGGTCATGACACAGGACAGTATGCTGAGTCACTGACACAACACTAACTGGGCAGACAATTACAGTATTATGCCTCTGTATGCTCTCTTACTGAAAGCAGTATCCTTGAGTGCATATAAAGAACAACAGAAAATAGAATAGTCTGCTTGTTTCCATGCACTTCCAGTATGCTTGGTGTTATTGATTCTAACCTCCTTTCCTGTCCTTCCTTATGGCTCCTCCCCCTTCTCTCTCTCTCTCTCTCTCTGCTCCAGGACGATCACGGCTACATCTCCCGAGAGTTCTGCCGCCGCTACCGCCTGCCCTCCAGCGTGGACCAGTCAGCCATCACCTGCACACTGTCCCCCGACGGCATCCTGACCATCTGCGGTCCCAAGGTCACTGTGGGACCAGAGTCCACCCGCAGCGACCGCACCATCCCCGTCACCCGTGAGGACAAGCCCAACTCCTCCCCCTCCTCTTAGAGAGGCGTGGCCATGTCAGCTGGGGGGGCGGGGCACAGAGGGGGTGTAGGGAAGGTGGTTGCTGAAAGGGCGTTTCCTCGTGGGAGGGGGGGAAAGCTGGAAGGGGCGGGGCATGTTACGAGTCTAAAGGGGAGGGGTCGCCCATCCACCAATCTCTTTCCTCCCCCACCACCTAGCCACTCCCTCTATTCCTGACCCCAAGAGCCATCTCATAGATATCAGTGCATATCTAGTTCACTTTCTCTTGTTTAGGTTTATTATTACTATTGTACTATTGATATACATTATGATTATCATCATTTATTACTAGAAGGATGGGTGGAGAGGGATGGTTGGTGCTTGAATCTAAGAAGACCAGCAAAAGAGAAGTAAAACAATGAGGTTAAAATAAGTGTCTGCACCTCTTAACCTATGCCATCACAGCCTCGACTGACAACTTCCAAGGAAAAAGAAAAAAAACACTATGGAAAAAAACATCAAGGAGTCACTTGCCTCACACTTCCTCCACCTTGCCTCTCTCCCCATCACAACCAATGGCAAGGCTGTATATATTTCGGCCACGCCTCCAACATGAACATCATAGAGAGAGGGTCCATGTAGCCTTACTAGGAGCAAGATACAACATGCTTTCTGGAAGCTTCTAGTCTTCAAGGGATAAAAGAGGATATAGAAAAACAAGAGGCCAATTTAGTAACTCTAGGACCCTGAGAGAGAAGGGAGAAGGAGGAAGGGGCACAAGGTTACGTGCACACTACTGTTCAGTCAACTATTGACTCCAGAGACTCCATCACTGCGACCATCCACCCAACTCTTTTCCACTCCTGTGTCAACTCCTCTGAAGATGTTTTTTTGTAATCGAATCTTTCCTGTCCTGTAGTTTTTGCCCTGTTATACTGATATCTGGCACAAAATCTGAGAAGTCTCCAAAAAAGTAAATAAACTTGTAAAATTAACAAAAAATCACCTGGTCTTTTTTTGGTTCACTTTGTGCTACCATGTCCATTACATCTATGGATCCACTACATCTATGGATGCTTGTGTGCTGTCACTGACATCATGTAAACATGGAATCTGCAGACTCTCTCCAATCAGAATCCAGTGTGGCAAAAATCACAAACAGCACACTTGTGTTTCGCTGCCTTTGCATGTTGCTTGTTCCCAAGAATGTTCACAAACAGGTGTTGCACAGGTCAGTCGATAATTGGATCACCTATAAGAGTTGATAGCGGACACCAAGGACTGGAATTGAGGCATCAATACTCTATCATAATATGCTCTATATATAATCGATTGTGTCAAAACAGCATTTCCTTTCAGTCGGTTGTTTTATGCTCCACACCTTTGTAATGTAACTAACATAGGTGTAAGGTGTTCTCTGCAGAACAGAATTCAGTTTTTCAAACCAAAAAGGTTGCCATCGCTAACCCTTCAACACAGTAGGTGTTTCAAATGTGCCATGTGCCTTATAGGTTATTCACTACTACAAGACCTAAATGTTAACACTGCTTGAGATGGGTTTGATATGGAAATTGAGTACCCAATCATGCTAACAGATCCCAGTGGCATTTAAAACAGCAACGGCAAACCCATGTCAATGTAACCCCATTAAGACTGGCAGTGCAGGTACAATAACAGACATCACATCATTCATGAAGCCAGGCTTAGCCCACAGAGGTTCAAGCCTGTGCACAAGAAATCTAAGGTAAAGAACTTGGCACCTTCTTCTGAATACTAACCTGAGAGAGGCTATAGCAGCCCCCATCACCCAGCCAATGAAAAACAACCATGCTTGAACCCTTCAGACAGACAAAGCTTGTTCCTTTCATATTATTTCCAAACCTTTTTATTTTTATATGAAAGAGATTCCATTTGCTTTGTCCTGAACTCTGTTATTTTGCCATGGGGCACACAACAGTATACTACCTCAGAGTCCCTTTCCCAAAATGAAAGAGGGGCAGTGAATGGCCCTTTGGATCTAAACTCTATGGTAACAAGTCCCCTTTTCAGAGGTGAATTCTATGGTAATAAACCTTGTATGGGCATAAGAAGGTGACGGTACTAAACTACATCTGACCGTGAACTCAGTATCTACAAGTCCTGGTTTCCCAAATGAACGCTATGGTAATTAAGCCTGGTTTCTGCCACAAGCTTGAACAGGAAATTCTCCACCATTCACCGAACGATAAGAGAGAAAGCCCACACCTCCCATCTCACGCCGTTCTGCCGCGCCACGGCTCCTCTCCTCCGCGGTGCGGGGAACGGCCCTGCGGGGGGCGCTGTCCGTCCTGCGCGGCGCCGGCGGCGTCCAGGTCCTCCAGCGTCTCCCGGGCAGCCTGCCGCAGGGCGGCGTGCCCGCTGGCGGAGAGCTGGCGTATCCGGGCGAGGGGGAGGGCGTCCGTCAGCTCGGGGGCAAGGCGGGCGAGCACCCCCTGCTCCAGCAGCAGGGACTGCAGCAGCCGCAGGGCGTGGAGGCACACCTCGGGGTCCACGTCTCGATGGGGGGACGACATAACATCAACATCAGACTGTTTTCTTACTCACTTCTTGGCTCACATCACTTAAATTGTAGCTTTCACCCCCCCTCAAGGATCTTTAAGGGCTTTACACTGAAAAGGGCACAGGGGGTGTAGGATGTGGGGGGTGACACACCTCAACCACTGCTGCCTTGGGCATCCCATTCACTTACATCACAGACAAGTAACCACACCTCCCCCAGAATTCTTTTTTTCTTATAAAGTTGGAATGCCCAGTGGTGTTCCCCCAGTTTTCTCCATAATTTAGAATGCCTACTTGTATAGTACATGTTCCGCAGCTACAACCCCCTTGTCAACTGGGGGGCGAGACTTACACAATCTCCCCTGAGAGACTGTGCTGTCTTACGCCACTACCTGAATTGACCAGGAAGGGTCACTATTTGGGTACGGAACGACCCTGTGCTGACCCACCCTTCCCTATATCCCCTGTGGAGTGAGTCAATTTGTTCCACCGCTACGGGCTCCTGGTCATTGTCAGCTGATGATATGGCTAGCATCGAGTCCAGGTTGTTGTGCTTAACCGTGTGCTTATGACAGCAAGCACTTTTACTGGTTGAGCCACCCCGGAGCCCCCTAAAATGAAATCTTGCCAATAACTAGTTGCGTAGCACTATAAATCAGAAAAGGTCATTTGATGCAAATGAACTGGGTGCCTCACAGAAATGAGTGGCAGATCCACTGACTGGCACAGGTATATGGTGCCATATTATAAAGTCATGTTAGTGATTTGATTTTGAACACTGCAGGCTACCTAGGCCAATAGCATTTTCTTGGTGTCAGCAACTGTTCTGGCAGCACCTTCTGTCCTTTTTGCATCATGGGCAGATTCCTCTCTATGGGACCTGTGCAGCCACTACCTGGGACATCTGACCTGCTGTCTGTGTGGAGGAAGCTCATCAGCTGTTCCTACCTTGCAGCAGGGAGCAGATGAGTGGAACGAGTCCCGGGCTCTCGCTGATGTACTGCAGACCTTTCACACTGATGCTGACATTATACAGAGCCATCAGTATCAACCTGGAGATACACATGACTGTCATATCAATATATCAGCATCAACCTAAAGATACACACAACTGTCATGGTAATACGTCAGCATCAACCTGGAGATACACACCCCTGTCACACATACACTTCATTCTACATTAACTGTTTGTAACCCCTGTGTGTGTGAAAACTCCATTAAGATCTCGTGTAGTTGTGTGCTGTCTTACACTTTCAGTTTTGGGCACACCCCTGGCTTCATGATCTCCAACAGCTGCGTCAGCGTGTCCAACAGGACGTGAGCCGAGGTGGACAGGAAGTCCCGCCCACACGTCACCGCAGCTATGTCTAATGGACAACAGAGCAGATGCCGACAGAATACAATCAAAAACAACATTTGTTGGTGAATAAGACACGCTCCCCACCCATCAATACCATTCTGAATGGTGTTGTTTCCCCACCACACTGTGACAATACAGATAAATAAGGATGTTGACAAACTATTGAAATCAGTGCAGTACCAAATTCTAGCCACCAACTGCACATCTCACAATTACAAATCATTACAAACTCACCTACTGCATTTCTGAGTGAATAACACCCAGGAAATGTTTGTGGTTTAGAAATCTGTACATAGTCATCCAATTACACTTTCAATATCAATGTCAACAATGTCAAGTTCAATATGAATCTCCAATGACACAGTAATTTCAGTATGAGAATTACAAGCTTTTACATAGTTTCACTTTTCACCCCCAGACACTGTGTGTTTGGATGGATGTATTCTTTTGAGAGTTAACCTTGTGAGTGACTGGTGTGTCGAGGGGCACGCTCTTCTGTCAGTTAACATTGTGATTGGTTAATGTGCGGAGGGGTGTGTTCTCCTGTGAGTTAACATTGTGATTGGTTAATGTGTGGAGGGGTGTGTTCTTCTGTGAGCCAGCCCTGTGACTGGCTGCAGGTGCTGGGAGTTTGGGATTGCCCTCCTCCACTCACTGGTGATGGTGCCAGCCAGCGCCAGGACAAACTGGTTCTCATTGGAACAGAGGTCCTGCTGCTCCGCCTTCGTCTCCTCCTCCCCCAGAGACTTCACAAAGCTCTCTAGAGTCTGCCCCGCAACAGTCAGGAAAGCATCCACCTTGCCCTGTACCCACCCACAAACCACACACACACACACACACACACACACACACACACACGTCAGAAATTCTCAGCTCTGTCACATCACCTTCCCATGCATGATTAAACACGCTTTTTGCCATTTTGATCGTTGTTTGCTGGCTCACAGACAGTAAACAAGTGCGCTCACGTCGGTTAGGATGTCCTTGACGGCCTCCTCCTTGCTGGAGGCGCTCCAGAGCAGCGTGCAGGCAGCCGCGCCCAACGCTGTGCAGAACTCCGCCTGCTGCTGCAGCTGCTCCCGGCCCTCCCACAGCTGCTCCCGAAGAACCAGCTTCTCCTGCAGACACACCACACACCTGCATCTCCAACACACACACACCTATACACCACACCTGCCTCAACACACACCTATACAGCACACCTGCATCTCCAACACACACACACCTATACACCACACCTGCATCTCCAACACACACACACCTATACACCACACCTGCATCTCCAACACACACACACCTATACACCACACCTGCATCTCCAACACACACACACCTATACAGCACACCTGCATCTCCAACACACACACACCTATAAACCAAACCTGCATCTCCAACACACACACACCTATACAGCACACCTGCATCTCCACACACACACACACCTATACACCTCACCTGCATCTCCACACACACACACACACACACACACCTATACACCACATCTGTATCTCCAACACACACACCCCTATACACCACACCTGCATCTCCAACACACACACCTATACACCACACCTGCATCTCCAACACACACACACACCTATACACCACACCTGCATCTCCAACACACACACACCTATACACCACCCATCTCTTCTTCAAGTACCTTTTTACTTCTGTGAGTCAGTGAAAGTCATCTGCAAAAGGGTTGTGCAACATCTCTGAATTTAAAATGGTGCCACTTCATTAATTTAATTAATTAGTTTAAAGTTCTAATTGGCACGTCATGTAACTGGCTAAATGCTGCTGTCTCATATATGGGAAGCCACTGTGAAAAGGCTGTCATGGGCACTGTGTACATTAGCAGCTGGCTGTCCAGCTCTGCTCCCCTCCCTCTCACCTCTCTCTCCCTCTGACACTCGCTCTGTGCAGCGTCCAGCCGTGAGCGGAGGTGCTGACAGTCCTGCCTCAACTGCTCCTGCTCCTGCTCAATGCGGGTCTTCACTGCAGAGAGAGAGAGAGAGAGAGAGAGAGAGAGAGAGAGAGAGAGAGAGAGAGAGAGAGAGTGAGAGAGCGAGGAAAGAGGAAGAGAACACAGAGAAAGAGAAAAAAGAAAGATGAGAAACAGGGAGGGGGAACATGGGGAGGTGAGACAGAGAACAGGGGGTGAGACAGATGAGAAGAAGACAGAGTACAACGGAGGGAGGGAGAGAGTGAGAGAGACGAGGGAGATGGTGTTAGAGGGAGAGCGACTTTGGGTCACTGATTGCTTTTGAAGGCACCACCATGATCCCAAATGCAGCATCTGTTCCAGAGCTGAGCATGTCATTTTATCCTTTGATCCTCTGTAAGTACCTGTGGCCTTTCAACTTTATAATGTATAGACATGAATTGCATATATGCTTGGAACCACTGGGAAATGAGGGAAAATGGGGCCAGTTGCATATTATGCACTAAAATAGCGTTTGCAATTATGTTACATGCAATTATAAAGAGTTGACTCTACAATGATACTGCCTCCTCGTTCCACCTCAAGGAGTTCTATATGTTTTAAGTTTCAGCTGGGAATTGAGCAAATGGAGGCAAGAATATCTTGCAAAAAATGTATGTTTTTAGGTGTATTTTTTGGAACAGTGTTCTGACTGAAGCCTGAAATTTTGCTTAGGTTAAACCCAGGTGTATGAGTCAAAACACGGTCGGTCTGCTGACTGCGTGTTCATGGAAAGCAGCCTCGTTCACTCGCGGGGACTGAGTTACGTCCTGACAAAGAAGGGAGAGTCTATGTATTTCACTGCATGCTGTATTTCACTGTATGATGCCCCCTTGTGGCGCAGCACAGAACACGCATGCTCTTTCTTATCACCTTTGGAAACCTGCAAGACATTAGCGTTTATGACTTTATTTCTTACTTGATTCTGCAGCTCGAGCTTTGTGCAGCATTTCGATCAGGTCCCCGTTGAGAACTCTGGGCAGGAACTCACGGAGCTGCATGACTTCAGTGGTAAGTCTTTCCAGATCTCTTTTCCTGACTATAACATAGCATTCCTGGCCTGACACCTACGATGGGGGGCATAAGTCTCATGCATTATCACAGATTTATGGCGCTTACAGACTGTGAGCGACATGGATCTAATATTGCAAGCCACCCTGTGCGACATGGATCTAATAAACGACATCAAGTTTGATGTATGTAGACTGTACGATGATAACACGTACTGAATCGTAGGCTACGACGCGTTAGTAGACGTAGGTCGTAGCAGCAGTTACATTGTGAGATGGTCATCCTAAATTTCTGACGCTGTCAGAATTTTGTCCCAGGCTATCTGTGGTCGCAAGACCGTGACAACGGCAATCTTTGAACTTCTCTCACAGTGCGACGTAGCACCACCGTTTTGGAGCCAGGACAAAAGGTATTGCCAACGTTTCTTTCACGTTGGTCATCCTTCGTCTGGGACAGCCCAAAACCGCACAGTGAATACCTGCCATTAAAGAGTTGACAGTTCCCCCCGTTTTTCAAATAAAATAAAATTACAACGGCGCCATCTTCTGGGCACCGGAAGACAACAATTGTTATCTGTGAAACGTTCCTATTTTGAGCGTGGACACCAGCGAGATAGCGAACACCTGCTATGACGTATTAGGCGTTTTATCCAACTAAAGTCAGATCGCAGTCAGTCCAGTCAGTGGTGACAGAGAAGTAGGGCATGCCTTGGTTTGACAGCTAAATGTTTCAAAATCTCGTAGCTACTGTTTTCTCAAATGTTTTTACAACGTACAGCGGTACGTACTGATGATAATCAACTAGCTAAACTAGTGGTTTCATCTTATTGGCTGGTAATTCACATTAATTTCATTTCATTAATTAGTAATGCTACTAGCGCTGCAAACCATCCAGACTGTCCAGAAAGTCTGGTTAAATAAAATAGCCAGGTTAGTTAGCTAGCTGACTAAGAAATTATCCTTTCGTCCAATATCTATTGGTTTGCTGGTGGTAACATTATCTCGTTTAAAAAGTTTTTTAACATAATGGGGCTGTGAATATAGGATTCACTGAATGACTACCTCTGATCCTGTCTTCTGTCGAGACATCGTTTTTAATTCCGTTCCCCTCATCTTCAGGAGAAACTTTCTGCCTTCTATAACTAATTCCGCGCCTGAAAAATAACTGTTATTCTGGCAAGACTAAATGTCATTCATTGGACGTCCCCTGCTATATATTGGATTCTGTTTTAAGTTATTAACTTTCATCAGGTTCCTCATCCAAGTTTCCATGCAAGATTTTTTACGTTCATTGTGTTTTGACAGTATGCATTCATATCTGGCAGATGATGTGGTATTTTTATTTCTCCTCTATCTATTCATTGGACGTCTGACAAGTAAAAGTAAATGGAGTGCTTGAATGTATTATTTAATGTTTTACTGGCACGATTCTGAAGCATCTGCTCTGTCCATGGTGCTGAACCCTAGTGTGAAACATCAGTCTGGGGCCCTTACTCCATTTGAGGTATGTGAGAATGTTTGGGATAAATCAGTGATAAGCACATTGTTTTTGAAGAAGCAAACATGCAGCAATCATCCAGAGCCTTCTCATCTTTTTAGTTTTGCCTCTTAGAGTTCATTTGTGAGGCAATGGTTGTAGTTGACTGTTCTATTGCACCCTCTAGTGAACATTGGATGGGCTTGCAGCTTCAGTTGAAGTTAAGGCCTACTTTATTTTGCCTGTGAGCGCATTTCTATATGTGTGTGTGAGTGATAGAGCGTATGCATGGAGACTATTGTGAACATATCATCCCTTACATTTAGCCTTTGATTTTACCTATCACATCAGTTCTGGAATCACATCAACTTTTACTGGAAATATTATTTAACGCTCTCATTGATTTTCTTTGTGTTTGATATTCATGTAGTGAATTGAATTACATCAGAACTTGATCTCTTTAATATGTTTTTATGAAGGTACATTAGCAGGAGCTCTAATATGAAATTCATTATAAATTAAGGGTGCTCCCTCACCCCTTCCTTCTCTGGCATCCCACATGGTGAGTACAACATGTAACAACTTCATCTAACAAAGGAAAAGGTCCCTTTTGTCTAACATCTGCAGTCATTACATTTGATGAGAAAGGTGTGGAAAGGCTTTTGCTCTAGAAGCTTCCCATTGGCAGTGCTTCTCAGACTCCTGGTGCATATGCACTCTGCACACAAGTGACATTACAGATAAGAGGAAAGATTATGAGATGGATTTCTCTCCTCACATCCCAGAATGACTCAGCTCTGTGTGTGTGTGTGAGGGAGGGGGTTAAGTAGGGCAGTGTGCCATGTCGCTCTATATGACAAAGCCACACATATGAAACTGGATCAGGACATGACCTGAATAAACAAGTAAATATGTACAAAGGTTAGCTAGTAGTATACTGACTGGCCTTTAGAGCTTTTAGAAAGGTAAAATAGACTTGCACTGTAAAGCATTGAACTTTTGACTTTTTTTAGTGATTGCTAGGATTTACAGACTAATATATAAGGGTACAACTTCAACCACAGCATGCTGAAGCTACATTAAAAGCAAAGGCTAATTATACTGTAACAAAGAGTTGCGGAAACAGAATTAGAATGGAAAATTGATTTAATAGTATAATTACTCTTACATATCATTGTTCAGTACCAAGTATATTACTATCATTTCAATGACAGACGACCACACAGCCACAGGTGACAGAGCCAAAAAGATGAAAAAGGAATAGTAATTGTATTAATATGCCATCAGAGGATAATTCATTGGTAATATAGCTTCAGGAAATCCATTAACATATGCTATTATAATAAAACCCAGATGCTGAACGCTAAGGGGTTATGTTAGGTAAATCTGAAAATACTTTACACAGTCATAATAAATGAAGCTCACACTGTACGCCAAGTTTGCTCAGTTGAATTACCCGTACATCGCTATGGCACAGGCGTTGTGGCAGACAGAGTTGTGCTCTTATTAGAAATCCTAGCACACAATACATTACAAACAAACAAAATTAAACATAGAAAATCATTTTAAAAGTGTGGCATGCCACATTCATTCATTCATACCGTCCCTACCACCTTATGTAAAACTGCCGTTATTGATCGGATGCTACTCAATGTGCAGCCAAAGCAAACTTGTTTTACGTAACATTTTAATTATGGTGAAATATGGACGTGGGAAATTGAAAATATACCATTTAAGAAGCTGGCTCGGTGGACAAAAAAAATCGTTGGATGGCATACTGTACACACCGACTCCACGTGCACCTTGTTTTATAGGGCGACGCCAGCGAGATCGCGTTTGACACCTGAGGCGCTACTACAAAGTCTGTCAAAATCTCCCTATCAAAATGTCGCTTGTCAGCACACAGAGTAAAAGGGGTCGCAGTAGCTGCGAGGGCAGCTTAGACATAAATTCAGCAATTCACATCCATTATAGGGCCAATGGGTTCACAGCACAGACACAATGTTTAAAAAAAAAACAGATTGTTAACACTTGTTACAAAATTCATGTAAAAAATCTTGTTTTTTTTTTTTTCCAAAAGAACAAACCATGTTTGTTGAGATGGGGCCACAAGGGCTTCAGTTATGTGACTACAGCACAATTCAGGGAGACAGCTTTTGGACCAACAGCATTCGGTTTCCAGGCAGAGAGGAGATGATATTCAATATAGCCACTAACACTGACACTAACTAACACTAACATGAGAGAATCCTCATGACAGAAAGATTCTACCAAAATCTTTCACCAAGTATATGTACACTTGCCACTGACCGTAGTGTCAGAATACAGGACGATTAGTGTTACCAATCCCTTTACACATTTATCCGCTCCATATGTCTCACGTGTCTAGACACTGCTCTGTAACTTGTCGCCTTCGCCGACCTTCGTTGCTAGGGGTACTTTGACCTTGCACATCCCCGTAGACGTCAGTGTGACCACGCCTCCGAGAGGCGATGTACCATCTCAGGAAAGAAATTAGGGGCTTCGTTTCATTACTAGCTCACAATAGTTGAAATTATCTTCAAGCTCATGACATACATAGTGTATAATACATAAGTTATGTACTATATATCTGAAAAAATATTATTGCATAACGTTTAGACATTGTTTAGCGTGGGTACTATTGTGAAATAAACAGTGACTACCTATGTTGCCGTTGTAGTATCGCCCTCGGTTCCTTTTTGAATATGCCAATGAGCCCCTGCATTATCCGGGAGGTGGTCCCTAATCGTGGAGCTTTTGAATGACAAGGAGGCTGTTCGTACTAACGATACATATAGGTTTCTGTTTAAGCCGGTTAACTACTACTTTAAAGTTAATTCAGATTTGTTTGTCAGAATAAAAAACGGTATATTTTTTAACGTTATATCATGTCTACACCAGCGAGAAGGCGACTTATGAGAGATTTTAAACGGTAAGTTGAAAAATAGCCCCGGGGCTGTCCGGTTTGTTTTCTGTTATCAATAGCTAGATCACTAGCCGGCTAACGCTACTATTATGTGTCGGTCTGACGTCCGGAAAATTCAGCTAACGTGGTGGGAAGAACGTGACAGTGCATCAGAATGTAAGCTAGCTGTCCAAGTAGACGAATGCTGGACGTTACGATCGTTTGCTACCGAAATAAGTCAACTATCGTTAGCTAACTGGCTAACACAACTAGCTAACTGTTAGCTTGCCGCTCGCCTTGCTAGCCAATGTTAGCTAGCTAGACTAACTCACGTTAGGTACCTTTCTTTACAGAATTAGCATTTTCCATTCCGAAGCAAGCTACTGTGTCTTACGTAATCAGACGGTCTCAGCGAGACAGTTATTTGAATATGTTGCTGTGAGATACTTTGTGTCAAATACGTCAAATAATTGCTGATCAAGTTTATGTTCAAATATTTCAGTATCAGCTGTCATCGGACTCACATCTGGTTGTAGTTGACAAATGGAAGTTGGTTTAGCTCCCTAGCTAATGTTTGTACTGACCCCGCAGGCTACAGGAGGATCCCCCAGCTGGCGTTAGCGGAGCCCCGTCTGAGAACAACATCATGGTGTGGAACGCGGTGATATTCGGGTAAGAAGGAGAAACGCCGCCACTACAGCTCTCTAAAATTACACGTGTGCTTTATAACTACTGTACAAATACCATCGTAGGAAAATATTAGTAGTACAGCTAGTTGAGTATACGCCGGGCGTGAAGAACCTCCCTTACACAAACGCTTGGCTTATATCCGAATGGTTTTCTTCAGATACTTGGTTTGATATTGATGCGTGTCTTTTTCAAGAATTTGCTAACGTAAACGTTGTATAGTTAGTGGCTAGACAGATAGAGTTACACTATCACATGTACTAGTGTGTCTGTAGAGTGTCTGTATTTACAAACGTGACTGGTCTCGAGGAACAGACATATTCCTGGAATGTATTAGAATAATCTTTTATGGTTCTACTTTCCAGGCCTGAAGGGACACCCTTTGAAGACGGTGAGAACTTGTTTGGATGCTGAACTATTCTGTCTGGATATTCAGTGGTAATCTGTGCTGAAATGTTTTTTGAGGATATGCCAGGCAAAGACGTAATGCGGTGATATTTTTTTCTGGATTTATCACGAGAATACGGACTCTCAGTCCTTTATCTGGACGAGAAGGGGAGGGGTGATTGAACGCGATTATATCCAAATTGTAAACCCCCTTTGCATAAAAGCAATATGCCCTGCTTTCGCAAATTGATTTCCCAAGAAACAACAGACTAATCTATGCTCTCTTCAAAGTAAAAGTGCATATCGGCATCCTTAGATTCAGTGGACATCCTTGTTGTCCGTATGCACATATAGAACCATATGGAAGCATTAGAATAGTGTGTAAACTCCTCTTTTTTAAGTGTGATTATTTTTAACATTTTTCAATCTTTCCATTTTCACAGGCACATTCAAGCTGACAGTGGACTTCACAGAGGAATATCCAAATAAACCTCCTACGGTTCGATTTGTCTCAAAAATGTTTCACCCGAACGGTAAGAAAGTTTCTGTCTCCTCATAAGGAACATGGGCCAGGATCCAAAATTTGTAATTCAACTGAGGCGGGACTGTATGATTGTAACTAATTTACATTTTTCTTGTGTTGCAAACATATTTTATAATTACAACTTTGGTTTTATTGAAATGTGGAGTTTGAGCACATACTATTGATCCAGACAAATCCAGTTGACTATTGAATTTGACTATTGAACTAGTTATAATGTATGTATAGCGCCAATAATAACGACTTTGGCACAGTCTATGAAAATATTGCATCAGCTGAATGGGTAAGATGAGAGAATGGAGGAATTCCTTTTCTTAAACGTGTGCAGCAACACCCAGTCGGTGAATTGTATTCACATAGATAGCTTTTGTGAAAAATTTTATCTTTGGACCACAACCAAAAACTGAAAATAGTTAAAAGCTGTAAGTGGGGAAAAAACCAAAAATGATGACAAAGGAAGAGTTTGACAGTGGTAAAGTAGCACTCTGATAAACATATCAGAACCAGCACAGCTGTACTGCTGAACTGTGCTAAACTGAGTGTATAAGTGGGTTAACTGATATAGTCCCTTGGAAGATCTGGATTGTCCCAAACTACATTTGCTTTTCAGCACATATAGTATAAGGGATCTCAGTTCCTACTGCCCAGCTGCAAAAGGACCATAGTCATAATAAATACAAAAATTCACACAAGCCAATCCAAGGCCACCCAATACAACGACAGTGGGTTCACAGCACAGAGCACAGGCACAACAATACTGTTTTTTTCAAGCAAATTGTTTGTTAAAACCTGTTAACAACATTCACAGAAAAAAGAAGTAATTACTGTTATCCTGATAAGTGTAAAAATAAAACGTTTTCCAACAAGCTCACAGCTTTCTGGAAGCGTGGCCCAGAAGAACTGAGCTGTTTTGATATGGGTACACCTTCCTGTTATATTCAGTTGCAGGGTTTGGTGCTCGCTGGAAATCAGAGGAGGCTGGTTACACAATCTAAGCCAAGCAACACATCAGAGCAATTGAGTGAAATGAATTTAAGCCTGAAACAGGAGTCATCCCAGAAGGCTAAACCATATTTGTCAGTGGTCACAAACTCCATGGATGCTGGGAGTGTTTCTGTTTGTGGGCAGGTTTCCGCTGCTCCCGCTGTGTTAATCTATCAAAGAAGCACAAGCTTGTTGTTATTCCATAATAGGAAATGGAGTTTTTAAACATTCTGTTAGTGTCACTGGCCTTTTCTGATTCAGTGTGTCTTTTCTGTTAACAAGTGAAAAATCCAAAACCAGCAGTTGGCTAAACAGTTTCTTACTTGAAAACAATACACTGTATTAATAACACATAATTGTGAATCCTGCTGAATAAAAGCAGATAAATATGTATCTATAACTGTGACTGCTGCTCCTTGAAACTGTGTGCATTGGCACATAGCTAGTAATCATATAGGGATTAATTGAGATGAATTGTGGATTGTAATGGGAAGATTGTTAGTTGCTCACTCAACAGGTGTCTTCATGAGGACAGCGTATTGGCACCTTGCCGCCGGAGGACTGAATTACAGGCTGTGAAACCCGGTGGCCAGAAACACAGGGCCCTAAGAATAGGGCACATGAAGTCAGCTAGGCAGGCTAGCATTTCAGCTGCAGCTGTAATAGAAACAGTGCTGCACAGTGTGCTTGGAGCCTGCCTTCAGATTCTGTTTTCCAGAGACTTGAAAAGAGAGGTATTTGTTAAATGAAAATTATGTGATTACGGACTGATGTCTTTCAGGAACAACCTTGGGAACAACCGTGTTGTTAAGGCTGTCCTGGTCACAGGTTATGATATAACTTGCTGCACTTTGTTCTCACTGGCCACATTGAAGTGTACCCAGCCTGTGCTTTGTCAGTTTGCTGGCAATGGTTGTTTGCTTTTTGCTTGTGCAGGTATACCGCAGATCAGTTCCAGCAGTGTTGAGGGTTACCTCTCCCTCACTCTGCCCCTACAGTGCCATGTTAACGCACCATGGTGGAGTTGCGTTTGCAGGTTCTCTTGTTCGTGGATACCATTTTCAGTTACCTGTTGCGTTTGTTTAAAAGCTAGCCTGTGCAATATGCATCTTGAAGGAGGAGCAAACCAAACACTACAAGTGCAGAGTTTTGAAATCACAAGCTCAGTGTTGGGTAGTCACCAACACCTGACCTTTTCAGCATGGCAGCAGAATATCAGCTCTGACAGTCACCCCCATAGGAGTGCTGGAAGTGAGCATGTGGTTGTGCGTTCTCGAAAGGTTGGGGAAACTTCATTCATCATAATGCTATGGTGAAATAAGGGAAGAGGCATACTTTTCCACACTCTTCTCCCTTTCTGTGATGTGCCTTGTGGTAAAGCATTAATACAGAAGCAAGAACCTTACTTTGCTGCACTGTACTGATGAAAATATCCTGGTTTCACAATGTTGCAGAGTAAACACACCAGCCTGCTCTTGGCCGCACTGTGCATCGTGTTATTAACCACATTGATAAAGTGAGTTGACAGAATGGTCCCAGGTTGAGATATGGCTGGTGGTAGCGTACTGAAAATGCTGGGTCCGGTGCCATATTTCTACAAAAAAAAAAAAAGACTAAATCAGATGTTTCTTCAACAGATGAACCAAGGAGATCGTTTTCAGGTCACAGTTCTCATGCTATTTGAATTGGAATTGTGCAGTTGTGGAAGTTGGAATTGCTGGAAATTCTGGAAGATAACCCTTTCTTTTGTTTCCATCTGGTCCCCAGTGTATGCCGATGGCAGTATTTGTCTGGATATTCTACAGAATCGCTGGAGTCCGACATATGATGTATCATCCATTCTCACCTCCATCCAGGTAGGAAATGTCTGTAAGGCCTCTGAATCGACAATGGCCTCTTAGGATTTATCATATTCTAGAATACGATCTGCATTTCAGGCTGTAAGTGGTTGTGCCACTCCTTTGCGTGTCACAGTATTAACATAACAGATGCGGTTTTGGAATGCAAAATGCCTGTGGCTGAAAAAACTAGCTTTTGAAATGTAGTTTCTGTTTTGCAGCCATCTTGATCCTTTCCTGTCATGTCTTCTCCCTTTTTCTGCAGTCTTTGCTGGATGAGCCTAACCCCAACAGCCCAGCAAACAGCCAGGCAGCCCAGCTGTACCAGGAGAACAAGCGCGAGTATGAGAAACGCGTGTCCGCCGTCGTGGAACAGAGCTGGAGGGACAGTTGACCTGCCATATTCTCGGGAACACTAAACTTTGGGTCACCGTAGTGAATAATCCCCTTCGTTTCTGTTTTTATCCTTCTCATGCACTTTACTCGCCTACTACACCATCTCAGACAGTGCTTGTAATCTTTTTTTTGCCCTGACACTAGGATTGTTTCATACTGAGAGACGTTTCCAATGCAGTCTTTCCCCTGTCTGCTCTTTGAAAGTATCAATCATTTCAGATTTCTCTTGGACATCAGTGACCGCCCTCTCCTTTGGTGACCAAGTGGACTGATATGCATTTGGTTTTGAAAAGTAATCATAACAATCTGCTGTGGCCCTTCTGGCTCTGGGTAAACCTTGAGAAGGTAGTGTCCCTTCACTTACTGACTGGGGAGTTCCCCCAGGGTATTGGCAGTACCGTGTTTTGCCACTAGATGGCAAGAAAGGTCAGCAAAGACAGTAATTGCAGCCACCTAAACTGTTACTGTTCAGTTCTTGCTTGATCACAGGAGTTCTGTTTACTTTCATATTTGCATGGCCCAGGTGGTGTTGGGGCTCTAAACTCATCTTGTGTATGTAGGCCTGTCCTTACAGTCCTGTAGTAAACATGTGATGTCTGTTTGAGGCCAAGCTCACTCTTGGATGGACACACGAGAGATCCCGACTCCCTCTGTTGCGATCCGTCTTGCGTGCACAAATGTGTGAAAGCTACATGTTGTCTTGCTGTCTTTTATGTTCTCTTCTGTTTAGTTAGTAAATGTCTGAAGGTTTGGAAAAATTGTTTGTGGGCTCATTTTTTTTCCAGAGCTTATAAATACAAGGACCCAGCTCCCTTTACTGAGTGAATGCGATAAACGGGTGTTGAGTCGTATTTCAACTCGAGCGTTCTGCTTCATGCTGTGTGGCCTGTCCATTCCAGTTACTTTCACTGAGACCTCAAGTGGTTGCAGTATAGGGAACATAAACGAAGTTGCTTTCTTTTCACCAGTTGGTTGTGTGATGTTATTATTATCATTTACCAAACATTCTTATCCAGAGCGATTGACAGAGGTTACAATTTTTACCAGTTATCCATTTATACAGCTGGATATTTACTGAGGCAGTTTAGGTTACAGCTGGGTTTAGTACCTTACCCAAGGGTACAACAGCAGCAGCGGAGAATCGAACCAGCAGCCTTTTGGTTTTGAGCCCTGCTTGCCACCGTGCTACACTGGTGCCTCATATCATACAGAATATGCTTTAATAGTGCAAATTTAGTGATTTCACAGACTTGGATGTCTTTACAGTACACAGAATTTCCTGAAATGGTCAACCAGTCACGTTAGTAGGCTGGAAACTATGCTTTGAATGTGCCTCTAATCTAATCAGATCATGGATACATGATTATCCAGCCATAGACTTACCTTTGGCAGGACTCAAAGTATGCTGGTTACACTGACCCCAGTCAAGATACACTGTGGTAGTGAGGTCAGGATACAGCTCTCTATCCTCATGTAGTAAGTCTGGCTAAAATCCAAAAGGTCCCATAAGGAGAGAGAGCTGTTTGCACAAGCACTGATCCCCAGCGCAGTCTCATGCCCACTTACAGCTGCAGCTCTTTGCATTTAGTCTGAAAAGCCAAGTTTGCCTTGATTCTGGCCGTTACAGACCTCTGCAGTGTTTTGTGGAAACCTGAGCCACGGGTATTTGCCCCCAGCATCTTTCATGTTAACTGAAGTGGCATCCTTACTGTCCCTCTTTGTAAATTCATCACTGCCCCACAGTCACTGGCTCAAGGAAAGTGAACTTTAATTCAGTCTCTCAATAGCATTAGCTGGCGATGGCTGAGCACTGTTTTATCTATGTTCGGACCAAAGCTACTGGGGCTCGTAGTCACACGGTCTGCTTCTCTGTGTATCTTTGTTTAGTGGTTGTATTCATACAACTGCCTTGACTTGCACTTAAGAGAAAATTTGGCTTTCTCTTCCTCAGTGTTTATTACATACACTTTTGCTTTTCCCCACAGCAGTATTGCGATTAGCTGTCATTTAGAACCATCTCGGGGGGGACACTCAAATGAAATGCACAATAGACTCAGAGGTTCAGAATGATCACAGCACCATTTTTAATGTTGGAACAATCTCTGCTCTGGAATACCAACACAATCATGACATTGCTGCCCTTAAAATACAAGTACAATTTTCAAATAAAGTACATTTTTAAAAAAGCAACAACATTTATACAGTAGACACATTTATACAGTATTTTTTATATAAAAAATGTATAACATCTTAAAATGAGAATGCATCAATGAAACAAAATCTTCAGTCACATGTAACAAAGTAATTCTGTGTGCAGGGAAAGGAAAATGTTGAGTAAAACATTTACACAGGGTCTTCAAAACCTCCGGGTGGAAGACCAACAGTGTCAGTCTTTTATGCTTTTGTCTACTGATTCCGATACTGATTCCTACTGAACTGAGGACAGCAACAGCCTGATTGCACTTCCACTCTTAAAACTATGTAGGTTGCAAAATTGACCATCTAGCGATGGTTTACCAACCAAGTGCTGCAAATATTACTGATGACAACACTAAATGTTCAGTGGTCACATCCAGAACAAAAAATGTGCCTCGACAACACTTAAATGTGAAAAAAAAAAAAAAAAAAAAACAATCGACTTGGTATGATGAGAATTATTGCTTTGCACTTTTTTTGGTGTGCAGTTCAAATGAATCTGGGCATTACTACCACAGTAGATAACGTTAGGGCACTACAGTGAGTAGCAGCTACATGTGGAAGAAATTCTAATGACGGGACAGTGAAGCTTCACAAACCCCACTGTGCAGGGCTCTACCTTTTCATAAGGGACAGCAAAAAAAAAAAAAACCAGGACAATATTCTATTGATTAATGTTCTCGAAAATACACGCTCCATCTGTATACACAATGCGTGCACGCTCTTAAAATACACAGAACTATTATCGTGTTCTGAACAAAGTATTGTCCTTACCTTCTTTTGTCCTTTGTGTGTGGTAAATGATCATTTCAAAACAGGAGGGTGCTGACTAAAACAACAATACTGAAAAACTATTATTTCAGCAAACCAAAATAACAGGAATAACAATACATTAACTAAAAGTATTTACTCATGGCACCTAGCGCCTGGGCATGTAGAATAATGCTATACTACAGTTTCAAGCAGTTGCAGTTTTAATAAGTAGGCATTATAAATATTTTTTGTTCCTTAGTTATCAAGGGATGAAGAGAACATCTGTAGTGGCCTAAAATTGAACAACTCTACCATAATGGGTGGAGCTACCATAGACTGTCAATCACTAAACAGTATGAACAAATCAAGCCTTCGCTCTCCGTAGCAGAACACTATGATTGGTTCAAATCAGGGAGTCACAGATACCACCTCAGGATTGCTTTCTTAAAGTCCTTCCAGGCAAGCATGTAAACTCGTACAGGTAGTCCCCCATTTACAATTGACTTGCATTGCATTGCTAATTTTAAACAACAATGGTTTCCCCATTATTTTAAAAGTAAAAATTAGGGTTATGTATTCATAACCAGAAATAACATGAAAATATACTCTTCATAGAGAAAACCTGTAAATACACTATACAGTAAAAGCTACATAAATATAAATATAGCTGCAAACAACAACAACAGGGAGTCAAGCACAAAATGGCTGCCTCCAGTCATGCAGTCGTGACTGGTGTCATATGCAATAACCAAACCATGTCCTCTAAGTATCACGAGTTACTCTTATAGGGCGCTGTTTAAAAAGATACTGTAAAAACTGAAGGGAAAATCCAATGTTACATCTGTATCATGTCACCAGCACCTGCAATGTTGGTTATGGTAACACATCCTGCAGACACCACCGTGACCTGTAAGAAAGTTTTACCAAATAGGTTTACTCCTATTTTCACAATAAAATAACACACTGATTTGCCCATGGTGCCAGAGTGTTTTGACATATCCATCTTCTTTGCAATCTAATTGGCTCAGGGCAGCCATGTTTTTCCATAAAATACTAATACAGTTCAAAGGTTGCTGAGGGAAGCAAGAACTGGAGGGGCTCATGGCTTGACTAGCTTTTTTAGCTGGTGTGATTACTGGTGAAAGCTGGCCAAGATGCACTGTGATGACATAAACATATCACTGACATGGGTCCAGGCGCAACAGCAAAGAGCAAAGCAAACTGAGATGAGCTGGATGCACACTAGCAAAAATGGACACAAAACATACACTATCTTGGAGAACATCTCGGAGATCTGCTGCTCTCATTCCTGGTACTAGGGAGTTCCTGCCACTGCTCCGGTTGTTGAGAACTTAAAGAGAAAGGCATCGAGTTCTGGTGATGGAACGTACTGAAGCAGGAACAAAATTTTCAACTTAAAGACTGTGAGGTTGGAGATCCTTCTTTTTACAGTGCCATAGACATTCTTTGGAGATGCACTGTATCTTGTTCAAGCTGCCAAAGACAATATCACCTGCCTTTTAAGTGCACTGCATTTTACTATACAAAAAGTCTGCTAAAAAGTGTTCCCTTTTTATACTGTGAATTCCCTTATTATAACTAATGCTGTAGAAAAAAAATGTATTATTCGGGCATTTGTAAATATACGACTACCTGTCTTAAGTCAGCCCCAAACAACATAAGTACAAAGCCCTTGTGCTCGAGAAGAAAACAGAAAAAACAAAACATGACCTTCATCTTCAGTAATCTGTCCACCTGCGTTTCCAGGTAGCAAGCTACCTGTTGTAAGCCCTCTCCTTTTTGGATTTCTCCAGGAGTTTGTCCATGGTCTTCTCGCTCTCCCCCCTGCATTTTGGGCAGTACCACTTCCCTTTGGGCTTGTGGTTGAGTCCCACGCAGGAGAAGTGGAACCACTCGATGGGACACTCATCGTTGTCGCAGCCGATCATCTCCCCGTAGGACACCTGGTCGCACAGGCAGTAGGTAGGCTCATTGGGGTCAATGGGCAGGTCAGCAGGTGAGGCCTCCCTCTCTGCTTTGGCCTTTGACCGCTTCTTCTTCTTTGAGGTCTTGGCCTTCTTCTCTTTGGGGGTCCCGGCACCTGCCTCGTCCCTGCGGTCCAGGTTGCCGTTGGAGTTCTCCCGGTTTTCAATGTTCTTCTGCCGCCGGGACCGCTTTTTGCTGGGCCTGTCGACCGAGCTCGGTGTCCCGTCCCGTCTGTGGTCCTGGCACGTGAAGCCCGGCATGGGGTGCTCTCCGCGGGCTCCTGGCGCGATTCAAACAGCTCCACGTGGCCCTCCATCTGCCTGCTGCGGTTCTCCACCAGCTCCACCATCTGGCTGACGACCTGGATCTTCTCGTCCCCGAGTTCCTGGCTCTGGATCAGCGCCCTCTGGAGGCAGTGCATCAGCCGCTTCCTCTGGACCGGGTCTGCCTCCTTCTTCAGCTTCTCATAGACCTCATCCAGCTCCGCCAGGATCTCTGCAACATTTCCAGAATGCACCTGATGACATCACAGCTACCAGACCAACAGTACACAGACTGACCACAATGTTCATCTCCATCATACATTTATTTACATGCATGTTTTCCATTTTGTCATTCACAAATATGCAGGCTAACGTGTAAAGGCTGTATTACAGTCAGGTTTCAGTTACACCCAGAAAATCATTAGGTTATTCCCTTCTGCATACCAAACAATGTAGTCATTTTGTTAACCTGTTGAGACCTTTAGCAGACTCCTAAAACAACAGTTTCAACAATTTCACACAAAACGTAACTGTCCGTGGTCGATACGAAGATGTTACATATGTGAGCAATTATGGGAAAAGGGATTTATAATTTCAATGTAACTATCTTACCATTATTTTCCCTTTTAAATTCATGTGCAGTGTATGCCATGGGTGACTGAGGCTCACCCAAAACCCTGAGGAAAACTATTGTTCTCAAAAGGAAAGTGACAGGGTGGAACTCTTTCAGTGCTTGTTTTCTATCCAAACAAAACTGAAACAACAATCAAAAACCTATTATGGTCAACATGCCAATCAAAACACATCTGACTCTACACAGCAATAGCGGGAGGGGACCCAGTCGACGCTACAACCAATCACTGAGTACATAACGGGTTGTTCTACGTCACACAAAATATCCAATCACAATCTGCTAAAGGCGGGGATATGTGTAATATCCAAATATATGCGGCGTATTCGACACAGCCAGGGATTAGCTGTACTACAGCGGGCGCGAAGGGTGCCACTGTGATGAGGAGCCACTTCACCAAACGTTACCGATAACAAAACATTGTAAAATAATTCAGTCAAATACACTGGAAGCACGTCATACCATTCCCCCTGTTTAGACATTGGTTGAAATACATCGTTTAATGAATCTAAGGATACTTAACACGATCGCTAGCTAACTACTTTCCTAGCCAGTTACTGTACTTCAACACTGCTCCCAACAACAAACACAGATAAAAAACAAGCTAGCTACTGTGATACTACATAAACATAAGCAGATCTAAATATAAGTAACCATCGTTGCAAGATTTCCAGGCAAAGAGCTGTCGCTAGCTAGCTAGCTAGCGACAGCTAGCTAGTAAAAGCGTATAATGTTCGATACAAAACACTGCTAGCATGTATGTCATGACATGGTCCGCGACACATTCATTTTTTGAGAACAAGCTAAAAATGGAATTCAGTCATCTCGGCTGGGGAACCAGCAAGCTAACTTAGCGGTCAGGCACCGCAATGTCGAGTTAGCTTGATTCAGTCTACAGCCATCATGAAATGCTGTTGTGCTCAATCTTGACTTTGTCGTTTGCGTTCTTGAAAACGCCATTGCGCATTTCAAATAAAGTTTAATTCGCTATGCCAGTCAATACAACACCACTACTAACTAGCTAGCTAACGATCACAATGTTATAGTCAGGTAAAACACTGTTGGCGTGTTGAAATCTTTTGTTCCGCCCCGCGGTTTTGCTGTGTTGAAGAATCAAGAAGGCGAATGTTGGCTAAATTGCACACACACAAAAACACAGAAAACAGGCAACTTACCCTGGTATTTCACGTCAAATTCTCTCATCAGAGACACACTCCTCTGTAGGTCTAAAGGTAATGACTCGACTAAGTCCAAATACTCCTCCACATATTCAACAACGTGGAGCGAGTCCCCGTTAGTAGCAGGACTCAACATTTTCAAATTGAAAACCAACTAACGTCAGTGCCTTCAAATCGTCCACTGATCTGTCGAAAAACTACTTAAGAACAAGCTAGCTAACTTACTTTTGCTCCCTTGGAGTAGGCTACAGCACAAATTACTATGGAGCTAGACTTTAGCACAGAACAACAGAGTGCTACAGAACTCACGTAGAGTAGCAGCTAGCTAGCTAAATGTCTGTCATAGAAAAGAGTGCCAGTGTGGTGGTCAGTTTTCTGGCAGCAGCTTTTCGACCACAGACAAACCTTCTGGTGATTAAAAAAACAGCCAAACGAGATGTTCAAGCAGCTACGAACGTCAATTCGACCAAATAAACCACCTCCCCTTCCCTTTGCTACGGCATACAGTACGTAGCCTACCGGTATTACTATGTGTTGTTATAACAGCCCACACTTAGTCCCGATTCGAATCTTGAGTGACTTGTGGTGAAATCTCGATTCGAGTCCCGAATCTCAATTAGTGCTGCTGCTGAGGTCTCTGTTATGCCGGCCACATCACAAGTGCATTTCAAATGCAAGTATGTATTTCACGGCTGAAGTGTAATACCTAAATCCGACAGCCTGCGTTTCACACTAACCAGGTTATATTTCACCAAAACCAGGGACGTGACTACTTATAAATTAGAAAATAATCTTATATTGAAAGGCATCGTGCACATTGCCAGCAATTCATTTCTCCTTCTAAAGCAGTATTACAATAGTAAAGCCAAAACAGTGCTATGAGCAACAAATAATGAAATTTGCTTAAAAATAAACTTTACGCTGCTACCTATCTTGGTGTTCTTCGGTATACATATCTATGAAGTCAACACATCAGTCCAAGATAACAGGGAGCCTATCTACTTTGAATAGTAATTCACAACCACATTTTCAAAAGTTTATAATAGGTTTGAAACATTGTTGTTTATTGACCACATACTGCATATTACATTTTGGGAAGACTTTATTTAAAAAAATCTTGTAAAATGAACAAGATACGTTCATATATACGATTAGAACAGCAATGTTTCATTAATCACAGCACACTAGTTACAATTGCTGGACGCAGGTCATTGCTAGTTGCAGCTATATTTATCACTCCTTTGTAACATTCAAATTCACTCTCCATAATGACCTATTTCTGTCAAAAGTACATGCCATTTGGTTTATGTGTGCTATTTCATATTGTGTGCATTGGAATCATTAATAAAGTGGTAACATATTTCATCATTGCAGACCATACTTCAGAAATACAACAGGGATATAGAACACCCAGTGTTAGAACTCTGAAAGGCTTCTAGAACTCAGGGTTGGTTCTGGAAAATAGGAGAGCATCTTGAATTCAAAAAGGATTCTGGAATGTTGCAAGGCCCCTAGAATTCTGAAATTACTGTAAAACAATTAGGAGAAGTGTACACTGTGTGCAAACTACATCAATTTTTTACAACTGATTACAAAATTATTATCTGTCAGAAAACACAGAAGTATCTGAAGCATAGATAAAAAGAAAAATTAATACTCTGCAAGCTACCATCTCTGTTTCCCATGTAAAGGGGTCATCTCTTTCTTGTGGTTGTGTGTTTCAGCTATGCACCTGTCCCATTCAGCCTGCTGGGCTCAGACCCCATCAACTTTCCCATGATGCACTGCCACAGGCAGGGTCATGTCTGCAATAGTTTGTGTTGAGTTTATGCAGTTTTTTTTTTTTTATGAACTTTTATTATCGGTTTTAATTATAACATTTACCTGTCACAGACAAAGTTTTTAACAGTTTCACTTTGCTCATTTAAGCTAGCCTCCACACCAGCCAGCTTTCAGACCACGTTGGCAGTTGGGTTTTGATACCCCACAGTCTGGTGATGAAATCAAGATTCCGGTTCACCATGGCAACTGTCAGCATCAGGCCATTACCAAGGTAACCAATTAAGACAGTGTGCTGTGAAAATGGCCACTGTGCACACAGCATGGGTCTAAAACCCTTTGGGAGAAGTTGTTGAACATGTACTCTACAGACCTATGGCCAGAGAGATCTATGGCTTTTGTGGATTTAAAACATAACACAGTGATTTCAGAGCGCACTTGTACTTATTGCACTTCAAAAAAAGGAAAAAAACCCTGAGCAACTGTGGCCATCCAGGACTGGAACCTACACCCACTTGGTCACAGTCTAATATCCAAACCCAAACAATACATTTTGCTGCTGGCTTTCAATATTATTCCATGCACGTGGCAGTCTGGGCAGTACGTGTGACCTTTATTCCAGTACAGCTGAACCTCCTGGTGTGAGACTGCTGTGATGAACCAGGAACTGGATATGTAATTCTGAGTGTTGCAGTGACATCTAGTGGTCACTTCAGTCAGAGCCACTGACTCTGTTGTACTCATCTTAAAGGGCCAATTCATCATAATGCATCACCAGATTCCACTTTAACTATAGGTAACTATATCAGATAGCCATCAGTCCCATTATTCCTATGATTTCTGACTGATAGTCTTTTGTAACTAACATCCCAGTCCACTTCCAAATAGGCTGGCAATTCTGATGTATCATTTACATAAGAATCTATGCAGTTATGTCTATATTTTAAGCTGCAAGGTTCTGAAAATCTAGAGGCTCCCTCCTCCCTCCATTGGCAAATTTGCCAAAAGATGCAGGATTGCAGATGCAGGCAATCATGGAGCATCACTAATGCCACAGTCTGGGCCTCTAATCCCAGATTAATCCTGATACATTTACTTTGTGCTGTGGCTCAGACTGGATATTAATCACATTCTTCATTTGTGCTACACAGGCTTCAGGCATAATCAATACACCACAGAACAGGAGTGGATAAGAGAATGAAAGCAAGCCACTAAGAGGAACACTTAACTGCTGTAATGTCGTTCACAGGCTAATGTTACATCATGGCTTTATTAATGGCTTTAGCATTTGCATACAATTTGAGAAGTGTGAGTAGTTTTGAAATTGTGGGTACAGCAAATGTCCTAATATGGGGAGGAATTAATCACCACACAACCTTAAACAGAAACTGGTCATGTGTGACAAATGACCAGACTTCCTGAAATCATGACAGCCATAGGGGACCTCATGGGACTGAAAACAATCAAGTGACATAGAAACATCACACAGAAGACACATGCCTGAGAACAAAAATGCCTGACAATGAATTTTTGGGTACAAGAAATTGCACAAAAAGAGGAATGACATCATTGTACGTTATTTACACTCTTTCGTCATTTCATTTGTAAAGGGAACTGCAGAGATTTAACAGAGTGACACTGATGACAACACAGAGAAGACTGGAAGAAATAACCCATAATTCCCCAGGCTTCATGATGATTGCTTTGCAGTCACCCAACACCCTTCTGAAATGCAGGACTTGACCTGTCCAGAGGCTTTAAAAGAGTGTGTCAGTATTGTTCACCAAACCCCCCACCCCCACTCAATTCAACAAGATAGATAGATATAATCTTTCAGAGGTAGTTGCTTTAAAAGAAGTAAAAGCAGTTTACAATTGAAGGGCACTGTCAGGATTGGCTGGTACCTAAGGTCTGATGTTACACTTGGAGTTTCTGTGATGAATTTAATGAAAGCCATATCAAAGCAAAATTGTCAAGACAGAAAAGTTGTTTCCTTCCATGACGATCCAGACTGTCTCCAGTTCAGAAAACTCTGCAGTTCTCAATTTCTTCTTCAATGTCCTCACAAGTGAGTACATAGGGATGTGTGCTTTCAGCTTTCAGCTTCTCCACTGGTTTACCCACACTTCAGCTCTTTGCTTGTGATCCAGTGATGACAGGGTAAAAGAGCAGCTGGGGACTTGAGCACTGCCCACCACTGCTGCCTTCCACACAGGCTTAGCTCTTGAACAGCACCTTGGAGGCGGTGCGGATTTCCCAGGTCATGTCTGAGGTGGACAGCTCCCGCATTGCTTCATGATGATGTCAGCGATTTGGTATCTCTGGGGCACAGTGTGTGTGTGGAGATGCTGACCCCCATTGGCGTTGCCTCTCCCTTCAACACCGTGGTCATGTTTTCCACGGTCATACTTAGCTGGACCGTGCTCCTCTGATGGTCACTGTGGTCCAGCGGCTCCTGGTGCTGTGACCAGGGAGAGAACTTTCTCAAAGGCCAGTCAATGGGGTATTAGTATGAACTCTGCAGTGTCCAGGAGGCTGTGGAAATTACATTTATCACTGTCCACAGTTTGTAAGGTCACAATCACTGATTTACTGTGGCAGCCTGTATGGAGCAATACTGGTGCCAAAATGGATTGAATTTGTATTCTGTTTTTGAATTTCTGTTATCGATTTCATTAACTAAATCTGAAACTGTTCAAATTCAGTTTCAAAATGTTAAATACGAATTTCTATATCTGTGGGCTTGTGGTAAACATGCCCTCATGGTGTAGCCCTCATGTTTTTGAAGAGGACACGGGTAAAGGTTCACTCCTGGTGCACGTTAGTACTGCAACACAACAAGCTCTCAGGGATGCAGCGTGGTTTACTGTGATCATATGTTGAATAGCCTTGATTCCCCCTCCACACAATCTTAAGCGAAGTAAGCCTGAACATACAAGCGGTTACACTCTGAAATTTGCTGTGATCAGTGTGTAGAATATCATACCAAAATTTGAACAAAGTCAGTGATAGTGCCTTTAAAATGGTCATATCTTTGAAATTTTCTCAATTAAAAATAACTACACTTTTAATAAACCTTTAAGGCCAGAAATGATTCAGGGGGAGGATATCAAGAAGACTTCAAGTTTCTGACAGGATCTTGTGTAACTTTAGATCAAAACTTCCAATATTGCAAAAACGACAAGACTACTTAAACTAACCACACCTCAAAAACTACTGATGAACTGATTTATGCCTATTATTATTGTTGTTTCCTATGTTCAACCCCAGTATGACAAATATGTGAGCAACTTTAAAAAATCTGACAGGCAATTAGATGAATTGACAGGCTAGCGCGAACCGACGTAATTGCTCCATCTACCATGTTTAGCGCAACACGAGGCCAATCCATCGCAGCTGGACACATAAACGGGCGCACACTGGGAACAAGGACATAACCTTAATTTATTTGGATTGTGATACGCACAGTGGAGACCAAGAAAGAACAAAGCTTTCAAATCTTGCCTTTCCCTCTTGGAGGGTTTCAGTGGTACAGTTAACTTCCCCTGAAGGTGACCAGTCCTCTTGCCTTTTACAAGGGTTACTGCAATCCAAGATTCGAACAAATATCTAGTGACACGCCACAAAATACACCTTGTGATTAAAGCTATTAGTTGCTACGGATCTTGTCCAAATTAAGCCGCCAAGGGCTAACACTGTTACTTACCCTAGCTGGTACACTTTGCCCGTCTTTCAGCTTCCGGTTTCGTCAGCAATTTCAGAGCTCACTTCCAACAAACCGCAGTGCGCCATGGAGTTCGTTCTGTAAAGTTCGTACATGCTCTTGTCGCGGTAGATGAACTTAACTTAAGCAACGGGTTCTGGTTAAGTTCCCATATACAATTAGCGATCTAGTTTCTGTTTTGTGTATTAGCCTGCCGGGGTAGACAATCGCCAGCCATGTTTTGTAGCGCTCCAAAGTTTTGACGAGTAATTAGCTGGCTACCAGTTTAGAAAAACAAGTATTTAAATGAAAGCAAGTAGGGTATTGATATCGTTGCCACTTCGCAGCTGAGGGTGACCGCCACTTCAGGAAGGCCATGCCGGAATATGCCAAAATGAAAAAGCCGGACGTTAAACTGGTCATCCTCGGCGACATGAACGTTGGAAAAACCTCATTGCTCCACAGGTACATGGAAAGGAAATTTAAAGAGACTATCAGCACCGTCGGAGGAGCGTTCTTCTTGAAACAGTGGGGACCGTACAACATCTCCATCTGGGACACCGCAGGTAGCAAAATATTCGGGAACTATTTCAGCTGCTGTCCTATAACTATCTTGCCTTACATTAATAGGAACCATTTGTGTCTTTGCTGGCCTTTCAGGGGAGGATTGTTTTTCGAGTGGCTCTTAAATCCTCCTAATTTCAGGAAGTAAATATATAGATGTGTGCGATTTAGGTGTTCAAAATGTTTTTAAAAAATCAGTCAAAAAAATTAAAGCTGTGAATTGGAAGGTAAGGGCGCTTGTCACCTAGGTTGGCATGCAATAAAAGTGGGTTATATTTTGTATTCAGGCGCCTTGCATTGTCGCACCGTTTGCTTAAAGTCACTAGATGTTGTGCGAGTAACCGTTCAAAAATACAAATAATTCGAATACAAACAATATATAGTATATTACAATAGTTACCACAAAAGTTGGATTTGTTAGCTGTACCTCTGGGAGGTGGTGTTTACAAGGCCGATCGACACATGACCATAAAAGACAGCTTGTCTTGATTTTTTTTTTTGTTTGCAAACAGGAATTGTGAAGTGTTTGCTACCCTGAACTGTACCTACAATGACCTCAATCCTATTCACTTAACTGTACTTTGGCCAGTTTGAAAGTGCAGGGAATCTCATTTGTTACAAACAATTTTGCCTACCCGTTTGTTAGTGTGACAAACCACGATTCAGTAAGATTATTATAGTATAATTCAAGTTTTTTCTGATGTTGAGAGTTATTAGATAACCAGGACTTGTTATTTAATAACCTAAATGCCTATGATATTTTCGGTCATGGAAAGCAGGCCTGCAAATCTTTAACAAGATTTAATTTTATTTGTGCTTGTTCAGTCTTTATGGTATATGGATTGTAATGGCCCCACTTAAACATGATAACTTACCTATACCCTAAGGCCTTGCGTGTTCGTGCTATCAGACGTGCAGTGTTGCCCGTCCGAATTCAAAACAGTAGGCTAATGTGACGGTATCTGTAAAGCAAAAAACCAAAAGACATAATCATTATCAAACCATTATCTCCATAACTTACCGGTCCAAAATAAAAGCCATACTCACCAACTTTAGTTTTGAAAATGCCAGCTGACAACTTGCAACAAACTAGTCACTTAGGAAGCTTGACTTCTGATTTGGCAAAATGTGACTTCCTGTTGAGGAGCAAGTACATCTTGTCTTAACACAAAATGCTTTTGTTAAAGTGAAGCAAATTTTGAAGGAAAAAATCCAGAATGCCAGCTGGCCTCTCAGTCCTGCAGGGCAGTGCGAAATCACTGACTATTTAGACAAACAAATGTGGTAGAAAAATCCAAAGCTGGCGGCTTTGGCAGGGGTGTTTAGAGTAATTGAATTACGCAGAGGTCTGATGTCTGACCTGTCCCTGTGTCCACCTCGTTTTGGTCTGCGCAGTGACCGGATACTCCAGGAGGCTGTTAGATTCCTGTCCCCGAGCCCAACACTACAATATCATCCACGGGCGCTTATGTCCAGAAAGTACTGTGTGTGTGTGTGTTTGTGTGGCACTAGGTAATCATGTCAAACATGGAACCATCTGTAGCTAAAGGATATGCCTGCCTTGACACAGTATGATGAGCCAAAGCTGCCTCTTGGGAAGTTGTCATGTGCATTGAAACGTAATCAGTCAGACATGCACGCATTGTGAACATGTAAGCATGTTAATGTGGGCTGACCCACTAAATGTTGATGGGATTAGTAATGGCTTTATTGCAGCAACCCTTTGGATAGCATGTCTGATTCAGTTTGAAAACTGTGATAGGTATTCAAATCTTATTTAAATCCTTAGCCTAGCATGTTGGTCCTGAGTCTCATGCTGCAATATAGTCTAAAAGAGTGAAACTCACTGATAAAAGTGCAGGGGAAAGGTAAAGGTAACCTGATTTGCAGGTTCATGGAGGTTTCCATTTTCAAAGGAGTAGTAGGAGATGTTGGTGCCAGTGTCTGGGCCTCTGTGGAAAATGAGTTCAGAAACACAGGACTAGCTCTTCATTAAATTGGAAGGGTGAAATATTTTTGAAAAATTAAAAAACGTCAGAGTAGGTAAGGTCACACACACTCTATAGATTTGGATAAAAAAGGGAATGCGTTTGGTAAACTTGTAGATTTAAGTCTAATCATTGATTTTACAGAAAGATAATTTATATGGCGGTGTAAGGTAGGCAGTATTTTTAGGTTACATTTTTCCTGTTCATAGTTGTACTGTAGAATAGATCCATTGATCTTAATGTTGCATCTCTCTTGTGTCATTCTGGTTTTCTGAAGTTTTCAGACGCTTGTTCATCTTAAGTATAATTATGTCAGTGCCGGTATCGATTCCAGCATTGCGCAAACAGTATTGACCTCCCCCTGCGAAATCCACGAGAGTCTTTCGGCGGAGAGGTACAGAAAACACTGTTCTTCTACGGTAGATTTAGGCAAAGGATAATCCCATTACTCTCTCGCATTTAGCGAGAGAGCGGCGAAAGATTCTAACAAAACGTGCAGTGTAGTTCTCGAATTCAGTTTTTAATAATGCCTTTAGTTTCTTAGGGGTAGTCCAAAGAGCGATCATCTGGGTTGCATTACACTAGTGTCTTTTCAAAAGTCAGTTGACTGAGTTAATTTCGGAGCTGCCGGCGGGAGAAATCAGGCCCTAGTCTTTTACGCAGGGCCAAAGCCAAGAGAGAGCGGACTGCACAGGAAGCTGAGAGCAGCAGAGAAGTTAAATGCGTGACTAACTTTAGCTGAGTGGCATGGTATATACTTCCTGTTTGTAATTTTGATGTGGACGCCATTTAGGCTATAGTAACAGATGGGTTTTTGCTGTTCTCTCCACATACTAGTACTCAGGACATAAGAGGAATGTATTAGATTAGATTATTATGTAAAAGATTATTTTCCTGAAGTCTTGTATCCATTAGGTCTATCCTGTGTAATACTTGGGGAGCTGAACCTCAGATTACACCTTTTCACAGCAGTGGACAGCTCAGCTATCACACTAGGTTTGTGTGATGTTTAATTCTAAGAAAAGATCTCGCAGCGCTTCACCACTGGTGGGTTAAAGCCTTCTCTGTTCTCTGCTAACTGCATTAATTGCAGTTTTACATTGTGAGACAACTTTTCCAAGTTACCATTCAGAGTGTATCCCACCACTTTAAACACACACACACACCCCAGCACTGACCTCACATATGTGTGTATGCCATCCCATAGTGTAAGATGACTAAACACGCTAGGCGAATTACATTTAAATGCTGTTTTTCCTGTCCTTAACTTTGTGACAAATGTGAGCTGGTGTTCTTTTTTTCCATGTCTTGCACGATACTTTACCTTAATTTCAGTGACCACCAAGCTCACGCCGAAGAGTTAAAACAGTTCAACACTTGCATGTATGTTTTCTTCTATCAGAGTTAGGGAGAGGCACTGATTGAAGGCCTCACAGTGCTGCAGTGTTCAAAGTTCTCCATGTGAAAATCTGCCCCTTCTCCAGTGACAGTTCCTTTTAGCTGACAGCGAGATAGAAGGATAGTGTCAATGTATTCAGTGTTTGTACTTTTTTGTGTGGAGTTACTCAGTCAAATGGTTGTGCATCTGGGAAGACTTTAGTCCTTTAGCGCAAGGGCTATGGAAGTACACAGCATATAATAATATATACCCATTTTATAAAATCATTTATATAATTATATGGTCATTTTTTAGACAATAATAACAATAATATACATTTTACAGTACTGTAGTAAAAGTAGTAAAATAATAGCATAATAGTGGATTGCATTTATATTGGCACAGACATACAATGACTTAAAAGCTTTGCTTTTCAAACTGTGTTTTCCTGTTTAGGATCTGTTGCCTGACAGTGTGTAGAAGACTATTCTTCTTCGACAGGATTGACCCGTTGTGATCTTCCCAAAACCAAGAAGTCATTTAACTACTACCTCCCAAAACTATAGCTTCATCATTACCTGTTAGAACTTTAGGTTTATTTTTATGTATAGGTTATAGAACTTTGACTTATTCAGACTTTTTTAGCCATTAAAATATTACAATGTTGGCAGCAAATAAGCCAAACATGTGCCAGCTGAAATGGGAACAGTAGTGGCTACTGTACTGAAGAGGGCTGCATATTTTCTGAACAAAGCAGTACTGTGCTCTCCCTGCCAGAGATCCCCTCCTCTCTCTCTGTCTCTCCGCCTGCTTGTTTTTGTCTTTGCATGTCTTTGTGTATGTTGTCTGCCTGTGTCTTCTCCTCTCTCTGTGCATTGGTTTGTGCATGTCTGCGCATGCGTCTTTGCTTGTCTGTGTGCACATTATTGGACTGTTTGGACTGTGCGTGCTTGTGTGTTTGTGTGTTTGCTTGATTTTGAGTGCATGGTCCGTTTCCTCTTCGATCACATGGGTCTGTATGTGTAGTTCCATAAATTTGTGCATTATATTATATTACATTCATTTAGTAGACCCTCTTATCCAGAGCGACTTCCAGCACAAAAGAACAGAAATGTATCCGTTCAAGGTGAATGAGCAACAGTGTCAGACCAGGCAGACAACACTCCCAGACCAGTGAGTGTGAGCATAACACTGTTCAAGCCCTACCACAAGTTAACTTGTGCAACCTGACGAGACAGGAGGAGCCAAGCTTTTTCTGATTGTTGCTCTGATGGTCTCTGTGAGGGTGTTGTGAACACTGTTTGGGTTTGTGATGGTGTTGATGCCACCTGACTAGACAGCCTAGAAACTAAGGGAAGCCAAGTACACACACTACCGTACATCACAGTCTCTAGATCACAGAATCCAACACATTGTGATACTACACATAAAACAACTGGCAAGTAATACAAGTAGCAGGTATTAGGGGGTGGTGATTGAGGTGGAACTGAGATGCAGGCTGAAGAGGTGGGTCTTCAGTCTGTGTTGGAAGATGCCAGTGATTCAGCTGTCCTGACCCCCTGTGGGGAGTTCATTCCACCTCTGAGGGACCGGTACAGACAGGTATTGTGTCTGAGAGGAGCGAACCAATTGAGATGGGACAGTCAGTTGCCCCATGATTGCAGAGTGTGGTGATCTTGGTGGAACATACGGTTTAAAGACCAATTGTAAGTAAAAGGGGGCTGTCCATTCTCTGTCCTGTATGCCAGCACCAAGGTTTTGAACTTGATATGAACAATAACAGGAAGCCAATGAAGTGAGGTAAGGAGGGTTGTAACTTGACTACGTTTAGGGAGATTGTAGACAAGTTGTGCTGCTACATTCTGGATTAGTTGAAGGCGTTTGACAGCACAGACAGGAGTGCATGTGTGTGTGTGTGCAGTTCTGTGTGTCTGTGTGCCTACCTGTGTCTGCGTCTGTATCTGTGTAACCTTGTCCCTGTGCCTGTACCCATCTCAGGTCGGGAGCAGTTTCACGGCCTGGGTTCCATGTACTGCCGGGGCGCGGCCGCCATCATCCTCACCTATGACGTCACCAACTGGCAGAGCCTGGTGGAGCTTGAGGACCGCTTCCTGTCCCTGACGGACACGGCCAACAGCGACTGCATCTTCGCCGTCGTGGGCAACAAGGCCGACCTCACCGACCCGGAGGCGGGGCTGAAGGAGGAGGAGGAGGAGGAGGAGGGGGAGGAGGAAGGGGGCGAGGGGGAGAAGGCGGAGCGCCCCGCCCGCCCGCCCCCCACGCCGCCCTCCCCCGTGGCCCGCCGAAAGGTGCACCGCGAGGACGCCATAGCGCTGTACGGCCGCATCCTGCGCTACAAGATGCTGGATGAGCGGGCCAGCCTGCCGGCAGAGAAGATGTGCTTCGAGACCAGCGCCAAGACGGGCTACAACGTGGACCTGCTGTTCGAGACGCTGTTTGACATGGTGCTGCCCTCCATCCTGAAGAAGCGGTCCGGAAACGACTCGCCCACCGTCGACCTGGAGGAGTGCCGCGGCGCCAAAAGGACTAAAGCAGGGTGCTGCTCTTAAGCTGCGCGCTGTGGACGCTCTGGTCCGGGGAGGGGCTGTTGGTGTGCCTTGTACCCTTTTTGTGTTTCTTTCCTGGAGATTCCATTGTGTGGATTACATAGAAACATACACATACAGCCCTTTGCATTGTAAATGACAATCATAGAAACGTATGTGTAGAAAAGTCATGCACGCAACGGTTTGTGAAACTTGAAGTGTGCTCGATGATGACCACAGTTCCGTTTTGCACTATAGTTCCACGTCTACATGCGAGTTTCACACGGCACATATGTTTTGAAATAGTCTTTTGCACTTCTGGTTGTTCATGTTTCTGTTTCACAGAAGCAGTCACAGAAATGGGAAATTTCACATGACTGTTCAATCAGTCTTGGGTTGGGGGTTTTGAATCACTGTGGGTTTTGAATTGCAATTCATGCCAGTGCCTGCCATCGTTGGTGAATTTTTCGAATCATCAAATGTCACAATTTTTAGGAAAGATGATTTTATGAATGAGACATATTTTCATAATCATGCTCTACTTTGTCTTCAGCAATGAGGCAAGAGTTTTGTAATTGTTTGCTGCTCTTTTTACTGTGATTTATTTTACGTGTACTTCGTCTGAACAGTATTGTAAAATATGTGTAAAACTATTTAAGGTGTATATTTTTAATAGCTATTTTCGCACTAACTCTAAATGAAAGAATAAAGATTTTTCAATTTGAAATGTTGAATGTAGAATGGCTTATTTTTTCAAAATTATACATGCATTTTGCTGACTGTGAAGCCAAATATATTTTTTTGTTTAGCACTGTTGTGTGTGTCCATGTGAGAGACCTCTTTGGGATGCATGTTACCTGTCGGTGCCCACCACTGCTCTGGGGCCAGCAGTAGTGTCTTAGTGCAAATCCCCTGGCAAATCCCTATCTCTAGTGGTATGAAAGCATCTCTGGAAAGAGTCCTGCCATTAACATTGGGCCTTTGCACGCCATCCCTATATTTTATGTGATGTGTCTGATAGGCTTTTGTCCTATCACTGCCACAAGGGTGGAGAAAGGCAGAAGAGAATGAAATTGAGCTGATTGGACTATAGGTCCAGGCCCTCCTGTCATGGCTGAACAGTGCTCAAGGCTAAAGTGTTACGACATCATCGGCCAAACTGAAACAGGGTGACCGTTTCCAGGCTGAAAGATATGTGTCCTGTGCTACAGCAGACTAGCGATCCCCAGCTGTTTTTCATATGAGCTTGAATTTGAGGTTTATGCTAGATGGTCAGTGCATACTAAACAATGACCACAAAGGTGTGCAAAATGTGTAAACGTGAGAGCAAAAAACAAATGAATGCTTAGCAGGCATATTAAGTACACATCCACTCAAAAAGGCCACCCTCCCCACTTTATTTAGGCATAATCCAATTCCACAGGACTTTAATTCAGCATAATTTCATCACAAGAATAGCCTATAAAAAGTACAAATAAACATTGATTTGTAGCACATGTACACACAAGAGTAATTAAAACAATGTAAAAAGCAGTTTTGTATTGTTAATTGATTGTATGTCACAGATAGCTTTGGTGCTCAGGCTTGACCTAACAAGGTTGAATACTTTAGCATAGAAGTGAGAACAAAGTAAATGAAAGTAATTCAGTGCATCTTGTATAACTTAAAAAACGCCTGGGAGAAATGCAATCTCATATTCGCTCTACGGCTAGTGTTTCGCTACTCGTGTGGAATCCGTTCTCAGTCTCTGCGAATGTCGCTTTAACATTGATGAAGCATACTGAGACACACACCAGAGGCTATCTATCATTGTTTTCAGCAAACCATGAAGCTTAACGCTCTCCTAATCATAGTATGTGAACTTACACTGCAGGCGTATTCATGCACAAGTCAGATATCAATGTACTGCTGTAAATAACTTCAAAACCCAGCTCTGACCTTTGTTGTGGGAGGCCACTAGGTTCTTCGAAAATAAAACCTCCCAAAACCTGATATCACACAAAACAGCTACCAGGGACAGTTAGTGTGCTTTAAAAGGCAGATTTGGGCCGAAAGACATTCCCCAGTAAAACGTTCACTATTTCAATGTACTGAGTGAGCAATGCCTGCGTGTGCTACAGAGCATATTAAATGTAAACGTGTGTGCATGGGTGTAAACGTGTCTGCTGAATGTGCTGCACGTTTGGACATTTGCTGTATTTTACGTGATCCGTTAACTTTGATCCGATACTCTTCATGGTGAATGTTGTTAAGTCTGTGATTTACCTTGCTTACTTTGTGAGATGATATTAACACAAGAAAACGTGCAGTTGCTCTCCTTTGCTGTAAAAGTGGAAAAACCCTCCTTTGAAATCATACCAAAATTCTTGAAACTTCTTGAAAATCACTGAAAATAGGAAACAAAATAAAAACCAAAAGTCTATAAAAAGTAGAAGTTTAGCTTCCCAGCTCACGAGATAAGTCACGTTGCGAAATGTAAGGACTTCCAAACTTGCTTCTGTAATAATGCTGGGGAGTGTTGCTGTTGTTCTGTGATTGCTTATCAAACTCACTGCAGTGCGTTCAACATCTGCGCTCATGTTTTTCAGGTCCTGATAGGTTTACATCAGCACGGTCCTGCTGACCATCTGCTGTGGTCAGACTGACACACAGGCTGCTATCTCAAAAAGTGCACTTCTTTCTTCTACTCTTCTCACCAAGTCATCCTCTCGCTCAAATGTCCAGCAGTGTCATGTGTCGTATACATTACTCACTGGACACTGATCGCTGGTAAAGTAATGCAGGGGTCCATTACTGTGCTGTTGATGCTGATCATGGTGATGACAGAGTACGAGAAATTCAGATGCACCACATCATGGGCCGTGTCTTGTCAAATGGAGAGGGACTAACTACTCAGCTCTTCTAATATTACAATGATTCTTTGAGCTGAACCATACCTGCATGCCAACTGAAACTCGGGCTTCACATACTGCTAACAGAGTAGCGTGGAGCTTTAGTGCACTATACAACCTCACTTCAAACCTCTCAACCAAGCATAATTTACAACCTGTAGAGAGACTGTGTTAATAGCATCATTTACAATTGTTATTTGTTATAAACAAATAATTGACAAATAAAAGAGTTAAATGTATGTGCTGTGTATACTTCTGAATAAAACATGAGGAAAAGAATCATAAAAAGTTAAAAAAAAAAAAAACATAAAAATCCATAGCAGTGCATAAAACGCAGACATTTTTGGCTGATCTGTATGCTCTTGAGTTTACCAGTGAAGCACGGTTTGTAATGTAACTGAGGTAATAAGTTAGAGAATATCAATATGAAGCACCATCTCAAATGTAAATTCAGGCCAGAGAATGTCCTTTCTTTTGCAGACTCGGACATTTATTTTGGGCCCTGTTGTCTTCCTGGGGCGTGTAATTTCTTTACAGTTCCTCAGCCAGGATGGGGGTGGGGGTCAGCTCTTGGGTCACAGGTTCTTCATGCACACCTGGCAGCGGCTGATGCGGGACAGGAGCTGGCCCGCCTTCAGCGTCTCAGCGCCTGGCGAGCTCTGGAAGGACTGGTCGATGGAGGTCAGCCAGAAGCTGTGCTTGTTGGCAAAGTAGTGGCAGGTCCCCTTGGCCCCATTGCACTCGATGAAGGGCGTGGTGCGGAAGTCCTCCAGGCAGGAGCCCGGCGACACCAGGGACTGGCCTCCGCCCTCGTCCCCAGCTGCCGTGTGCTGTGGGGGGGCGAGACACAGCAAGCTCAGTGTGACGCAAGGCCTGGATGCACGTCTGCACACATCCAACACACTGTTGCGCAGACCTGATACACTGCTGTGCATATGAGACGCATCACTGCACAGATCTATTGTGCTGCTGTGCATATGAGACGCACTGCTGTACAGACTGGACACACTGCTGCATGTAACAGACACACTGCTGTACAGTCACACATTTAGGGAATATGATAACGGATCAGCTTTCTTTGACTGTTTAAAATATTTCATTCAAATGGATAGGATAACCAATTCATGTATTCACTTCATACATACCTGTTTAGCACATGCATGTTGTTCCCTTGGATCTATTATGATGTCCTAATGATCATGCTTTGAAGGTATTAAAAAATAATCAGAGACACTTCAAATATCTGCAGGATTATGGCTCTCACAGAACAGGGTTACCTGCCTCTCCATCTTTTAATTCTACACTGAATGTAGAATTAATACCTTGGGTATTAATCACTGAATGAATTACACTGAATGAATACCTTGGGAATGAATACCTTGGGATCTACATGAGTTTGACAATTCTACATTCTGCTGAAATGAAAGGGCCAATAGGGGCTCACCATGAGGAAGGAGTAGCCAATCCACAGACTGCGCCAGCCCGCAGGGCATTGTGGGATAGTGATGTCCTGACTGTGGACAGCGATGGCCACTGAGGGTGCCTCGCACACGGAGCAGCGGCTGATGTAGGGCTTGATGTCCGCCTCCTCCACAGGCATCATGGGAATGGGGGCGGTGGTGGACAGCCAATAGGATTTGTCGTTGCGGCTGGCATAGTAGCACAGGTCCCCAGGGTTGCAGTAGAGGAAGGGCATGGTGTTGAAGCGTGGCAGGCAGGACCCAGCCAGGCCTGCATGTGACAGATATCAGTGATAAATGCTAGATGCATTTTCCATATGTTTTTCATATTTTACATCATGTGCACCCAAACATAATGTGTATTAATGTATACTAGCATTTCTGTGATGACTGTAGCCTCAACAGTGACAATGAAAAAAAAACCCTTGTAAATGGGTTTTGAAATTAGAACAAAAGCTGAAAAACACAGTATCTTCAGAAAAAACAGAAATACATTTAAACCAGGTAGTCTTGATAGCTCAGGTCTATAGGGAATATTGTTGAATATGCAAGAGTAACTGAACAAATGAAAAAATAAAGGAACAATGTGACATTTAAGGATGGACACTCATGAACTCAGACTGAAGAATTTAACTAACTGCTGCCTATAAATTCTGTCATTGGTAACACACGCCAAATGTGTGTTCCTGAGTGCTTGAGGAATTTTAGATAGCACAGTTCAGTGCAATGGCTGTGAGCCAGTGTGCGGTTGTAGCTGGAAGGCCTCACCCAGGTCCTGGTTGTGTGCTTTCTCCTGGCCCTCAAAGTACAGCAGGCTGTACCCGTCCCACAGCTTGGACATGCCCACCGGGCACATGGGCGTCTGATCTGATTGGCTGTGCTTCACCAGCAGGTAGCCGACACTGACACTGCGGCCTGGCATCCCAGGGATACCGGGTGTACCCGGACGCCCGGGGTTTCCTACAGTGAGAGAAAGGAAGAGGGAGAGAGAAAGAGAGGGAGAGGGAGAGAGAGAGACAGAGGGACGGGGGGAGGGGGAAAGAGAGAGGGAGTGAGTGAGAGAGAGGGACGGGGGGAGGGAGAGCAAGGGAGAGAGAGAGAGGGGAAAGAGAGAGAGGGGAAAGAGAGAGAGAGTGAGGAAGGGACATAGGGAGAGAGAGGGAGGGGGAGAATGAGGGGGAGAGAGAGGGAGAGAGAGGGAGTAGTACTGAGATATAATATTCTTTCATCTGAATGTGAGGAACTGCTGTGCATTTTCCCTTGAAATGTATAGAAAGTGAATTATACAGCAATCAGATATTCAGAATAGCTACATGGCTTGAGTTACACTATATTCCTTTACAGCCACAGAGCTACTGCTAGGATAAAAGGCTGCAACTCTTTTCAAACCTCCTGTACCCACCCCAAAGAGTTTAATATTAAGTTCAGCGTAGCTCAGCGTAGCTCAGCACCCCCCTGAAGGCTTTTCTTGAATCACCTGTTTTCCTACTCCCTCACTCTAAACATCAATCCAGTAACCCGGTCCAGGAATCCTATAATCCCATGTCACCAGACCATGGCTGTACCTTCAAGGCCCTGGAGACCCTGGTGTCCAGTCGGTCCTGTGTCTCCACGGTAACCTGGTGTCCCTGGCATGCCGCTCACTCCCGGCATGCCCTTCTGCCCTTGTGGGCCGGGGTACCCTGGGGGTCAGAGAGGAAGGGGAAATGAAGCCAGCACGCAGGCCCTGCAGCCTTCGTCTCACTCCACGCCAGCTCTGCTGTCGTAGAGATAACGAAGGGAGCACTTACCTGTGTCTCCAGCTGGGCCCTGGGGGCCAGGCTCCCCACTGGCACCTGCAGGCCCGCGAATTCCTCGCGGGCCGGGGGGACCTCTTTCCCCCGAGTACTTGGGTGGAATGGGTGGCAAGCCCTGAGATCCGGGAGCCCCTGGAAAACCTGTGGATCCCCATCACAGACAAACTGCTGTGATATGCCAACACTATACACCGACTCTTACACTGAATCCTTCTGCAAACTGATCTCATATTACGCTGATCCTGCCTTAGAGCTGTTACCCTACTAACACCACAGCAAAGCATCCCAGTGGTCATGCATAGATTCAAAAGCCACACTCTCACTGCTGGACAGGACTGTCAAAACTACAGTCACCTACAAGTAAAAGGGGAGACACTTCCCACCTATAACAGATTTGGGTCATAGCTCTCATGCTTCCCCTGGTGTTTTCCCAGTCCAGCACATAGAAAGACAGACAGACAGAATGGTTTTGCTACCTGGAAGTCCAGTGTTTCCTTTTGGGCCGACGGGTCCTCTGTCACCTTGGAGACCACGCCTTCCAGGAGTTCCCATCATCCCAGGCTCTCCTTTCACACCTTCAGGGGCCAAAAAGTAGAATCCGTTTGTACTATAATATCAACGATTTTATTACTTGTAATGGACATGGCCACAGAATCATAAAATATTTTTGAACCGGATGCCCACATGAATATAAATGAGAAAGATTCTTTCATCCTGAGCAGAAGGGCTATTCTTAGGGCTGACTTTACCTTTCCTCCCTGCCACTCCATGTTCTCCTGGAAAGCCCGGAAGCCCCACATCCCCTTGGCTGCCTTTGAGCCCCCCTGGCCCAAAAAATCCAGGAAGACCCCTGTCACCCTTGGCACCAAAGGGTGAAGGAACACCAGGAACCCCTTGGACGCCAGGGAAACCTGGGGGGAATCCCAGAACAGCATACATGAGAACCCCAGCACCCCATCCAAAATCAAAACAGAGTGAAAAACACAGAAGCACATTTAACACACTCATTCACATCTCCTGAAGGCATGCTCTGAATAAAGACCTCAAGGAAAGGCATTGCAAAACTTTAACTAATGCTTTAACAGCCTTCATTTCTAATTTATGATGTATCAAGACTTAACAAGTGATTTATAAGCAGTGAGTTATGTCAGCTTTAAGATGTCCACTAAGAAAAAATAGTGAATTAATATTAAAAACAGTCACAAAATGATAATTATAAATCTATTATAAATTATAAATTTATATATTATAAACATATAAATGATAGTTAATGATAATAACACTAATTAATGTTACTCATGACTTATTAGTGTATTAAATAATTAGAACTTAACTTGTAGTGTTATAAATAAACCTCTCTCTCTCTCAATCTGCCCAGTTACAGTAGTGAGTAATATAGTGTGATCTCCACGACACCTTGAAATCCTTTTGGTCCTGGGGGCCCAGCGGCGCCCACTGAGCCCGCAGGGCCAGGTTCTCCCTGCACCCCCTGCGGGCCCTGCAATCCTGGTTGGCCAGGTGGGCCTTCATTGCCTGGGCCGAGAGATATACAGAGTTAGAGCCAACAGTAAAAACAGTCTACCACCATGTGATTGGATTCAGTCCTCAAAGGATTCAGTCTGTTTCCAGGCAAAGCTCCTCCAGCCTTGATTTCTGCATGTAATTAAAATCTACAATATACCAAAACACTAACTAGTACAACATCTTGAAATATTCAGAAGTCTGGATTTTGTGGCTTGTTCTGCCCTAGACCCTGGGAAATGTGGCTCAACCAGAAAAACAAAGAGTTCCTCAGTTAATTACAGCAAGTGGTGGCACATGGGGGACTGTGGTGGTGGTGGTGGGGGGGATATGGCCCTTTTAAAACACCACCAGGGGAAACAAGCAGTTGACTGACATTGTCAGCTGTCAGGGGATGTGGGATTAAAGCGCTTTTCTTACTCTGCCTCACAAAGAACGTGTCATAGTTGTGGGCCTGGCCCACACAATGTGTCTGGCGCATATGTGTTGAAAGCCACTAAATAAGAGGCTGACACTTCTGCTACCATGGCAACCCACCTGGCTCTCCTTTAAAGCCCCTCAGCCCTGGGGACCCAGGTATTCCGAAGTCTGTGTTGGGGATCCCTGGCTCTCCTCTCTCTCCCTTTGCTCCAGGGTCACCTGGAGGTCCCCAGTTGTCCACACCTGCCAGGGAAAACAAGGGTGGCCATGTCAGAGGAAAGGACCTGCAAAGCTGGTCTTGCTTACCTGACACAGCATACAGTTATACAACTAAAGACAGAAAGAAAATCAAAGAACAGAACCGTATGCTGAATGTGCTAGGGACTGATACTGCTCACACAAGGTCTTCTATGGTTGATGAGTGAAAAGAATAGCCCACTGAGGAGATTTCCCAACCAATCAACATGAAGTGGTCACCTGGTGTTCCAGGGAACCCTTTCTGCCCTTTCAGACCATGCAGTCCAAAGATCCCCTTTAGACCAGGAAAACCTACAGGAAACAAACAAAACAAACATATTACCCATAGTGCCTGAGAGGCTGGCTCTATATCTGTGTCAGAGGCCTTGTGTAAAGTCACTCATATGTAATGACCAAACCCTCCTGGCAGATGTGAGTGAGTTGCTCTCATTGAACCCCAGGTCTGTTCAGGCAGTGGTGTGGATTTCTGTCAGTGTTGTACCTCTGTGCCCTGGGGTGCCAGGAACTCCGCTGCTCCCCGTCTCTCCGGGTGTTCCAGGCCACCCCTTCTCCCCCTGGTTTCCTGGAGAGCCCCTTTTCCCATCAGACCCTGAAAATACAAGGGCAGGAGGTCAGAGTCACCAAACAATCCACCAAACCCACAGGCAGAGTGATGACACCATAGCACAGTTATCAAATAAATCACAGCACAACCACATACACACCTAATTACCAAACAAACTGTCACACCCATAGTGGCACTGCGAGCACAAGGACAGAAACTCAAAGTCATAGAGCAAACAGCAAGACACAGACACACTGAAAACAGAAGGATAGTGTGCAAGTGACTGTCAGCATGGCAACATGCCACCAAAGACATCACCACAAACTCTCACAGGGACACATGAATGGACAGAGTAATGGAGTGGAGTGCTTCTCATTACAGCAGTTTTGCTACTATACGAAGAAGTAAGCACAGAGCGCAAAACAACCTGGACTCTGAATCCATACTGTTGAAATGCAAGAAGAGGAGGTAGAGCAAGTGTTTTCTTACCTGATGGTCCCTCTGTGCCGGCCTCGCCCTTTCCTCCTTTCATGCCCCCAATACCATCAAAACCAGGGCTGCCCCTGTCTCCTGTATGGCCTAAAAGACCCTTGAACCCTGCGGGGAGAAAGTGCGGGAGGGGAGATCCTCAGTGTTGTTACCATGGTAACACCCCACACAGTTTGGAATATGGTGCAGTCCAGTATGAACAGTGAGAGACAGACAGCAAGGGCTTGCCATACTAATCTTAGAGAGTAGCTTACCAGGCGACCCTGGAAGACCAGTCTCCCCTCTTGGGCCTGTGGAGCCAGGTAGGTCAATGCTTGGGCCAGACTCACCTGGAAGAGTTTGCTCTCAGTTAAACAGGGTTACTTTAATGGTTACTCCAAAGTCTTTAGGTCCAGCCATTCAGCATTTAACAACCCCTCATGAGACAGCTCTATATGAAGATATGGGCATTTATCTGTTTGTTGTTTGCTTTCTGGCCCCGTTCTCCCTCTGCTTCTTCCCGCACTTGGGTCATACCTTTGCGCCCCTTCAGGCCTGGATCTCCAGGGAAGCCGTAGGCCCCTGGTGTGCCTTTATCTCCCTGTTACCGGAACAACAGGCATGAGCATTTGCATCTGCATGATGACATGAAATCATAGCAACGGGACCTTGCGGACCATGTGAGCTCACCCTATGTCCGGTCATCCCTGGAAAGCCGGAGATGCCGGGGGGTCCTGTAGGGCCAGGCATCCCCTTGGGTCCTGGCAGACCTTGCGCCCCTGGTGAACCCGGATCCCCCTTCACATCGCTGGGTTCTCCTGGCATGCCATCGGATCCAATTATTCCTGGAATACCGGGTAACCCTTTGGGGCCTGTGGCACATGAAAACAAGGTGACCCCTTTGTCTCTCATCCATGGCTCACAGTGAGATGCTTCATTAAGCCTGTGGAGGTTGTTTCAGAAACCGACGCACCTCTGGGACCGGTGAAGCCGTGCTCTCCTGGATTGCCATGATCGCCCTTGGCCCCCTTCATCTCTGCGATCACCTGTCTGGGGATATACGGCTTGGCACCGGGGGGGCCCACCAGCCCTCGGTCACCTGAGAGACACCAGTGAGCCAGTTGTGTTAACAGGCTTTTTCTTTCACATCAAACATGAAGACTCACTGGTCTTCATATGATCTGGACACTCATTCTATACACTAAGGCTGTTACAACAGCTGATCCACATGATGCAAGGATTGGTGACTCTGCACTATGTCCAAAAACAGATAAGCCCAATTTCTACTGGGCCTTCAGGTAGAACAAATGGCAACATCAACAAATGGCATCCTAAGGAAAATGGATCCAATATGGTTGCCTTTTAAATTTCACAGAAATTTATTCAAATAAGCAACATAGTATTGGTCATTCACAGATCGGCTATATGTATGACATGGACAAAGAACAAACAGATAAAAACAAAAAGCTATTCCTTTAGATTACATTAGATTCAACAGACTGGACTTTTTTCCTCTCAACAGATCATCAACTGAGGAAGTCATCCAGCCACATAACACACAGTAAGTTTAACCAAGAGGGATATTTGAGTCAAAGGAGACTACATATCCCAGAATTCCGCTGTGATAGACTTACCCTTTTCACCAGGTTTTCCCATATCACCTTTCTTTCCAGCAAAGCCAGGCAACCCAACCTCTCCTTTCAGTCCTGGGAATCCTGGTAGCCCCTGGGGGCCCCTCTGCCCAGGAAAGCCTGACATGCCCTGTGAGCCTTTAGCTCCTGGGCAACAAGAAAACAGTGTTAGTGACCATTTTGAATGCTTCACATGGTTTGGCCCCTGAAGACTCATTTAGATCAGATGTGAGAGTTTTGGGGTGGGCAGTTTTTAAATCACTCTTGGCTCCATTATAGCAAACATAATCTTTTACATCAATCTCTCCAGCATTGATGCCTCCTGCCTCCAAACTTCACAGCAGCGCCCAGTGGTTTTCTATGTGTCCCCAATACCAGAGTAAAAACATATCCTTCCCAAACCATGGGACAAGCTTGCCAGGGCTGCACAGACAATCATTATGTCTCTTTTAGTGCCGCTTATCTTAAAATATACCTTTAATGGGTTGTACATTTTAGTGTTTTTTTATTTCAATGGTTTTACACCTGCTTGCATTTGTAAAAAAAAAAAAACTGTTTCCTTCCCTTAAGAAAAATCACTTTTGCTTCAAAGTTTCTGGAAAAATCAAGTTTATTGTTATTTTCAGCTTTACTTCTAACCTCCCCATCAAACCTTTGTTTTACCCCAGAGCACAAGGGTTGTACCACTTTTAATCACTGACATTAATTTATCTTAGCTCAAGGCGTAAAGAGACATTGCATTAGTTATCCATTCAGCAGAGAGGCTTTATCCAGGTCAAACTGCTCAACATTTATTTATTCCAACATTCAGCTGGATATTCACAGAATCAATTCCAGTGAAGTGCCTTCCTCCAGGGGATTACAACCCCGGACTCACACCTGCGACCTTCTGGTTGCCACCCCAGTTCCCAAGCCACTATTACATATACAAAGGTGGAAAACACTAACCTTTGAGCCCAAGAACACCAGAGAAGCCCACCGGACCTGGGTTGCCTGGGTCACCCAGCTGCCCGAAGTTGCCCCTAGGACCCCCATCACCTGGTTCACCTGGTGTCCCTTTCATCCCAGAGGGACCGGGAGGGCCAGAGTCTCCCTGATCTCCTCTGCTTCCAGGGAGTCCTGCAGTGCTCATACAGTAACTCATTTTGAATATTACATACACACAAATTACATACATCAAAATATAAAGAAAATACATATCTATATTTTCACTGAAAAAGGGGAGGCACAGCACATGCACAGGCCAGAAATACACAGATTAGACACTTGGACTAGTCGAAAAAGCAGTACCAAAAGGTGCGGTGCTGTCTATAATCTGTTTATAACATGGTGTCCATTATCCAGAGTTCTGTCTCACCTGGATCACCAGCAGGCCCTGGGGGACCTGGGAGCCCTGCCAGTCCTGGAAGTCCTGGGTAGCCATACTTTCCTGCGGGCCCTGGTCTCCCTATCTCCCCCTGCAGGCCGGGATAACCCACATCTCCCTTATGTCCAGGGATACCAGGCATGCCCTCCATCCCTGTGAGCGATGAGGAGAGTGAATGCACTGACGTGATGCACAGTGACACAGCCTGTCTCATCTCAGTTTGCCACAAAGCATAACAAGAGTTAACCTTTTACTAAGTCCATGACCAGTATCAGTACACGGTTTGTCCCAAGTCAGAATTGTGGAACACAAAAGTGTCATGTTTACATACAAGTGTAAAGATTTCACAGAAGCCCTCTTCTCACCTTCGTACCCTGGCGTGCCAGGGTCTCCTCTGAAGCCCGTGGCACCTCGAAGACCAGGGGGGCCCTGCTCTCCAGGGGGCCCGGGTGACGCCCCTAAGATCTCCCCATGAACACCTTTCTCCCCCACTTCTCCATCCCGACCAGGAAAACCTAGGGGCCCTGGCGGTCCATCTAACCCCTTATCCCCTGGCTCACCCTCTGCTCCACGTGGTCCCACAAAACCTGCAGAGGGACCAAAGATGGTCAGAACCCCAAGGGTGCCCAAAACACTCACAGAGTCCCTCAGATCCTCAATCAGCATTGAAAACATGCCCACAGGGACCCACTCACAGACACTCTCACAACCCCAAACAGTGTTCATAACTCACTCAGAGAGACCATCAGAACCACAAACAGCAAAAACTTCCTTGTGTAGTCAGGTTGCACAAGTTAACTTGTGGTAGGGCTTGAACGGTGCTATGCTCACAATCACTGGTCTGGGAGTGTTGTTAGCCTTTTCTGACACTGTCGCTCTTTGAACTGATACACTTCTGTTCTTTTGTGCTGGAAGTTGCTCTGGATAAGAGCGTCTGCTAAATGAATGCAATGTAATGTAGCATTCAAAACATGCTCACAGGCACCCACGCACAGACACAATAACAACCCCAAAAAGTGTTCCAAGCCCACTACTACAGATCATCAGAACTCCAAAAGTGTCCCAGACATGGCTTGCAGATAGTCAGCAGAGCCTCAGAGGCTCAGAGGCTCCACACTTGAGGCCTATGTTTGACTTGAACATATTTCCTCCTGTAGCTGTGGGTTTGAGCTGATGCTAACAAGGAGATGTGGAACCTGCAAGCCACCATGCTTCACTCACCAGGTAGTCCTGGAGGCCCTCCTCGGCCCTGCTCTCCCCTCTCGCCTTTAAGTCCCTCTTCTCCAGGCAATCCCCGCGTCCCTTTAAGACCTGGCACACCTGAAACACAAGACACCACCCCAAGACGTAACTATGGGTCTGTAACCGCCCCCACCCCTTTTTCCCAAGTCAGCTGGTCATTAGCCTTGAGGATGTTTAAAGTGCTGTACACTTGAGCTAATGCACTTGCCCTAGACCATTGATCCTTGTCATTCACTAAATCGTTTTACCTTGAAAACCACCCAGCCCAACAGGCCCAGGTAGGCCTGGTTCACCGGGAGGCCCTGGGACTGGATCACACTCTCCTGGGGAAAAAAAGACAAGTGAAAACTTAGTATTAGGTTGTTGCCAGACTTTACTGGGTCAGCCATAGATGCATCCCACGTGAGGGTCCTCTGTAGGGCTTCAGCCAGTGGGGGGTTAGCTGTGTGCATTGATAGTGTGACATGGTGGGGGATGCAGCAAAGCAAAGGTGAATAAGCACAGAGCCAATTAACTACAAAATGTGTCTTATGTGGGCATATGGAGACAGAAAAAGTGAATGGAACAGCGCGTGTTTTTAAAGCCACCCAGGGAAGCGTGATGAGGACAGAGGAGCACAGAGTGAATTTCGGCCAGCTGCTGTGAATGCCTTTGTCTCTTCTTGCTCTGTTCCAGCTACCTTCCGGATCTCTCTGTACCCCATCTCCTTCCAGAACACAGCCTCCTTTCAGGGTCACATGGGAGAAGGAGAAACAGACAGAGAGAGAGAGAGAGAGAGAGAGAAGGAAAGAGAGAGAGAAAGAGAAAGAGAGAGAGAGAGACAGACAGACAGACAGACATAGGACATCCAAGACATGTTAGCAAGTAGAAGGATGCAAGTAGAGGCCGACAACATCCTCAGGTAAGTGAATACCTCCCAGGGCACATATTAAGGCACAACAATGTTTCCAGGAAGAGAGATGAGGGAGAAGCAAGAACCACTCCGGGGATTACAACTCTACTCTTCAGTTAAAATAAATACATCTAGTCCAATTACACAATCAAGACATTATCAGCCATCTGCATCTGTACTGGAAGAAGCCTCTACATTAAAGAGCCATTATCTCTATTGATCCTGTACAACCACCAGCCATAAATCCTCAGCATTTACCATACTGGTTCAGTTCAGGGCTTCTTCTCAAAGGCAGTAATGACAGGGTGAGGCTCTGTGTTGGGTGGAGCTACCGTGTGCTGTTAATCAATCATACAAACTGAACGCCAAATCAAAACCTCATAGCAAAAAACCCTGACTGACCCAAGTTAGCGAGTCATCCATAGCATGTGATACCTCCATCCTTCTTCGGGGTTCATGAAGCTACACTCCAAACACAGTGAGTGTAGAAAAAAGGATGCGGTTCAGTCAACAAACCAAAGAGACACAGAGAAAGAGCACACCTTGCACACCGCGGGGTCCAGGAGGTCCAGTGAAACCATCGAACCCAGGATCACCGGGGGGGCCCGGGAGCCCCTTCTCTGCACCCAGAACTGCACCCGGTTCCCCTGCCAGCCCTGGTGGCCCGCGCTGACCTGGACGTCCAGGGAAACCTTGATCTCCCAGAGGACCAATGGGGCCTTCCCCCTGAAACAGTGAAGCAGGACATACCCCAGCCTCAGACACGCTGCCTCAAACACCTCTGGGGTCATGGGTGCCTCACCTCCATTTTGGTCTCACTGTAATAATGAACTATAAATTTAATGTTTGTAGGGCCTTCCTAACTTGGAGAACATGTTTGGATGTGCTGTCAGGTCTGTTACTGAGCCTAGAGCATACTTCACACATTCTTCACGACTTTTGATTTAATTCTTGTCACACCCGGCCTAGTGACTGTCCCCCAGTGATGTAAAACCCCATAGTCATGGATATCTATTTAAGTACAGGGTCTTAAATCCAGAAAGGGTGGAGAGGGACAGGTATGAGTCACTTTGGATAAAAGTGTCTGCCAAATGAATAAAAGTAAATGTAATGTAGATGAACATGGACTATAACTGACCTGAGGCCCACGCAGTCCAGGGGCTCCTGGCACTCCAGGAGGCCCAGGTAATCCTTTCACTCCATGTCCACCTTCTGGGCCAGGGTCTCCTGGATCTCCAGGTGATCCTGTAGAGTACACACACACACACACACACACACACACACACACACACACACACACACACACACACACACACACAAACACATTTGTTACACAGCCTTCACCAATAGGTGCTGGGCACAGACAATAGATGTAGATCTGTCAATAAACTTTTTTTCCAAGCTGAGGAGGAAGGGCCACCATGTGCTGTCAATCACTGACTTGCACAAACCAATCAAAAGACACAGCAAAACACCGTGGTTCATTCAAATCAGTATGCTGCTGATAAAACATTACAAACATCTTGTAAATGACGAAACCTTGATTTCACATATCTGAGATAAAGCACCTTCCACTGGCTCCATGGAGCACTAAATGTGCAGAATTGACAGCAGACAGGAAGAGAGGGAAGGAACAGCGAGGTAGAAAAATGGGACTAAATATACACCTTTCTCAGTGGCCTCCCTAGCATCCCCTTTCCTCCCTCTGGGACCTGGGAGACCCTCCTGTCCAGGGAACCCCTGTGAACAAAGAACGGGGGGACAGAGGGGTCATCACATAGTCACCTCAGCTTATTCCACTCTATTACTGTGTGAGTTAGACAGAGAGTTTCAGGGGCTACAGGAAAAATCCACTGTACTATTGTTGTGAGTGAAAGAGAGAAAGAACATCAGTAAGAGTTACAGGAGATACCGGAAAACTCCCCTGTGATACTGTATGGGTGAGAGAAAGAGCATCTGTGAGAGTTAATGTCACTACAGGAAAACTCCACTGTGCCTCTGCTGTGGGAGAAGGAGAGAGAACACAGTGCGAGTTACAGGTCCTACAGGAAAATTCCACTGTACTAGTGGTATGGGAGAGGGAGAGAGAACACAGTGAGAGTTACAGGAGCTACAGGAAAAATCCATTGTGCTACTGTGTTGTTGAAAGAGAGAGCATCAGTGAGAATAACAGGAGACACAGGTGGTGGAGCTACAGGAAAATATGTGACAGAAGAAAGTGAGAGAGGAGGACCACAGCACTCCTGTTATGGAGATGGAAATAAATATAATGGTCATTCATAAATATGAGAGGATATGAATTTCAGCAGTGTTATGGAACAGGGTTTGTTAAACCTGGCGATTGTTGTAAGCCACCAAAGTTTGACATGAAAACATACAGCAAATGTTGCTGTAGAAATTCAATAAGTCTCTTACTGGTAATCCAGACATCCCCTTTGGCCCGCTCTCGCCTTGGTCGCCCTGCTGTCCCCACTCGCCCGTCATGCCAGGAGTACCCTCCAGGCCGGCCGGTCCGGGGGGTCCAGGTGGAGAGTTGACGACGTTGCACTCACACAAACCCGCGTCACCTAAAAGGACAGCATGAACACGCATGCGCACAGGCACACAGCATTAGCTCATCCCGTACTGATGCTACGACACAACTTCAGAAAAAACAACACCGTGCGAGTGAATGGCAGAAGCTCTTGGCTGTAGGATTGAATGATGTCGCTTCCGGGCCGGTAGTGCCAGTCTTACCTTTGTTTCCTTTTATACCCGCAGGGCCTGGTGTTCCTCTTTCACCTTGCGGGCCCCGAAACTCATGTTCCCCTGAAAAAAACTAACAATGATGACTGGGAAAAGCACCTGAAAAAGCACCTTTTGGTGTCACCCCCCCCAAGAAAATGTTATGCATTTTATTTAGAAGAAACAATAGAATTTTATAAAAAAGTTTGATTGTTGATTGGAGTTACTCTGATTACTTACTACTGTATGTGCCTAGGACCACAGTGCATTTCTAACCGGTTCCACAACCGTAAGAGACAATCTCTGCCAAATTCTCTCATGCTGAATTTTACCAACATCCTAAAGGCCTACCACAGCACCCTTCTTTACTTACAGGATCCTTTGGGCCCTGGTGGCCCACGAAGACCAGGCAACCCATCGAATCCAGGCCGGCCAGGCTGCTGAGCGGGTGACCCCGGGTCACCTGGAGGACCTTTCTCCCCCTTCTGTCCCTTCGGGCCATATGGGAAGATGTCGACCACTGTGGGTGGGAGAGGAGACAGGTAAGAGCATGACTTTTGAGTGACCCTGACTGTGACAATGAGAGCAGCGAGTCCAATAGGAGTTCTGAGGGTCTTACCACTCTGCTGATCACTGGGCTGCGCTGGAGGTCCTGGGGGTCCTGGGAGGCCCTTCTCCCCAGGATCCCCCCTCTCTCCCTGGGGTCCAGGCTCTCCAGGAGGACCCGCAGGTCCCACTGAACATTCACACAAAATCTACATTAATGCTTAGCACATGTTTCTATCATCCAGTAAGATTGAAAGTGTCAGCAGGCAGAATGATTTGCACTAGCAATGTGAAGAGTTAGACATTTTACATTTGCTTCATTTATTGATTTACTCCTGCATCAATCCACCTGGACATGCAAGGTATCATTCACATCCCTTCAGTCATTCCTTCTTCTAACATACCGTTAAACCGGCCTCCGATGGATATCACCTCTCCTGGGTCTCCCCTCTCACCCTGGAAAAATACATCAATCATTTACATTTGCTTTAAATCATTTAATAGACAATATCCGGACAACTGGAGCAGTAAAGCGCATCTAATAAAATTGCAGGAACAATACTACAGCACAACCGCTCTCACATGAAGATATGCCGTCCCCTCACAGTACTTGTATATTTGCGTGGCAACAAATTTATAAGTGCGACCAATATGACTTTAGACACATGGACACAAGGCCACACCCCTTCAGATAAATCAGTTCTTCACTGGTGTGTGTGCCAAAAAGGTGACGTGTCTACAGGTTATTGTTTCAATGTCTGGTGAGAACATGACCAGCATACTTAACTGATACATTTTCAATGCTGAAAAAGAATGCTGAAACCAGGTCAGGCACATGGCAGTTGTGTGAATTCTATACCTGAGCATTCAGTGCTGTAAATGGAATTCCTGAATGTTTGCCTAAACCTTGCTAAGCAATGATAGTTGAACATGCAAGAAGCTCTCTCATTGCTTATTACCTTTTGACATTTTTTCAGGATCTTGTTTCTTCCACTTCATGCCTTCTTTATAAAGTGATTTTACTCATGAAATGCAGGCTATACTGTAGCTATAATTTTTATAACTTGAGCAATTTCATATTATTATTGTTAATTTTGTTTGGATGACAATGCTATTAGGGGTAGTATGATTGTTTTAATGAGAAACATAAGAATGAACAAGCATTAAAAGAAACCTTCAGTCCATCCAATCCTTCGGCTCCCGGTTCACCTATATCCCCCTGCAAAGAGAGGAGAGAAACTGAGCTGTTAGCACTTAAAATCCCTCTACATTACAGACATCCAGAACTGTCACTACTCTTTCTGTATCAAAGATAACTGCTGTTCACACTATGCAGTGCCAGTATGCTCTGTAATTCCCTCCGGGGTTATCAGGGCTAACAGTGGCAGAAGCAGGCCTGGCACAATACAAACACTGACTGACCCGAAAGGGAACGAGGCTGAATGGAAACAGCTGGCATTCTGTGCAGCGCAGTTCAACACCTGCAGGCACCAGCCACAAACATACATACCCTCTCTCCCGGCTGCCCGTCCAGTCCTGGACTTCCCTGGAAGAAAATGTGGTTCGAGTCAAACATTAAAATAACCCACTCCCCCCAAAGGAAAAGAAAAAACAGGAACAGTCAAACAGAACAATTTTACATACCCGCATCCCTGGAAACCCCGCCACACCATCTTCTCCTTTGTTATCAGCCTGGAACAGAAAGGCAAAAGAGGTCAAACAGCAAAGGCAAAAACGTTCACTAACAGAAAACACACCCTTAATAATCGAGAGCCCACGTGACTTAAGCATAAAGAGGACAGAGTGGGACAGGGTAATGCTGGGTGGTGCACTGTAATTCTGCATTGCTAATGGCTGTATAACATACTCTCACTTAGTGCACAATACATCTGATCAAGCCTGTGACAGACACCTCTGGCTGAAACACTTGACAATTGCAAACACTGGCCTTGAATTCTTTTTGAAGCGTGGTGTAGTGGTAAGGAGTAGGGCTTGTAACCAAATGGTTGCTAGTTCAATTCCACATAGGGGCACTACTTTTGTACCCTTGGGCAAGGTACAAAACCCACAATTGCCTCAGTAAATCTCCAGCTATATAAATGGATAGGATGTAAAACTGCAACCTATGTAAGTTGCACTGGAGAAGAGCATCTGCCAAATGGCAATAATATAATGCAATGTTTTGAGCCCTTAAGAGACCTCCAAGGGCCAAAGTACTAATTTTGTTTTGCAGCAAAGATTACTTTTTCCATTGATATTCTCTTATTTCACAGGGGCTTGGGTATATGTGGCATTCACTTACCAAATCTCCAGGTTCGCCTTTTAAACCCTTTTCACCTGTCTTACCCTGTAATTGCAAGGAGGAGCAAAGTCAGCACCTCTTAGCAGATCCTCACCACTTAACTCTAAAAGCTACAGCTAAAACACATTCAAAGCTGTAGCTTTTTCAGCAACAATCTGGAGGCATTCACAATGAGCTGAACATTACATTGTTGACTTGGTGCAATATACACAGAAGTGGTCAAGCCTCTTTTGAGGTTTGGTCACATAAGTGCATGTTGCTCCCCCGACTTGAAATAAAGCTAGTAAAATATGGTGGTGGGTGACGGAGGTGGACTCACGGGCACCTCTGAGCGGGAAGAGGTGTGGGGAACGGTGGCGTTCCCGGGGGGCCCTGGCTCTCCCGCATCCCCCTGTGGTGACAGACAGAGCAGCGGTGACACAACCCCTCTCACGCGGCCGTAGCGGCAGAACTAGTTGTGTCCACTGAAGCTGATCATCTGAGACGGCGGCTTACCTGTTCTCCTTTGACTCCCTTTAGAATTACGGTCATGGTGCCCTGAGGATGGAAAAAAAAGATAAGATCTCTCAGATCTCTCAAAGCAAAGCTGAGCACAAACTGTAGCCATCTCTGCCACAGCCAAGTACTACCTCAGACAGAACCTGACCAGTATGGGGTGCCAAGTGTAACAGACCTTTTTTTCGTGGACAGAATGCCGTCTGTGCAGTTACAGAAGGCATTCCATCCACAAACGCAAAGGACGCTTGAACTTTCGCAGGCATCGGTGTTTTGCTTTCGTGGACCAAATGCCTTCCGTCAGTTATAGAAGGCATTCCGTCCACAAAAGCAAAGGCTGCTGGAACTTTCATAGACATCAATGTTTTGCTTTCGCAGACAGAATGCCTTCTGTGCTACAAAACGCATAAATTCAGTACGAAACCATGTAACACTGTAACGCGTTTTGTCCACGAAAAACACAAACGTGTTAGCATTGTGTCCACGAAATATTGATGTCTATGAAAGTTCAAGCAGCCTTTGCTTTCCTGGACGAAATACCTTCTCTAACTGTGGAGTCACGGAATATATTGTGCTAAATCCCTTTCATGCACATCATACTTTCAGTAATATAGCAAAACAGTTAAGTGGACAAAATGAACATTCGATGGCACGGAATGATGATAGTATAGTGCATTCTGCATTTCATGCCACAAAAGCATAAACACTGGCCTAGGACATCTGTTACGTGGACAAAATTACTTTTGTCTACAAAATGAGTTTCTTTTGTGTGTAAAGTGCGAGGTGCATTCAGCCTTTCGTCCACATAATGAGAAGCACAACGGTCAATTCAGTGCACGACAGGAATCATCCGTTTTGTTTTCTGTGCACGAAAGTATGTGCTCTCTTCCATATTTCGTAGACACAATGCTAACACGTTTGTGTTTTTCGTGGACAAAACGCGTTACGGTGTTACATGGTTTCGTAATGAATTTATGCATTTCGTAGCACAGAAGGCATTCTGTCTACGAAAAAAGGTCTGTTACATTCGGCGCCCCATAGACCAGAGGCCCTGACAGATGTAAATATCCCATTTCATGCTTAACGTTTTCCTCAGACTCCTACAGGCTCATTTAGATCAAGGATGCTTCTACTCACCAAGGAATACATATCAAAGCCACTCATGTCCATCTAACTAGGTCACTAACCTGAAGGCCTAAAATCCACAAACCATGTCTAACAATCACATACCTATCCAGTACAAACCAGCCACCACAACTGGCAGCCAGAGGAACACATCTTGGCTAGAAATGCTTAGATTTATGTGCTTGAAATCATGCCTGCTTATCTCAGGAACACTGAAGCAGTGCATATCGACCATTATGAACATCAGTAAGGAGGGCAGTGCTCACCATTGCTAGGGCTACTGCTACTTATTTAGAAATACAGCACAGGATGGGTCAGGCGTAGTCTTACCTTTTGTCCTTTGGGCCCTGGAGGTCCACGGGGGCCCTGAGGGTGAAAAAGCATTGATGGTTCTGAGAGAATATCTTTAGAAAGGTATTAATATCTCAGGTTTTGGGTGTAAAGTGTAACGTGTGGGGGGTGGACTTCATAGACACTCACCTGTGGACCAGCCGCACCCCTGTTGCCCATCCAGCCTGGATTACCCCGAGGGCCCTGGGAATGGTGGGGGGGAGGGGGAGGAGAAAGAGGTAGAGTGAGTATGCAGTATTAGAATCCATACTAAAGAGATATGCTGTAAAAACAAAAAGAGAGAGAAGGCCAAGGGAAACTCACAGCAAACCCCGGAAAGCCTCTGTCACCTGGTTCTCCCTGGAAGAGAGAAGAACCAATTACCCCTCAGTTCTCTGTGTTGACACAGGCCCACTGACTCCCAGAGAGCCCTGCGTGTGGCGCCCTCTACCATGCTGGATGTCTTACTGCCTCATCAGCTTCAATATATACACTACAGATGACCTTGATGTGATCTTCCCTATCCTCTTACCCGAAATCGCTCCATGTACACACTGAGCTCCAGAGAATCACCCTTCTCGCCCTTCCTGCCATTCAGACCCTGTGAGAATGAGAGAGGGAGAGAGGAACATCACGTGCCTGCTCCGTGCCACCTGTTGACCATGGCAGCGTCAGTGACATGGTTTTTACATACTGGGAAGCCTGGCGGGCCGGGGTAGCCTGATTGCCCTGGTAACCCCGCGTCTCCCTGTGTTCCATTGCAGCCATCTGCGCCCGGTTTCCCACGAGGCCCTGCTTGCCCTGGGTGGCCCTGCAGTGACATCATCAAACTGCGTCATTGCATCATACCCACTTGAACTGTGGAAGGCACTGATCATTGCAAACATGACAAAACAATAAACCTTCTCAGCGAACATGTGTGTTGATCGCAAAAGTTAGAAAACACTAATGAACATGTACCATGCATCAGAATTTCTGTTCTACACAATGGACACTGATGTCAAGTCCCACCCACATGTGTATTGCACCAGGACTAGTCTTATGATGGCGTAATTACCAGCCCATCATTATCAGTTATAAGTTATTATTATAACCAGGTACAAAGTTGACAAGGGTTCACAATGATTAGTCAAAACTAAATTATAAGCAAAGGACTGGATCCAGACTCCCTTACCTGAAATAATGGCCGTATTGGACAAAATCAATACTGCTGTGTACCTGCCCGTGCTGTAAACCTCAATCCCCCGGTCCCACTCACCGGAATCCCGTCCGCTCCAGTGAACCCTGGTACACCCGTCATTCCCTGTGGAGGGAGAGAAAAGTCAAACCCATCCCCTGCTGACCTCACGCTTCTCCTAGGAAGGACGCCCGCTGTCCCCACTCACCACCGCGCCCTTGGGTCCGATGACACCGCCCCGCCCCTGCTCTCCCTTCTGTCCTTTGGGGCCTGGAACGCCCGCCTCGCCCGCTTGCCCCGGGGGACCCAGAGGGCCCTGCGGGCCGAGGGGTCCTGGCTGACCCTGTAACGCAAACAGCACCAGACAAGACTCATCAGTACTGCTCTGCTACAGCATGGCTGTCACCATTGTTCTCACAAGTCATACTTAATCCTATATTTAACAAATACATAAACATATTCATATGGTGGTAGTGATATATTAAGCTATAAGGACATGGATGTTTCCATATGCAGACTCACCTGGTGCTGAATAAACTGAACACATGCTTAACATTCACAGACACTGCTCACACAACTTTGAGTTCATTCTCTTTTTGGAGGGAAACTGCAGCCCCATGACTGAGCAAACCAGCCTGTAACAGTATAATAACGGAATTTAAAAACAGTTTGGTGATTAAAAACATTCAGTGGGTATTAAGCAGGAAATTGACAGTTTTTGGTGAGTAACATAATGCAATAAAATACAATGTAATGAAATGTAATGCCACCTATTGGACATTCATGGCACTACAACTTGAAAAAGGACATTGTCATCAGTAGTTTTGTAAAAACTGCTCAGCACTGTGAAACAATGTGCCAAAAACATTTCAAACATCACAATGTTAGTTTACTGTGACCGACTGGTCCTGTAAACAAAGAATGACTTCACTTCAGTAAACAAAAAAGCCAGTTTAATGCCTGGACTGCAGCACATTCAGATTCAGGGCTGTACTGTTCTATGACCACTAGATGGCACCTTGTGTCTTTTCTTTCATGTCAGAGACTCTGGACCCCTCAAACCCCTCTGTCTCTGACTCTCTACAGAAGCGCTCCCCACTGCTCACGTTTAAGGAAACATCTCTGTGGTGGATCACATTCCTCTTTACCAGACATCCCAGGACTTCATAATACATTAAATGACATTGTGCTCAACAAAAAACCACAAAAGAACAAAGAGGTTTAGCTAAATATCCATTTCCCACCACACAGGCATTCAGAAACATGGGTGAGGGTACACCCTCTTGCTCTGATGTTAGCATCTCCTCCGGTCAGCTCTCTCTCTTCCTCTGAGCGTGTGCTCTCGTGAGGCCGTACCCGATTCGGCGGGTCCTCCACATCCCGCTGCTGCTGAGGCGCCAGACTGTGTAACTCTCCCTACCCAATGCACGACGGCAGGTCATGGGCCGTGGAAAAGCTATTAGAAAGTTATTTTGGTTTGGGGCAGTTTGGAAACTTCAGAAGGTGTTCTAACATTCACAGTAAATGGGGCATGTCAGGTAAAGGCACTCTGCTAGCTGTGGGGGAACCCTTCTGTTTGAAGGATGGGAGAATGGATACGCAGGTCTCCAGGTCTCCATGTGTCATGTGACTCAAGCAGCAGCTGTCTCTCATGGCTCTAGGTTCGGAGCTGTGGTCCCATCACAATACTCTGACCTGGGACAGTCGGGAGCCCTTTTACCTCTCAAACTCACAGACGCTGCCTGGGCTGAGACACCATGTTGGGGGGGTTTGTTATCAATCTGGGCTTCAAGACAGAATAACAGTTTACCAAAGGGGGACAGACAAAACAAACAGGATCAAATCAATAAATAATTACACTTTGCAGGAATGAAGCTGTTACACAGGCAGAAGGCGTTCTGTGGCTGTGGTGTGTGAGCTGTTTGCGGTTCACAGAACACAAGGAAACGTTTTCCTGACAGGCACTGATGGCTAAATCCTGCTTCTTAAGCTCATCTGACAGGCAGAGACGAATGGCCCGCACCTGCCAGAACCCTCACGGGTAAACCTGATCCCCTTCCGAACCGCTGGACGTAGTCTGAAGAGGTTAGCTGCAGCCCCAGTCATCCCAGCTGCGGTTTTATGATTTGCACAAAGCCAAGTGACATTGCAACCGAACGTCTTCATAAGAGACGCAATGGATGAGAGTGGGGTGATGCTCCTGGTTATCAAATTGATGAGAGTGGTGATGGGGGAGGAGGGTGGGTGGATGTTTATCTTATTTTTCCTGTCTGAGTAAGCAAACAGGAACGGATGGAAGGATGCCACAGCCAGAAAGAAAATGGAGATGAGAGAGCCTGGGAAGACACAACAGTTTATTTCTTACAAACATAACAAGAGCGTTTTCCTAAAACACTCCACAATCAAGAACCACTCAGGTCATCTGTCGTGTCCTTCATCTGGCTCATTTTTTCCTCCGCTGCACTCTGCTGGTGAAACCAGAGAGAGGTCTCTCTTTGTCTTGTTGGCATGTTAGCCTGTGTAATGACCCTGCTCTGTTTCGGGGGGGGGGGGGCGGGTGTTCAGAGTGCAGGGACAGTGGTCCCGGTGGGCGTGGCATGATCTCTCTGAGGACGGCCCCTGTTCCCCTTTTCCCCATCTGGGAGGAAACCGGCCTGCTCCCAGCGTGGCCGCCCTGGCTGACCTACTTTTTGAGCGGTCTGAGCGGTGCTCCGTGAAACGCTGAAGCGCAAACAGGCGGTTCGTCCAAAGAATCATGCATGGCGAGAAAAGCCTGACGCAGATGCGTACGAAATGCTCCCGGGCCCTACTTCAACGTGACTACAGCAGGCCGTGCAGGAGGAGAAACAGCACACATTGCCAGAGACCATGTCTGTGTGGGAGGCAGGGAGAAAACATCTGTCAGACGAAAGAAGAATGCGCACCTAGAAACAAAAAAATCTGGAGTGATTTACACAGCCTGAATCCCTCTGTGGAGGTTTAAACAGCCATGCCTCCTCTAGAGCTCCCATGAGCAGCCCGGTCTACCTGGAAAACAGATACCTGTTCACCTATCAGCAGGGTTTCTTTACAATGAGAAGAGGGCAAGGTTTTTCCACTCCGTGCACCTTCAGGCCAAACTGACACTGTAAGCTCAGAGCTGCTGTCCACCCAGAACGACTGCAGGCCTGCCAAGGGGCCACCAACCCAAGCTACTGATACAGATGGGTCATTCAAGTTCATGGAATTCAGGGTGTGAGGCTGATGTTTGCCCTTGCACTTTAAGCACTCTTCCCAATATCTCGTTGAGGTATTGAAAGCTAACCGAGAATTAGAAACAATGACAGTCAAGCTCAGACTCCCATTACTACACTGGTACACCACACCACACCTGAAAAAGACCTACCCTCTGTGAAACACTCAGGTATTCCTCCGCATGGATTGAGCAACAAGAGGTGATTTCTGACACCCAGCCCCATGCCACAACCTGAGGGGTGACCCTGGAAGCAGCTGTGATGTGGGGCTGCACCAACACAAGCAGACTCTAAACGGCACAAAGAGTGGCTTTTTCCCACTGCAACACTGAAATCCCTTATCATATGAGTTGCACATAGCTGCTGTTTGTTGCCTCCGTCTTCTCACCTCCCAGCAAGCACTGGTAGCCCTTAACAGCGCTTATGCTACTTTGTTTCAGTTCAGTTGTTGCTTTGCTCTTTGTTTCTGTGCAACCAGCCACGCACTCAGGGCGGAAGTTCAGATAACTGCAGCTTAACACAGCCACATTACTACACTGCTACCCCACCTGCATGGAATACTGCAGGAAGACATAAATCTGCAAATGACTGCTTTTCCCTCTTTTAATTTCGACCTTGATGAAAAACGTGAATGACCGTGAACCCTGAGCGGTTGCCTTTGAACGATGAGTATTGCTTCAGCAGATGTACAGACGCAAAAAGAAAAAGCACAAACCAAGCCAAACTGCTCTCATCCCTTTAAGTCCCTGCATTTCTACAGGCACTGAGAGAGGAGGGCTGGGGGTAGATATGCGAGCGCAGCTGAGAGGCACTCAGGTAAGGTCAGCGCTGACCGCTTCTGGTGAAAAATTTCTCGCCCGGGAAGGTGTGAATTTAGCGGGGAGGAAGAGGCCCGACTTGTCCCTTGCTTTCTGGCAGACCTGGCCCATGTGCTGTTGATTAAAGAGCGGAGGTGAACTCTCCCAAAAGCTCCTCAGCTCATTACCGTGACCTCAGGTTCATGGGGGCCCCCTCCCGTTCCCCTCCCTCCCGGCTCTCCCTGGGAGCGCCGGGTCGTTCCCCGTGTCACCCGACTCCCCGAGGTTAACAAGTTACCGTTCTCACGACCCCGCCCCTCCGCATTATGTCACCCCGCTGGAATTTTAATCAGGGGTGAAGAAAGCGAATGTAACGGCTTTGGACCCGCGTCCGTTACAAAGAGGCGGCCTTTCGGCGCTTCCCGGGGGCGCGGCCGCGGGATGGCAAGGCGCTCCGCCGGCTGTGCCAAGCCAGGCTTTGCCTCGTGATCCAAAACAGATGACGCCACAAAGGCTACTTGCTTGCATATCTGAGCTTCGCCACATTAGATCTGGAGGGGTTACATTTCTTTATGCCAGTTATCTGTGGCGTCTGGTATCTGTGTTACGCTTCCGTCAGCTGTGAGGTGGCTGAGAGACCGGACCCTTCAGGGGGAGAGAGGAGAGGACGCTCGGCTCAGTCAGCTGCAGTCCTTCAGGATGTTTCATATTGTTACAGACAGTGCGTCATTTAATGAGCGCATTTCCTGTTAGGTCTATGTATATGTGCGTGAGATACAGCAAGCAGGGCAAACGTGCATTTCCCATTGCATGCGTATACCCCAGGCAGAGCCCAAAAAGCGAACCATTTCAGGGTCACTTTAGTTGTCTTTCTTCCACCACAACGCATAACGTTACCTCAGAAGGTGAGGGAATTATTGCAGGTCACACACTAACACAATGAATTTTATTTCTGGTTTCATCACCTCTGTCTGGTTAGAAAACAAAGTATTTAAACTTGTGCAGCAGCTTCAGAGAACAGTTGCCGTAGGTTACGGAGGAAGCACACAGCCATGTGACCAGTGCACACCAATCAATGCGCTGCATTACTGGGCCGGGCTGAACAACACAGTCTCAGAGCAGTGCTGCGGCTACTCCAGATAGTCCTCACCCACGTTAACATTCCTTTCTACTGTTGCAGGAACGGCTTCCAAGTGGTAGCCACTGACCCCCACCCCTCATGTCCGTTAGTCACCCAGGCTACTCTATAACCTCAGCGTGGACAGACCTTCTCCATGCACGCCCCTCTCGAGAAGGTCTGCCTGATGCTGTAGGAGGACAGGAGAAGGGGAGGGAGGGAGGGAGAGAGGGAGGGGAGGGCACCATTCCTTCTAGATGAAGATTTATTCCAGCAGCTGCAGGCTCCCATCCTTTCCCAGAACCATTCCCCCTCAAACCCCCCGGCTGCATTATTGTGGAAAAGACTGAGCTGTCTCCTGTCACCTTCCTCTTCCGTCACTGCGGCGGCGGGGGGTGGGGGCGGCAACCCATGTGCAGGAAAAGCCCTAAAGCCGGTATTAGGGAGGATATGGGATGAGGGGAGTGGTGCAGGGACAAACACTGTCTTTGGGTGTTCACAGGGTTGCTTATGTCCTGTTTGGGTGTCCACAGGGTTGTTTACGCCCTGTCTGGGTGTTCACAGGGTTGCTTACGCCCTGTTTTGGCGTGTACAGGGTCATTTACATCCTGTTTGGCTGTTCGCAGGGTTGCTTGCACACTGTTTTTGTGTTTATGGGGTCATTTACTCCCCTGTTTTGGTGTTCATGGGTTTGCGTACACCATGTCTGAGAGTTCATGGGGTCATTTACACCCTGTTCATGGGGTGTTCACGGGTTACTGACCACGTCGGTAGTGAGGTCTTCCGTGCAGCTGTTGCGTTGCTGTACTGAATCCTGGGGGCTGGGAGAGTGAAAGGTTCCGTTCCATTCCGACGTCCAATCCAAGCCTCCTCGGAGAACAGCGCACACCGTATGAGCCCAACAACGTGTTCACCGTTCACCACAGCGGTAGGAAACAGCTGCAGAAACATGGAGGGGAAACTCCACAGAGCCGAGGCTCTCCAACCAAGAGGCTAATCTCATCTGAGGAGCGTGGAAATGAATTTCATGTGGAAGCAATCATCATAAATCCCTGATTAAATAGGGTTAGACATGAAATATTTTACAGGATGAAAACATGATGAAATCCAGTAGCGCAGGTGGCCGAGCGCTGGTCCAGAGTGGCACAGTACGAGCAGAGCTATGCTCCACTGGAGCAGTCAGCAAATGGATTCCATTAGTTACTGCCTCATCTGAAACAATTTAACCCTCGCTTCTCATAACTGAGAACATTAAGAGAGCTGTGATCACACTGCAGGAAGAGCACCTTAAAAAGGATAAAAATGAAGACGGATTATGACCAATCAGGAAAAGGAACTGAGACAGCTGCAGCTATGCGGTGTGGTGGATGTCGACGCCTGCGAGATATGGTGTGTTTTGCCTGCTCTTCCTTGCATTTCTTGCCCACCCTCTAAACAGTGGCCAGGCTGTGGAGCTGCGCCAACCGGTCTGAGGGTGAAGCAGTCAGAGGCACCTCTCTGATCCAGGCAGAAGCCTGTGATAGGTGGAGCTACCACGTGCTGTCAATCACCAACCTTGTGTGAGCCAATCAAAATGCTCTCCACTGATAAAAAAACATTGCGACGGGTTCAAGCGAGGGGACCGCTGATAAGAACCCGGCCCCGCCCATTTCGGGATTCAGGAGCTGTCAACCCCCTATCACTCTGGACAACTGCGCTGACGAAGCCAAGGAAACGCGAAAATCCCACGTCACGGCATGGGAAAAGTCCGGGTCCACATCTGTTATTCCTGGCTGCAGCGGCGGAGAGCTGCTTTCATCCTGAGTCAGACCTCGCTGTGAGCCACAGCGCCGCTGGGGTGGGAGAGCCGGGGATAATCCCCAGCGGCGCGCGTCCGAGACCGGGCCGCACGTGATAATCTGCCCCTCTCCTCCCCACGCGAGCTTCCAGCACAGCTCTCCTGTTGTGATCCTGGAGTCCAGGGACAGGCCTGTGCCTAGACAAAGCTCTGGAGCAGTGACAGCAATAGCTAAGAGTCGCACCACAGCAGTGCAGGAGGAGCAGCGTTTGATGCTTTGCAGTAGCACTGCGAGAGTGACCGTTCATGAGGTCCAAAATGGGTGGAGCTAATCACTGATCTGAACCAACCATAATGGTTTACACTAGTGAACAAAGCGTTTTAATTGGCTCACAGGTCTGACTGACAGCAAACAGCAGCTCTGCCCATTACTGAGTATTTGAGGCCTAACTCTCCTTTCCACTTGTTTACAGTTAGCCAAATGATAGAGACAATAGTGTTTTATGTAAAAATTCTACTTTGAACAGGTATCGAAGTTAAAGTTATAACCCTTGCATTTGCTCATAGATGCCACAAAGCTGGAGGGAAGACACGCCTCTAAGACAGTGATGCAGGCTGATGGCACATGCATTCTGGGGAATCAGCTCTTCTGCGTGGTCACTGGGACCCCTGAGGCTTTGGCATGGCTGAAGTGTGCACTCAGTCAGGGAAACTAATTCACAGCCTGGGGAATATATGCTAGCACTGGTCTAGCTTTACCAGCTCCTGTGCTGAGCATGGTTTGTCTTAAAAAGGTAAATACAAGCACCAGCTCTTCCACAGACCTCTGAGAGCCGTTAAACACACTGACAGCTGGAACTGCTCCAGAGCACAGCATCATTCCCAAAATTATCTCTGTATGCAGACACACACACGCTCGAACAGACACAGAACACTGGGGACAAAATACTGAACACATCCAGTAATGCACTGATACACAGGACAACAAGCCAACACATGCTCAGACATGCAAAAATGCACATAGACGTGCTCATACAAGCACAGACAGAAGCAGACAAATACACAGACATATGGTAAACACATATGAAGATTTGTAAACAATGTGAGGGTACACTGAATATAATACCTAACTGAAGAATTAATCTTAAGTTAATCATACAGAAAGAAATTACATTTGCAGTGCAATCACGCACAGACAAACTTCTACCTGCTGTGATATAGCATCAAAGATCTGGAGAGCATCTAGCGCACTTTCGCAACCATTATTTATGTTTTTTTTTTTTTTTTTACAAAGACAGGATTGCTGACACAGTTGGAAACTAAAACCTGCACCACATTACAAAGTACTTTTACAAGGTACTTTTCAATGGCTGCTTTGGCACTCTTACTGCCATTGAAAAATACCTAAGTATAATTCAACAGAGCCCATTACAACAGAACACAACCGCTCACAAAGAGACATGTTTAGTCTGTTGGGTCACAGCTTTTCATGGCTTTGGCTGGTCTTTTTAAGATAACGGGGATCATCATTTAGACTACAACTGAATGTTTTTAACAGTTACTCCCCTTTGTTGAGTGATATTAACCTTAAAACTGCATTTCATGTGTTTCTGATTCTTTTCACAACAAAGCAGTTTAACTGCTCTTAACTGAGAACCCAGATCAGATGAAGCAACAGGAGGGACTTTGGATACAAAACCACAACTTTCCTTAATGTTTTCTCAAAGACAGATCATTGTCCCTGAATGTTCTAGAACATGTGTTCATCTTTCCTTTCATGCACATATTTGGGAGAAAAGGTGCTTTGCCCAGATCTCAAGGGAAGCTGCTGCTGAGTCATTTGGCCAGTGTAAGAAGCAGCTTGTGTAACGCAAATGCTTGATCTGGAAGTCATGTATCTAAGAGGAAAAAACAGTTATTTAATGCCTAGTAGCTGATGACTGCAACAACAAACAGTGTAGGTTTTATTTTCCACTAGCTCAGACAAATAAGAAATAAATCACACATCCATAAAGGTATCTCAACATACAAAGTGGAATTAAAGTGGGTTTACGGGGAGACGGTTTGGGCAGGTACCTCTGTTTGCTCTCTTTGGGAGCTTACAGTACATAGGGCTGGCGGTGGTGTTTGGGGGTGTCCTTAAATCAGAGCCTGACACAGTCACAGTATAGAGTTCCACTTCACGGTCAAGGAGTCAGATACGGTCACAGTATCATCTCATGTCATGCTCAAGGAGTCAGACATGGTCACAATAAAGAGTTCGTTTCACGCTCAAGCAGTCAGACATGGTCACAGTACAGGGTCTCACTTCAGGCTCAAGGAGTCACATATGGTCGCAGTCTAGTCTTATTTCACACTGAAGGGGCCATGGAAAGACCACAGTGGAAGTCAAAGTGCATCTAAATGTGGAATGGGATGAAAAAATGACAAGTCATCTGTGGAGAAAGCATTTGAAATGACCCGCACACAGTGGTATGGGAAAGCAGCCTACAGCCAGACTATGGGAAAATGGTCTAAAACAGGCGTATTGGGAAATCAGATGACAGCAGGGGTATGGGAAAACAGTGTACAGTGAGAACAGCAAACCCCCCTCCCACTTAGGCAACACAGCAAACAACCTGTTGCTTTATTCAGAGTGAACATTCTGTGGTATGCAACAACCGAACATTAGCCTCATGCCTTTGTAAACTGCTGCAATCTTGTGAATACAGGCGGGCATCTTGATTACCATTTGTGGGGGATCAGGGAATAATCTTTCCCATTTTTATTATTTAGTATCAGAGGTTTTTTTTCAATTTCACATCTGGAAGCTGTGCACTGTAAAGATCCTTGTGACTGTATGACTGTAAAGCCAGCAAAACCTGTTCATTTTTCGTTTCTCAAAAGCAACATTTAAATGATTTCATTACATTTAAAGATGGAATTTTCTTATTTCATTCTTATTTGAGGATCGTAAGTGATTAATGTTAACTCAGTCTGGTACCCTATTGTTCAGCTGTGAATTGATTTAGCCTCTTTCTCAGAAGCCAAAAAAACCTCAAGATTTCATTCTTAGTCTGGGTCTAATCCATTGCTGGGAAAAATGGTATGCAAATATGTGCTCTGTCAATTTACTTACTGGGTTTCAACTCACAAACATGCAACAAATCTCTCCCAGCCAAATTCCCACATGTGTGTACTATTTATTTCCCAAGTTATTTACTTTGAGTGTGCCAGACTCGGGCCATTGTCCTTGTTTACAATGTAAAATAAATTGGATGTACCTGCCAATACTGAGACAGGAAATTAAACAGGAAGTTGGAGCATCAGATGATGTCACCTTCTTGAGGCTGCCCCCAGGTCGCCAAAGCAGCTTCTTTCCCTTATAGCTCGGAGTCGCCTTTCTGTCAGGGACACACCTGATGTTCCTCATCACTCCTGCCCCTCTGGCCCTAGGCTGAGACGTGGTGCTGGACAGTGACAGCACTCACACTGCTGTCTGCCAAAACTGCCCTTGCCACTGGTCCTCGACTTGAAACTGTCCCTCGGGACCATGCCCACACAAACCCCTCTGCATCTCTCACGCTGTCAGCCCATGCGAGATAGGGGAGCTCCGAGAGACAGGCCATGTAGCGCTGTGCGTTTGTCTTGGAATCATGCCCAAAAAGTCAACAACTCCCCAAATTCCCTGAGCGGGACGCAAAATCAACCTTGTTCCAAAGATCCCAAGCTTTGCGAGGTCTGCATGCGGCTATATACATACCTCTCAAATGTTTCAGAAATATCCAAGAGAGACTACAAGGACTGCGTTAGCACTGGATTGTCGTATTGTTGCGCCCCAAGGATTAATTCTGAAATCAATCCTCCAGCTCACACTCCACATCACACAACCATCACTTGATGCATTGCAACTGCAACACACAAGATGAAAAGTAGGAAACTGATAATGAAAAATGTAGGTGCTTATGTGTTAAGATTACTAGGAAAAAGAAAAGAAATGTCAAAATTGGAGTTAAAGTTGGGTTTGTGGGGAAGCAGCATGGACATGTACTCTTTTGACTGTCTTGGGTGCTTACCGTGGTGACAGCTGGTTGTGGGTGTGGGTGGGGAGTCTTTGCAGAAGAGCCAGCAGTAGTCACAGCACAGTATCTCATTTCATACACAAAGAGCTGTCCTGGCCTGTACAATCAGTCACCAAACTTCTGGGAAAAGCCTGCTTCTTCTGCTCAGTCCTATTTGCATGCTGTTGTGTCAGTTTTACAGAAATGGTGTTGTTCTACAAAAGCACATGCTGCCAAGTGTGGAGGCTTCCCAACATAGGCATGCCTCAAAATACCCAGCCCACGCTGTGTTTTTGATAGATACTTGTAACGCAATACATTTATCGCTGTTTAAAGGCAAGCATAACAGTAGAGAAATGATAGATGATTCTGAATTCTGAAAGTGCAGACAGACATATAGATAGGGATAGAAGTGAGAGACAGTGAGAGAAAGAGAGAGGGTGAGACAGTGAGATGGGAAGAGGAGTGGACAGACAGAGGCAAAGAGGGGTTGAGAAAAAGAAAGGAAAAGGGGGAGAAAGATGGAGAGAAAGAGAGAGAGGAGAAAGAAAGAGGGACACCCTCAATACCCTTTTATTGAGATATCAGGTCTCAGGTACAGACAAATAACACAGGATGACCTACAAGCTACAAAGTTTTAAAATGTATGCAAAAACTATAAGTATCACATTTGCCCCCCTAATCACTACTGTTACCATCACTACTGTCCCACAATCAGAGCCACTCCATTCCTGCTGGTCGATGTAGGCCGAACAATAAATTTATGACTCATTATCTGATTTTTACTCTCTGGAGGCAATCAGGGAGACAGTGAACAGCCCCAAACCATTTTTGTCAACACCCACCTCATTTCAGGGGAATGTTCTTTCCGTAAACAGACCCACTTCGCATATTTATATTATAGCAAGTAGCCTTCAGACCCTGTCTGAGCGGTAAACATACCATCTAACTTTGGTGTCAGCTGGTAGAGGTGCAGGCCTGAAAAAAACCCCAGAGAAAATAATGATTTCACTGCGTGATGATTAACAACGGAGGCCTGTTTTCGGCCTGGATATGCTCACAGCCGTGACACGTTCAGATGGATGTGGACAGACTGAAGCTTTTGGGGAGCATTATCTGGGGGGAGGGGCCATGGGGGTGAGGTTGCCAGGCACCTGCTGGTTGTCTCATCCAGCAGGAATGAAGAAGCACCCAGGAGACCTCTGTGCTCCTGCACGTGTAAAACATCTCCAGCTGTGGAAGAGGCCTGTGCTCAAACTAGTGCTCCTATAACCCTTATGGTTCTGTTCCTATAACTCCTGCCCTTATGTTCCTGTTCCTGTAACTCATGCCCTTATATTCTTTCCCCTATAACTCCTGCCCTTATGTTCCTGTTCCTATAACTCCTGCCCTTGTGTTCCTGTTCCTATAACTCCTGCCCTTGTGTTCCTGCCCCTATAACTCTTGCCCTTATGTTCCTGTTCCTATAACTCATGCCCTTATATTCTTTCCCCTATAACACATGCCCTTGTGTTCCTGCCCCTATAACTCATGCCCTTATGTTTCTGTTCCTATAACACATGCCCTTATGTTCCTGTTCCTATAACTCCTGCCCTTATATTCTTTCCCCTATAACTCCTGCCCTTATGTTCCTGTTCCTATAACTCCTGCCCTTGTGTTCCTCCCCCTATATCTCCTGCCCTTATGTCCCTGTTCCTATAACTCATGCCCTTATGTCCCTGTTCCTATAACTCATGCCCTTTTGTTTCTGTTCCTATAACTCATGCCCTTATGTTCCTGTTCCTATAACTCCTGCCCTTATGTTCCTGTTCCTATAACTCCTACCCTTATGTTTCTGCCCCTATATCTCCTGCCCTTATGTTTCTGTTCCTATAACACATGCCCTTATGTTCCTGCCCCTATAGCTCCTGCCCCTCTCTTCCTGTTCCTATAATTGCTTCAATTTGCACTTCTGTTATTATTCCAATATGATCAACTTGCTTCACATTGCTTACTCATTTATATTACCCAGGTATCCTTGGATATTTATTAAGGAAATCATATTAGAGATCCTGTAGCGGGGCTCAACACCAGTGCCACCTGGGGAACCCGCAACCTTTGAGTTACAGGTCCGGCTCCTTGACTAGCAAGCATCATACATAGATGAAGATAAAGAAGGACAGAACAACAATTAGTTGGTTTCCTGAGGCAGGACAAATTGGTACACTGTTTGGCAGAGTGAAACATTTGACACCCTAAATGAATGTTAGCTCAGCTGCAAGGACATCTTCAGTTTTTGGCCACGATAAAAATCAGTCCAAATGACTTATCCTCCCTGTAGTGAACATTGGCTGTTGGTGTACGGCATTCTGTGATGGCACAAAGTGCATAGTGAGCGTATGGATTGAACTGCTTGGAGGACAAGTAAACACAATGTTTGGCATCTGAATTTGTCGCATGAAAGAGGTTTCCCATGATCAACAATAGAATAATAGTGAAATAATGACATTGACAGACCCAAGACATAAAAACTGTGGGCAGTATCAGGTCATAACATGTCCTGCTGAAGGCGAGCCATTGTGTTTTGACCAAGATTTCAGGAGAATCCTCTCTCCTGACGGTGACCGGTGGAAATTGTCTCCTCCTTGACAAATCAGTCATCGTCTGTATGAGCGCTGATTGGGTATCTCTCTGATGGAGCTGGTCGGTCTTTATACAGGGCTTCCTGTATAAAATGGATTGTTTTTAGTGGATTGGGCTGCCTGTCTAAAAAGGCTGAATACTGTTCACATGCCTCCAAGTCCCACTCCCACTCCCATCCAGCATTCCTAGGCCAGGGAACACCGTCCCAACAACCAATCAGATTAGACTATCAAATAAGGGCTATTAGGCCCTGAACTCAGCCTGACATTCCACTACATTTTGGAGCCAGTTGCAGCTAACAACCCACTAATGGAATGACTTCTGGCATCAGCTTGTCAATCTTTGTCTTTGCAGTTCTGTGCTGAAAAGCTGATTGCTCTGGCTTTGGAATGTCATAGGTTTAAAAGCATATTTACTTCTCATTAGGCCAGTAAAGGCATGCTATGTTTAAATGCACTGAATTCTAATTGAAAACATCTGGGAAAGGAACAGTGGTACACTGAAGTCTGGCCCAATCCCACATGTTCTCTGTGGGCCTTGTTAATTGGTGACATTTTACAACATGAGTAAGTACTCCAGGTGGGAATGATCATAAAAAGCCATGCACCGAAAAATGATTCCAGGGTAATTTTGTGAAACACAGTTTCCTCAGCCTCACCTAAAACATGTCCAACTGAATGTGGCAAGCTGACAAAAAAACCTCCCAGAACTCCCAAAACGCTGAAGTGATATCATGACACCTTGTTAGTTGAATTTAGTCCATTATCCCACGCCCTCTGTCCCCTATAAATTGTTACACTGTTCTGGCGAGTGAGCCACATTCAGTTTTTTTGATCTTGTTGATTTTTTTTGATCAGAGATAGTTGAGTTTGTCACATTTCAAGTCCGGTAAACTATAACTTCACAAAGTGATGATGTCACTTTGTACATCCAGGCTGACCTGGTGATACAGCAGTAATCTGAGTATGGCATTAGTGGAGATGTGCTGTGTGTCTGGATGTACTGTAATGTGCATAAGAAAAAGCACCACGTGTTTCTCTGCTGCTGCAACATGCAAAATTCCAGAGACGGGTTAATGTATACTTTCTAATGCTTGTATAATGTATGGTCATTTCTAATACACCTCTGCAGCACCTGTTGGGCAATCTGGTCATTTGATCACTGGTGAGTCTCTCGATAAAGTAGAGTGCACCTTTGCTGGAGTGTCTTGTGCCACCATTGAGACATAGAATAGGCCTGTCTCTAACACTACTTTTGCAGAAAGGTCTGCACTTAGACCATACAGCTGCCAAATTACACCACTCTGACTGGAATTACTCTGTACATTACCTGCTATCTATCAGAACACTTCCATACTTCAGCGCAGATCACTCTCCAAGTATTTAAGTCGACATTTATGCGAGCACACTGCAGTTAAATGTGTATTCACCATCTTACTGCAAGTGAGTGCTGTGTAACTGCCATTCAGTTTCCCATTGTTATACAACACGTGTAATTACATAAAGAGCTAGAGTTGATTTCAGGGTTAGGTTTTGGGTTCATGGAAAATTAAGGGTTTGATCTGGAGTGGGGGAGGGGTAGGTTTTAGGTTGAAGTTAGGGTCAGCATGAGGGGAAAGACAAGGCTTATGTAGATAACCTGTGCAATTTCATAAATTGAAAACTGCACTGTAATCACATACCTAAAAGCAAGCCTCATAGAAATAGTCACCTAGATCCATACATAGATCATTGCTCAAGAGTTACACATATCCCACTGTTGAATGCATATGAGATTTTCTGCCCAGCATGTCTGTACACAACAGGATGATTATTATAAAATGAGTTTTGGGACCTTTAAAATGAGCTTAGTCTGAAATGGCTTGACCTCAGGACTCCTTGTGCTCTCTATCAGAGAAACACTTTAACACAAACTTCCTGAGATAATAGTAAATTAAACAAGTTGAAGCTCTGGCTACATAAAAACAACGCCATACATCTTCTTGAATAAATGTTCCTGTTGGACCTATAACCGCGAAGGCTATAATTCTTTCGTAAATAACGACCAGCAAAGGTTACGTTTTAGAATTCTTGAACAAAGGGCACCATGTTCCGGAAGTGACTTCTTGCGAGAGAAAATGCCCAATCAAACGATCAATGTTATTCACACTCTCTCTGTCACAGCACAAGAGAGGGCAAGAAAACAGCACGCTTCCCTGACTGCTGAGAACAGAGGTGGTGGAATGAGAATATGTCATGCTGTTGTCCATAGGGGAAAACGCTAAGCGAAATATTGATGGTCCTTCTCTTGGCACAGTGCTAAACAAAACAAGAAATGACTTAGGCTGAGCACAGATCTGATCATCTGTTATTTTCCAGAGTCATGCCAGGCACAGAGGAGAGAGATGGGCGTCGGGCTAGATGTGGACTAGCTTAAGCTTGAAAGGACAGCTCTACTCTGAATGAGATCTGTGTCCCCTTTTTCATCTGGTTCACCTATTTAAATGGGCCTGCTCCATAGGTCACGACAGGTGGACGTGACATTGCAGAGAACTGAATGAACCAGTCATGACTATACCTGGTGTGCAAACGCCGTTGCTGCTGCAGCGGCTCAGAGCTCTTCAGCGTGATTTAAGGCCGTTAGTCTGAACACTGCATGAGATGGAATTCTATTACAACACACACAACATAACGGCTTTAACACACACGGCCTCATGGTGCTCTCGCGAAGACCAGACACAACAGAGGGGGTCTAGCAAATGTCGGTCAGCAAGGGGTGAGTGTGGCAGGGGTCAGAAGCCCCTCCGAAGCTGTCGACCCCACAGGTCCTCTCCCTCCGAAATCTGCCGTCACCATCACGGGCTGTAAATAAACCTCTTGTTTAGCTGCTCCTCTTGTCCTGCTGTCATATAATTATGGTCGTCCCTCTGTCTGTCCCCATGGGGACGGGTGGGCCCATCAATGCTGGGTCTGTCCCATACACAATGTGCCCCTTTCTCTGGTGCCTGTGTCTAAATTCATCTGAGGCACCAAACAGGCCAGGCTGCATGCAGCTGTGATTTTGTGTGTGTATGTGTGTATCTGTGTGCATCTGTGTGTTTGTGTGAGTTACATCTTTGAAGGAATAGAAGAACCATTTATTCAATATCTTTTAAAAAAATCTGGAAAAGTAAAAGATGTCATTTGCAAATTATGGCAAAACTTGTGATCTCCATTTGTCAAAGAGCAGACAGGGGGAATATCTAAATGCTCTGCTTAGACACAACAGAGGACTCTCTCTGCCTAACCAGGTCACAGTCTGTTTCTCTCTCCAGCATGTATTACATTACATTTACTTAACAGACTCTCATATCCACAGTGACTTTACATAGCGAACAATTTTTACATGTTTTTCACTTATACAGCTAGATATTCACTGAGGCAATACAGGTTCAGCACCTTCCCCAACGGCACAACAGCGGTGCCCCACCTGGGAATCAAACAAGCAACCTAACCTGCCCTGTTCCTAACCATTACACCACATTGCTGCTCTGCTCCATACCACTACACCACACTGCTGCCCTTCTCCTTACCAATACACCACTCTTCTGCTCCTTACCGCTACACCACAGTGCTGTTCCTTACTGCTTATACCACACTGCTGCACCTTACCACTACACCACACTGCTGCTCCGCTCCTTACCGCTACACTACACTGCTGCATAGCATGAGGCCTTGTGTCCCACTGTGCATCATACTGAGTATGTATTAGCCCTGCACTCTGTCCAGCCTGTTTAGTGGAGTAACCACAGAGGTTTGCCACATTAATGCAAACAAACTGTATTCCATTTCCTCAACATCCTGTTTCACACTATGCACAATCTGAGACGGAGTGTGGCCTTTGTTCAGAGTGGAAAAGCAAAAAATAACAGCAAAGAATGAGCGGTTTGTCCAAAATTTAACAAGCTGTACCGAGAACACATTTTCCTCAGCTGTTCCTCAAGTTTTTTTTCCCTTGTTGGCTGCCGTGTTAAAAACGGATTTGGGTCAATTGTCGGAGGCCCTTTTTTTCATCCTCAGTCTGTCACAACAGCTGGCCGTGTTTCTTCCCATGTTTCCATGGGCGTGGGAGGGGTCTGGCATAAACACCAGCTAATGCCAGCAACTGGCTGTGCCATATCCTACTCTGTTCGTACTCTGATTACCATTTCTTATTCTGCCTCGTCTCACTCTCATTGGCTACGCTTCCGTTAGAGGTAATAGGGCAGAGCTTCCAGATTGGATGCAGACAAACGGTGCAATGAGCTTAGTGGAAACAGGTGGAGGTGCGTGTTTAGCTCTGAGAGGTTTGACCTCAGAAGTTCCACTAGCCAAGACTGGTTAAAGAGGGGGGGCTGCATCGGCCCACATTTACCTGTCATGCAGAGTTAGCATAACAGAAGTGAAGCTATTGATTCTGAAATCAGTGAATGTGCTATGAATTATCTGAATTATCTGAAATGATTGAATTACAGTTATTTTCAAAGACAGTGTCAGATACCAGTCTGTGATGCACTTAAAGACACATGTGGTAAGGTTTCTGAGTGCAGCAGGAACAGAGCTCATCACTCCAAATCAGTGTTAGGTAATGCCCTGCTGGTAGGAGGCAAAGTGCTGGGACCTGGATACTGCCCCCTGCTGGCTGGCTGGAATATGGCTCAGCCTACACATGGATCAACTGCTGAAAGAAATACTGAGTCTTATCTATGATGGCAATGGGATACAACCTATTATTTCAAACAAAACCATACTATCATCTCTGATATGCACAATAATAACCATTCTCCCATTCTCCCACTCTATTTGTGAATAGATATGAAGAAGTTACCAAAATAATAATGAATCAGTTTTGTGTGTGTGTGTATGTGTGTGTGTGTGTGTGTGTGTGTGTGTGTGTGTGTGTGTGTGTGTGTGTGAACTCTCCTCATTGCAAAGGACAACTGCTGGCCATGCTGTAGTTCTAGCCTATGCACTGAGACATGAAAGGTCATGACACTTGAGGGATTCATTGCCATGGAAGGAAGATATGACTCTTTCGTTTTTATAGATTTATGCTGGCAATATCTGAATAAAATTTATCTTTTGTTTCTTTCCCAATGAAACAGCCATGCCCTAAATAATAATTTAAAACAAATATTAGAGACTTTCCAGCATGCCCCCTCTTCCTGTGGCATGAGTCACTTCCTGCCCAGGCTCAGACTTTAATTTTTCCCAGGAGTCTGAGCACGGACAGGCTTGTCACTGAGTTTCCTTGTTTCCACAGAGAGCAGGGTCCCACTTATGAAGCTAAGAATGGTATCATTTGTACATTTTAGGCAAAGACTTAATTCCTCAGTGTTCCAAACCACACCCTGTATTCTTACAAGCAAGAGGAAGGCTTTCAGTAGAATGACAAGCATTGACCATCTTAAGCAGTGATGTGCTCATCAGAGAGAACAGTCAAGCTCATTGCTGTGCATGCGAGTCTAGGCTATTGATGGGGTTTACACACGCACAAGACTGTATCTCCTTTGAACCCTTTCAAAGCTCTGCCAATTGGATCTCTGAACGTATTTGTGAAGATGGTCTGAACTCCATGGAAACAGCCTTTTTGTTTTCTGTACAGTCCCAGAAAGCACACACAAGCGCTCCAGTTATTACTCTTCTTTTCTCAATCCTTTCATCTCAGCAAACCCAGTAATCAAGAGTTTGCCGTCTGCCCCTCACCTCTAAAAACCCAAAAGTTTGCTTCTGGTACCCCCTCCTCCCCCTCATTGGTGAGCTCACCTGTGTTCCTTCATGTGGATACAGACAGCGGCACCCCAAGCCGAGACAGACACAGCTGGGATGGCCAAGCGACACAGGCTGTGGCAAGATTGGTGAGAGCGGTCAAACCAAAACAAGAGACGGTACAAGCTGTCTCACTCTGAATGAATGCTAGAATCTGTATTGCTCATCATCTCAATCATCATTAAGTCGACTAAACTCAGGGGTCTGTCAAGATTTTCCCTTAACTTTGGCTCCTAGGGTCACCTTCACACATGCACCTGGGTGAGTTCAGTGATCAGATCACCACAAGTGATGGAAAAAAGTGGTACTTGAATTTGTGAGATCAAGTGAAAGATGAGTATGGATTGAATCTAGGATATACTCCATTCCAACCAAACATAGGACAGAGAGATCTGGTCTGAGATCAGTCAGTCCTGCCTTGTGGACAGGAGGTCAGGGCTGCGGTCTCTGGATGGGTGGGTTAAAGTGAGACCCTTGAGTAAGGTACTTCATCTAAACTGTGGAGGCTCTGCCATCAGCAGGTCATAGGTCATGTCTTCAGCCCTAACAAAACACCATTCAACCCATAACTCACTGCAAACCCCCAGAAAAGAAGGAATGTGATACTTGTGGGTGCGGCCATGTTCATCACTATCAGTTACTTTAATTCTGCAACATGCACATTAGATCATCCCTTCATCCGTCTTCCAAAACCTTGACCAATGCGTGGGGTGGGAAGCTGCTACTTTAAAAAAACATCCCACTCAGGCGGTTCACAGCGTTCTTGTCTCACAAGCTCTCATGACCAGCTGTTTGGATCCAGCCAATGAGCAGGAAGTGTTGTCTTCAATGACTGAAAAAACAACACGTGTTTGGCAGACAATGTCCAATGGGAGTTTTGTTCAGAGTTCTCAATATTTCACCAGCTCTTCACAGGATGAACATGGGAACAGAACAAGGAGGTTTGGGGAGAGGTTGGGTTTGGGGGGGGTGTGTGGCAGAGGAGGAACAGTGGCAGAGGGAGGGTTGAGAATGACGCAGAAAGGGGGCGAGAATGGTAGACTTGCCAAGTGTCTCCTTTATTCATTTCAACAATCCAAATCCCTGCAGCAAGACTAACATACTGTTCTTTCTCACACAGCCCTGACCCCTGCCACAGTCTTTCCTTTCTTGTGAGACATTTCAAACATTTTCCCCTTAGACAGTATCAATGATTTTTAAGTCTCATGGTGTTTACAGTCCCCTCTGTGTGAATAAACTCAATCAAAATACAACAGAGATATCACAGAGCTAAATCTGATGTCAGAATTTGATTTTTAAATTTACAGCTGTATCCTGGACCATAACCAGCACTGGTAAACACTCTAGCTCTATGACTGTAAATGACTGCAGTCCAGAGATATTTGTCAGATTGCCAGTAAATGTAATGATTCCCATCGATGTGCACATCTGCATCCCATCTACTGAGGATTAGAGGAGGCCCCAACGGCCCCATATGGAGCTTGCTGCTGTGACTGAACAAATGTCCAGGGCTCCCGGGCCAAAGTCAATAACCGACACACAGCCGCCCCGCAAAAGGAAATTTCTCCCAAGCGCCGTTAGCCATGCAGACTAAACATCCCACATTCACGTGTCCCTGTTTGCTGACACCATAAACAAGTACCACTGTCACCTCGCTTGCTTTTTGGCTTCGCTCACCGACGCCAGGAGATCATGCCAAATACAAAGAGGAAGAGAACTGAGAGCCCGATATCTGGGAGGTCTTCTTGCTCAGCTGTGTCTGTGATTGTCATCAGTGAGCCCATGAGAATGTGATTATCAAGCATTTTAAAATGTTTATATAAAAACATTTATTTATTCTCTTCTTCTTTTTTTCTTCTCCATCTTTTTGTTGATTTAATTCCATGGATGTGAGCTGTGATGGGAGACTGAGGCTTCAGGGGAGACGCTGCTGTAGGTGGAGCTACCCTGTGTTGTCAGTCAACAACTAATGGACCAGTTAAAAGTTTTTCCTCTCCATGCTCTGATTCATTCAGATCACTGTTGAGAGTCACTGATAATAGGGTAGCTCCATACATTTTGGTGTTCAAGGACTCTCATCATGCCATGCTAGACACAAGCTCTGCACCTGCTGTAAAAGAGGGTGTTCACTGGGCTGTGGGTGTGATGCGCTCTCGTGAAGGCTCCCTGAGGAACTACATGAATTGGTTCCAATCGTTCGAGCCAATCATAACACAGATCATATCATAAAACCCTGTTTTATAACACTGAGATGGATTTGGATTCGGTAATCTGATTTGACATTTAACCAAGATTTAAGCACTGACCAGGATTACTCTTTTTTTAGACGTGCTAGATAATGGTGCAGTCAAACATTTATAATATGGTAAAACTGTGATATATCATCTGGGGTTTACTTATCCTCATTGACTATTATGGGAAAAAGGATTAATTAAAAAGGATTAGTTAAGGGTGACATGTTATACACTCTCAATGTATTTTACACATTATATACAGCCTAGATTTTGGATCAGGTGGTCGCCAGAAAATCAGGTCTGTTTCCATACGCCCTTTCTTTTCTTAGGGAGTGGAAGTTCCCCACTGGCAGAGCCATTGGGACTTAGGGGCGGTATTTAGTTTAACACACTGAGTTTATTCAGCTCCTGCTTTCTTCAGTTCTGAGGGAGGAAAACTAAACAAGGCCACTGCTTTGGAGCAAGTGGATCAAAGGGATATCAAAGCCTACTTACTCATGTCTGCTGTGTCCTGCTGCTGTCTGCTGCGTGCTACTGCTATCTATGAATCTACTAGTGTCTACTCAGTCCTAATGACGTCTTTTGTGTCATACTGCTGTCTGCTGTATGTTGCTGTGGTCTGTTGTAAACTGACATCGGATGCACGCTTAAGGCTAAGTGTTTTTTTTCTAATGGCCCCCACAGCACGCGCTGTTCTGTGTCCTGAAATAAACATCCAGAGACACATCTGTCAAGCCCAGTGGGGCTTGTATAGAGGGATGAGCCCCAAATAAGGGAGAAAGATTTTAACCTCAAATTAAAATACACTGGGAATCAGAAGCACTCCAAACACATCAAGAGAGCTGACTGATCTTCACCAGGTATCTGCACCACACTGATCACCAAGGCGAAACCTTCCCTCACTCCCTTTAGGTGTCTTGTTTTGCCACAAAGGGGTCAAACATCAATAGGAACTGACAGGCATTGCTCACACTAGCTGTGATTTCTCCGCTGACTGCTTTGCCCTCTAGCGTCCCTAGTGTTAGGAAACCGTTGGAGTGATAGCCACTTGGCTAATCAGTCAGCTGATGAGTGAATTATTGAAAGAGGCAGGGACACTGCAGTTTTCATGGCTGCCGCTTCCAGTTGTAGCCAAAACAAAGCAGTGTTGATTTGCCCAGCTGTCAACATGTGTTTTTTCTCAAGAAATCCAGTCTTAGATCTTCACATCTCAAGCTTATTAATATCAAATGTACTTTCAGCACTTTGAAATGACAGTCTTATGGCCACAACCATCCAGTTTATTGGATTGCTAATAGTCTGTCACAAGGAATAAGCTCTCACTCAGCTGAGAATAACTGGTTCACATTATTGTGGTCTCCCAGTCCTTTATTTAAGAGTGATTGTTCAGCGTGCTCCTTACTATCATAACAGCAGTGGTCTTCCAGCGACCTTTGACCTTTGTAATTCCAGTGAAAATGAATAAATACCAATGAAGGGCCAGATGCTCGATGGGAAAACAAGGCCAAAATGATGGTGGCCTGAATGAGAGCCATTGAAACGCTGCATGTTTTTTCTGGTGTTGCTCAGTCATGGTGCTGCAGGATTCCTACAAAGATCCTCTAGAAAGGGAGAGATGGACAGGACAGGAAGAGGAAGTCACTTACCCGCGCACCCTTCTCAGGGAAGCACTTGCACCCTCCACTGCAGTCTCTGCCCCCACATGGCCCGCTGTACTTCTTACCACCCTGAGAGAGGAGACAGAAAGACATTTCTTCAACAGGATCCATCACTGCAAGTATCTCTTTCACATGTAGCTTGTTTCAACAGCTACTGGACACAGACAGGAAGACATTTCTTTAACTGGAAGTTTAATGATGGCATCTTATTGAGTACCCATCCACAATATGCAAAAACCTTGCGCCGCATTGCCATAAGTCGCTTGCACTCTGTCTCTGTGTCATGAGTGGGGTTGCGCAAGTGAGCCCCACGATGGTATGAGCTACCAAGCGCTGTCAGTCACTGACTGCTTGACTGAATCAAAAGGCTATGATTGGTCCAAATTAACAGGTGACTGGTAACACATGAAAGCTGTATTCCTTTGGGATTCATGAAGCCTCATTCCTCCAAAACTAGTCATGTGACATCCTTAAAGGAAGCCATGGGCTGATTGTGAAAAAGAGACTGACCTTAGTAATGTAATATATCAATGATCTAATTTACAATCCTGAAATTTCTCGGAAAGCAAGAATAATTCGGACATGATAAATTTACTCCAGAGAATGTATTTGGTTGGATGTTTCCAGCTGGTTTCCATAGTGAATCTATATCCCTTACAAAGGTGATTTATAGATCCCTGGTATGTCCAGATAAACACCTTCAATGTGTTTTTCACCTTTATAGAACCACCACAGAAGTCTTATATTGTGCTCTGGATGTGCAGCCATGGAAACTTTCCATGGAAAAGTGAGAAAGCCAATCTCACTTTAAAATAATCAAGACACAACTTGCCAAGGCATTCCTGTAGTGTAGGTGACACTACATGAACTGTTATGATGTCCCTTTGTCATATGCTTTCTCACCACATTTCTACTGGACCTTTGATGTGACAAGGCCGTCATAAGGGACACACAGACAGCAGAGAAAACAGGCACCGGGAGGGACAATCCAGACATGCCATCAGAAGGTGGGGAGCAGCCAGGAATACACAGAAAGTGTAAGAGCATCTGCTCACAGGGTTTAGACCAATGACACAACAGAACTTAGAAGGGAAACCAACCGAAAACAGCAGGACTGGCTGCATCTGCAATATAAACAGTATTTGTTGGACGCTTGTCTGCACAGACGCAGCCGTTTCTATTCTGTGTTTTTATTGAGAAGGTGATTTGACTCACGTTGCGCTGCTGCTCTGATTTCTTGCCCATCATGCTCGACATTTCACAGTTGGTCTGTTTGATCTCGGAAAAACATTCCATTCTTTACAGTAAAAGCTCTAATAATTCGATAATGTTGACCTTTCAAAGGAATGTCTGCGATTAGTGGCTGCCATAGCTACAGTTTCAGAGGAATGTGTGTTGAAAACCCCAGTCTTAATATAATTTTGAAATTTAGCAGAATGTGAAAGCTCATTTATAGTGTCCTCTTCACAGAGCAATACACTGCCTGTGCTTTAAAAAACATGTGAACATGCCACAACAAAAAGAACACATTACTATTTGGGGACAAATACCACATGTATAATTATAATGCTATTTTTGGCTTCAAATCTACAAGAAAAGTATATCAACAATGTGCATCCTGTCAGCCTCTGCCTCTGTTTCTGTTGTTAGCATACAAACTGGCTGCTCCATTATGGCTGGGATGGAGTGAAAGCAGGGAGAATCCCAGAGTGTGTCAATGTGCTCTCTGTTTAATCACCCTGTGTGACGAGCCTCTCCCAGATACATGCACTGAGGATCTCTCTATGTACTGTACTGTGGATCTCTCTCTATGCACTGTACTGAGGACAGAGACACTGAGGATCTCTCTATGTACTCTACTGTGGATCTCTCTCTATGCACTGTACTGAGGACAGAGACACCGAGGACCTCTCTATGTACTGTACTGTGGATCTCTCTCTATGCACTGTACTGAGGACAGAGACACTGAGGATCTCTCTATGTTCTCTACCAGACAGATGCACTGACAGATTACATTCTCATCCACTTCCACTTTCAAATATCTTGGATACAGACTCTTCCCCATTGTCTGATCTCTTCAACGATTGATCATTTATAGGATTTCCCAGACAATGAGGCAGAAAAGAAATGAACAGAGAGAAATGCATTCCTCATGTGAGAGAAAATGAAAAAGTAATAAAAGGGTTGCATTACACTGAATTCCAGGAGAAGCAGTTTCATAATGCTATTCATATGGTCATCTATAATGTCACCTCAGAAACCCTGACCACAGCTACAGTGCATGCTTCCAAACTGACTGCTGGGCACCACAGAAAATAATTATAATAATATTCAATATTAATATGCAGATGCTGTTTGAGCAGACCCTTCAGGAACGTCTTTGTCTCCATGAGGTTTTCTGACACTGACAATTTTGAGTGGTGCCGGATAATGAATGATACTGATAAGCACACAAGTCAATCCGCCTTCACAACATTGTTATAACTGGGCAGCCTGTTTCATGGCTGCCCTATCTCTGGCATGCGTTTCTGTCTGACGTGGATGTGCCATTGTGCTTGGGTGCCTCGGGTCCGAACCGGCCTGGGAGCCTGGCTCTTCGTGAGTCCCCACATGTATGCATCCACTCACGTCCCCTCAATTTATGCCCGCTGTGGGACAAAAACGGAATCAGAAGAATTCCTGTTATTGCGCTGCAATGGGATATTCCATGACGGTCAGACAAAGAGAACATTCAGGCCCAAAACGGGCCCACAAAGGGGCCCCTTTGTTCCAAGATAAGGGCCTTTCATGTGCCTCTATCTCCTCGACACAAAAGCCAATTCTACACGAGGAATGCAATGCTTTTTACTTCCTTTTTAAACTTATATCCGTGATCTAAGTCCTTCCAGTCTACAGTCTCTAGGCTTCTGACTTCAGAGGGACGCCATTTGAGCTGTTCTAGATTCGCAGTCTGTGTCACACAAGACAAGAGGAGAAAGCAGTGATAAATAATCTAATCCTATCAGATAAATCCAATAAAGGCACTGAAGTTAAAGTGACACTCGTGAGTCCTGCCGGCATGCTGTAGCAACCTACACACTTTTCTTTCTTGAGCTAAAGCCAATCATTTTAGGCAAATCTGTGCATAATTGTTTTCAGTTCTACTCCTCACACACAGACAAATGGATGCAGAGATCCCATGATATAACTCAACCTACAGTTGGTGGAGGTAAAAAGGCTCAGACTACATCTGTATGCCTTCTGTTTACTGGCAGCTGTATGATACAGTGGGCAAGGACCTGAACTTGTTACTAGAAGGTTGCTGGTTTCAATCCCACATGGATAGTGGACTCAGGAGTGAAGTACCTAACTTGTCACTTCAGTAAAGATCCATGTGTTTAATGAAACATGTGAATGATATAGAAAACATTATGATGATTATGTGCATTGGCCTGGTTGAGAGTGTGTGGCAGGCATGCAGATAATGTAATACTAGGGGAAATGTTTAATTATTGGCTGAAAATGGCATCTACACGCACATGAAATAAGAAGTTTAGCTGCAACCAGACAAAAATGACACTGAAAGTTGCTTAAAAAAACCTCTTCCAAGTATATCAAGCTAGGTTCAATACTGAGCACAAACTTTAAGTCAGCTAACTCTCAGGAATGACATATACACTGGATTGATTGCAGTGTGCTTTTTCACATTGCCTATGGGAATATGAAGGCGTATATATGAGTCTGTGGAGACCATGTTGCTGGAAATTATTTGCTCCAAAAACAAAAGCCAAAAAAACCATTGCGTAAATCAGTCGTGCAATGAATGAAAATGCCGGGAAGATTGAGAAATTGGCTAAACGGCAGACGACTATTTCAGGTGGAGACCTCAGCATTGTTTCGCATCCTGTTGTGTCCGTCTGTTTCCTGTAACTGGTATATGAACCACCTCCCCTCCACGGTCCATTACACAAAAGTGCCTGAGGATCTGGGGGTTTTAGGAGGTCCTCGGTGGATTCCATCTGGAGGCAAAGGTTAATGAATGGCTGAATTGGCATTTCACTGTGCATGAGAGCCTGGATTAGAAGCAGGAACAAAGGCTTTTCCTCCAGCCCCGTTTTAGCACTTCTTGTTTGGCCGCTGGTAAAAAAGGACATAAATGGTGTGCATATTTCAAGAGTTAATCAGTGCTGGCTTCCCAGCAACCTTCGGGGCTGGAGACTTGGCTGGAGGACAAAGGCTGGATCTTTTACACCACTGAAAGAGTGAAAGGTAGAAGCCCTCAGTATTTAGAGCCAGGCTGTACCCTCATCAACACTCTCCACCTGTAAATCTCAGCTTTCCCCTGATGTAAACTTCTGGAATCCTACTGTTTGTGTCTGTGTGCGTCTCAGCTCTCAAGTACCATAACAGACCTCCTTTCAAAGCCACCATTTAGACATTTTTTATGGAACACTCATGCAGATATTCATATTAGAGATCTGGATTGGGGCTGCATGCAGAGTGACAAGAGTGTTGATGGCTATGTGAGACTGTCTGGCTTTTAGCTCTGATTGGACAGTGAGTGTCAGACACCAAGATGCAACCTGGTCCACGAGTCCCAAAATTATTAGACCCAGCTGGATTCTGGGTCTGTGATGCACTACCCTGGGTGGAAACCCAAACAGATGGTCCAGATCAAAAAGACAGCCATGGCAGCAGTCACCAGCGAAACAGGATGGCCAGAATAGTCCAGATGCTTTGACCATGATGATCATCAGATGACTACTCCAAAACACAATGATATAATGGTAAAAGAGCATAACAAAAGTAGGACATAACCATGGTCTTCACTGGCCTGTTTGGCCTGTAATCAATTCTTCTCTGTGTTCAAAACAATAACTTGAGGGGGAGAATGCAACCCATGATTCAGTGAGTGGAATTAAATCATGGGATTCCACCCACGAGGCGATTCCTAAACTGTGAGGTATTCCCTTGTGAGATTTACATGACTTTATAAACCAGACAGTGTGGTAAACCATGTCTACTTTAGAATTGCCATTCATAATAACTCAACTGGATAACCATCAACATTACGTGACGGTGAACATCTGAAGGCTTTAGAGCCCTGCTCCTCAGACGCTTAATTGCCTTGGGCAAGTTGAATCTAACCTGTCAGGCAACGGAAGGGAAACTATAGGTTCCCTATCGACAAAGAACAAACAGTTTATACAGTCATGGTTTAACATAATAAAGACTCACGGTTTCCACAATTCATCAGGAGTTGGGAAATGGCATTCTGTAAACAGCAGCTCAGCCAGGCGGAGTGATGGAGACAGCTCCCTGGAAACCTGATATGAGGCTTTGCTTTCACGTCAGCGGGCCTTCTCTTCCCGTAATTACGGACCCCGTCTTGAGCGATAGTTTCAGAGCTATTGGGCGCCGTCGCCTTTGAAATGAAATATGGCCTGCGCAGGCCTCCCTCTGCCTGACCTAGAGCGCTGCTGGAGTGTTACTGTTACGTTATTTCAAAGTGACGATTACTGCAAGGGGGCTGTTTCTGCTTGAGCGAATGCGAATAAGGACATCTGCTAGGCGGTAAATGAAGTACTTTAATAACGTCACAGCCCATGCCTGATGTATCACCATTAGTGTGGCACTCTCTTCGACTTAACACAGAGGCCCCAGAGCGAGTGGGAGTGCTGGCCCTGGAAGCTGGGGGTTCAGTTCAGGAGTTTAGAAAGGAGGAGGGAGAAGCTGTATCTCCACTTATGACGATAACCAGCAGACTGTGGCCTCCCTCAAACACTAACACCCCTCCCCCTTCCTATCTACTCTGCTGAGGAATACACCAGGGCTGCCAGTGTCTTCAATATTCACAAAACTAGAGACCCTCATGTCTCCAATATTCACAATAGCAGAGACCCAAGTTTCTCTAATATTCACAACACCAGACACCCTCGTGTCTCTGATACTGAAAACACCAGAGACCCTAGTTTCTCTAACATTCAGGACCCCAGTGTTGTTAATATTCTCAACACCCTGCGCTCTGTGTCACTAATTCTGATATGATTTCAGGGAAGACACAACACTGCTTCAGTGTCACGCTGACTTAAGTCACATGGCCAAACACATCTTGTGCCTTGCCTTACCAATTCTCCAAGATCACGAGTTCTGCAAGTAGGCAAATACATGTTCATACAAAAACAAAAAACAAACAAACAAAAAAAAAAAAAAACCTGGTAGCTAATTACTTTGCTATCTTTCCCAGGAGATATAAGAGAGTTTCATTGCGTTTCCCTCAGTGTCACCACAGCCACTGACCAAACCGTGTGACTAACTGCAAAAGCAGGGACTTTCTTGTCACGACAGTCTGCTGTGCGATGTGTTGCAGGGGGGTGAGCAGGCTTTCAATAGAAAATTCGCCCCTTTACTCCATACTTCAGATAACACCCAATACAGATGTCTGAACTGCCCCCAGCCAGGGCAGTTACTGCTCTGGCAGTTGCTGTCTCACCGTTCCCTCCCTGGTCTGTATGACTCAGTCAGGATCTCAAGGTGCTGTCACACACAGTCTCAGTGCCAGCGATATTTGCTTCTGTCTTGGAAGAGACTGAATAAAAACTGCACTTCACATTTTTGGCTTCACTTTTTTCATTCGACAAACCCATAGAGTAAGTTTCAAGGACAAATCCCACAAGACACTGCTGTTGTTTCCTGGAACAAGCCCATCAAGCCCTGAGCCACTCTGAAAAACATGAGGCACCCAAATGTGAACCTTCTGGCCCTATGAGAATGAAGGAGAGGCCTATCTATTGTAACAAAGGAAGTCTGCTTGGAATGGTCACTGGAGAAAACATTAAACTGCCAACAGAATCCAGAAAACTATAAGGTGAGCTCAATGTGTTTCCATAACCATGAAACACATTTGATGGTGTGTTCTTTTATCCACAGGACTGTGAAATCTTTGGCTTGGAAACAGGACAAACAATGACAAAACAACAGCTGGTTCAGACACCGGACAAGGGTTTTGAGAGCGCAACATGAGACAACGTTCCATAGCCCTGGTCCAAGACGTTTCAAAAGCACTGCACTCTGGGAAAGACTTACCTCAGAGGAAGTGAAAACCCAGGCGCGCTGCGATTATTCTCTCATCATTAAAAGTCCCAGGTCAAAGGGCAATCGAGGCATTCAAACTGTCCTCCCCCTGCCTGGTGACATGCAGCTGTGCTTGGGCGTCCAGGCTAACGATTTACCACTGACATTTATAATCTCCCTAAGCCATAACTCCGTTTCTCTCCCCTGGGCTGGGCAAACATCTTAAAAATGCACAGACAGGAAACTGAACTCCTCAACTTCTCTTGTAAATGACAAAGGCAGTTTGCGAATTAGTGCAGCAGCCCAACCACACTACGATGGGCTGTGAGCTCGTGGGTCATGTTTTCGCCTTCAATCAATGGGCCTCTCAGAGTGCAACCGAGGTTAGAACCTTCAAGATAAACATCAGTGTGCAATGATCGGCAGGGGCTTGGTGCGAATGTGATCCTTTGTGATGACAGACCACGTTCAACTTTCAAAGCTTTTCTGACACGAGAGGCGACTCATGCGTTCATGGTTCAGTGGTATGGTGTCAAGGAGGACCTTCCGAAGACCAGTCATCAGTCATGCAAGATTAAAGCGATGCCACATCTTCAAAGTGGTAGAGGGTGGTATCTCGGGTTGCATGTCAAAGAGTCACTCCAAATACAAATATCCTTTTCCTCCTTCCCCTTACATTCTTCTCATTATATTGGAAGTTCTTGGAAAAAATTATATTTAACAAGATGATGGGGAATCTTTTCTTCAACACTGGAAGTAAACGGGCTCACACGTATTCACAATTGTACTCAACAGGTTGTGTCGGCATATTATGGGATGTTTACATATCAGAAGTTACTCTCTGGCATGACTAATCTTTGTGCATAATGAACATCCTAGGTCAGAGGTCTTCAATGTTTTTCAGGCCAAGGACCCCTTGGCTGATAGAGACACGGCAGAGGGACCCCTATTACATATCATATAAATGAATGAACGTATCGTGTGTTGCTTATTAAACCGGGCCAACAATAATGTGTAGGGCGGCCTATAGCGCCATGTATAAAAGCACTTTGTAATGGTGTATACAATGCTAAGCCATTAAAATAGTAATTATTGAGAGATGCATATATTTATAGAACATATTTTTTGTAATTCTTTTTTTTATTTAGGAAAAACAAGAATGCACAATTTTGACTTACATGACTTGTACAGAAGTGCATTGAATAAGTGGAAGATAAAAAACACACACACATATATATATATTTATATATGTATATATATATGTATGTATTAGTCAGCTATCTAACTTGACATTGTCACATTGCAAACAAAGCGTTAGCTACTTCGCAGCCTGCTAGCCACGTTTTCCGCTCATACCTCATTTTACCGCCCATTTCCCTCCCTTTGTAGATACTTGCTTGATGTTTAAATTTGGTCTGCATGGTCCTAATTCTTTAGTTGCCAATTTATCCTGATTACTACAATGATTGAACGGTATTTCTCTTAATGACACGATTGAGTTGCTCTGAGTTGAAGTAACATTAACCATGTTGACCTTGAATGTGACAAGATTGCTGGCTGTGCCAGCGATCCCAACACCGGGTTACATATGACGAAAGCACGTTAGTGCAAGCCAACCCAGAACCCATACAGATTGCATTGCAGTGCCTGCAATTCGAAAAAAATTGCCTTAACATGAGAGTCTATCAGAGCAATCTGGGCGATTTTCAACCAGACTGAAATCGCCCGAAAGGGGTGGTACTCCACGGAACACAACTTGACACTGATTGGACTATGATATTCAGAGGCAGGACAAACTGTCTAGAACAGGCACAGCTAGTAACACTGTGGTAGAATGTGATAGAAAAATTCCCTCCGTTTGCCTCTTTGGTGGTGCGTTCCCGACCGCCCTAAGGAACAAACCGCCCCTGGTAGGTTGTATTTATCTTAATGTGTATTTTCGGACATATTTTAATTTTTGGAAGAAAAAAAGTTTGGGATCAAATAATTTGGCGGACACCCTGCAGTAACTCTGAGGACGCCCTAGGGGTCGCATACCCCCTGTTGAAGATCTCTGTCCTAGGTGATCCACTATCATTAAACTTTTTGCATTAATTACACAGGGTCCATCAATGTTTGAAATGGCACTGTTCAACACACATGTTGCACATTTACTCTATAAAAAAATTTAAAACTTAAACGAAAAAGGAAAGCTTGAGGACAAGCTATAAGTTGACTTGAAAAAGCCTGACATGGTAGTGGGGAGTAGCTTTGCTGCTGTATCTTTGGCAGCTGTAGTAGGCCCATTGTGGTATCAGCTGCATGTGTTAGAATGTCCAGATTCTGAACGTTCTATCAATGTTGGTTATTGTAACATTGTCAATGTGTCAAAATATTTTAGGTATTGACACAAAAAGCACAAGCAATGCAATCCCATATTAGATGAAGGTATTGGCCAAGTTTTGTAAGTGTAGCTGAAAAGCTGTAGGAGGAGTTGCGTAAAAAATTGGAGGGAAGAGGAAGATGAAGAACAAAAAGTTGGCTTTCTGAATTAATAACCAAAAATGTGGTCTGTCATTTGATACTCAGGTATTGCAGAGTCTGGGGAGTCTATGACTGAGGCCAATCAGCATCAGTACAGTCAGATACCCAGCCTGGAGGCTTTGACCTTTGACCCCTCCTCCCCTGCACCATAGGAATGCCTAATTCTGTGCCAGCCCTCCCTATCCCTTCAAATTTCAACTGTTCCATTGATCATTTCTTGGGAGCCTTCTTGAGAACAACCACATCAGTATAAGTCTTTCACATTGGTGTTGACACCCCCCATGTTTCTGCAAGACTATTTTTCCCCCTCCATTTTGTGGAGCCCCTGCATAGTTTCTATAGCTTTAAACTTTCTTTCCATGGAGACAGGGGGGTTCCCACATGTCCCTGCTATCACATCCTGCCCTGGTGGGTCAGGGCAGAACTGGATCTCCTCCCAGCCCCTCAAACCCAAACATGCCATGGAGTGACAGGAAAAACAGATTCCAGGGTGGGACAGGGCGTGAGGTGGGTATGAGGGAGGGCGGGAGTGGTACCATCTGTCCGTTGAATGAGTTTCTAATGGGCTGGAATTGGCTCTGTGGGAATTCTGTTGGGGAGGGGGTAGCCTGAGCATTACTCTGTGGGAGACAGAGTGAGCAGTAGCTCAAAGGCTGTGCCTCTAGAAGTTATGATGCCACTTTTGATTACACCCAATCATTGGTGAGAGCCATAGGACCCACTTTATATGTCGATGAGCAAAAGTAGATGAGATCCAATATGCACTCCACACTGTATCTAGACACACACACACTGTATCTCGATACACAAACATTCAGCTGCATACCCAGATACACATCTTCCACAGTGCATCAGGATATCATTAGTAGAACATTCCTCTCCAACACATTTGTGACATAAGTCATGTTCACAGCCTGCTCTCTATCTCACAGTTATTCCAAGCATGTAGCTGATGGATTTCTACAATACCCCCAACACATACCACACCAACATGTGTTAAAAAGTGAAATGATAAAGACCATCACACACAAATCAGACAGTTAGCTTACACCTCAGGCCTGGTCTAAATTAACTGCTTGCTTCACCTGCGGCTGGAAGCTCATGGCAGTAAAGGTGGCCTCGTTCCAAGAACTGAGAACTCAGAAAGACCCCTTGTCCCCAATCTGCTCCCTCCCTGTGTGCTAAGCTACAACCGCTGCTACAGAACAGGGATCGTGTGATGATAGAGAATAATAGAGAATGACATCACCGCCAGGAGCCTATGATAAGAGTGCCAAGAGCCCCCACGCCAAGGTCTTATCGGAAGTTGGATTCTGAGTTTGGCCCTCGTTAGGGGTGAGCCCCCTACACCATAATTCCTTGAGTGATCTGACTTCATGAGGATTACAGAACTGACCACGCAATAAAGCACCCAAGGGCACCCTGAGTCCCAAACACAGAGCACACAGCATCCAGCACAGAGCATACAGCAGAGACTGTCATTACTGTTATACTGGGATGAAATAAAGTGAAGAACAGGATGTCCCTGTGTCTCCAGCACAGAACGAGAGAGAAAGCGCTTCTTAATGTCCCTGTCCTGCTTTCAGTAGATCTTTGGGGACACAGAAGGAGAGATGCAAAACAGTAAAGAGTACTGTCATGAGCTATGCTCAAGATATGATATGACTATGCCACCCAAGCCCCACACACTTGCCTTGCGCTCAAACATGAACTGTGCACACGAGTCCTGTGTGAGGCCAGTGGTGCTGGTGATGCAAAAAATACATCTTTCGACCCTGAGACAAAACAGAGATTTTACACCATACACAAAGATGCTCTACACCTGTATCCAACTGTACAGACCATACATGTGTGTGTATATGCATGTATGTTCATGTTTCCCAGGTCAGTGCAGACATGAGAGACATGCCATCTTTCTAATAAGGCTGTTTAATCACAGTGTTTACTCATGCTTTATAGCTCTATCGGAAATGAGTTTTTAACATCCCCGCAAACAATAGCAAACCAGAGGAAAATGCAAACATGGAAGGATGGACACAGCTGCACAACATGAAAGAACAAACATGCACACCACAGCCCTTGTGCACATGGACACATTATGATCACAAATAGTCGACAGAGTACTGCCACCAAGGGCAGTGTGTCAGCGAGATATAGTTATATATATCAAATACAAAATAACATACTAATCGGTACAAAGAGTGAAGGTTGCAACTCAGGAGGGGTTGGTGGTCCTTATATTTGGCTTGCAGTCTGATGAAGGGATCACACATGGCCACAGGCCAAAGTTGCTGACCCCACATTTGGACATCATAAACAGGGCAAAGAAAGGGAGGAGATGGAGTGGAGGAGGGATTCCATGAACAGCTGACACCAAATGAAAGCAGTGAGTGGGATTTGTTATACATGTGGGTGTGACTGGTGTGTTAATTGTTCAGGGGTAATCTGAAAACTCCTCTAGAATCTTAATTTGGAGCTTCAGCAAATGAAAGGGCTGCCAACTAACCCTAACATTCTGTTAAAAGAGACAGCTAAAAGTAACACAGACACTAAAAACAATATTAATATCTTGGACCAATTAAAATCTCAGACCCATTTCTTTCCACATTATTCCTATGCGTCCCAGAGGAAAATGTTGCCAAGTACTAACTTTGGCCCAAAACTAAACAAAACTATCATCCCATCTGGGGAAAAACAGTCAATTTTTTACAGATTGTTGCATGAGGAACGGCACTGCATGCAGCACGGGGATAGACTGTAGTGAGTATTTTGAGGGTCCACTCTGCCTGATGAGGGGTCATGGGAAATGCTTCACTTTGGCACACAGTGGAAGAAGCCGATCTGTGATTTAAATCCATCTGAAAGGCTTGCGGTTTTGTCTGTTTGGGGGGGAAGAGGCTCTGTTTCCAGCTGTCTGAAGATCTGACTGTTTATACCTTCTAAAGCGTGTTTGGGAGGCACACATGGTCCCGCTCTGGTCTGATCCACATTTGTCCTGCATTAGAATCACCGTCTGCAATAAGAGCTCAGACAGTAGGGCATGATATAGTTTCACATTAAGGGATGTTATGATAAAGTGCTATAATTCTTTCAAGACACAGTCCTCTTCACAGTAGCCAGATACAATTTCATAAACACACATGGACACAAAAAAACATTAAACATCTGAGTGATTTCGTATGTTTAGGATCTTTTAAGAAAGCACATCCTAACTAAGCACTCTTAAACAAATTGTTTGGATCCCTGGAATGCACTTTCTTTGCTCATCTCCATTAAATCTCTTCCTCTTTGCTAATTATTACCGGTCCATCTGTTTGTCGTCCATTTGCAGCACTGCGTTTGCCTCGTTTAACTTCCTGCTGATTTGCTATCAATTTCCAGTGAACTTTGAGTATGTTGAATGGGGGATGAGTGAGGAGATGTATTTATCATCATTTGGACAGTGCTCTTTTGAGACATTCCAAAAGTGTTTGCGGTGGGTTCTACAGCTAAGGAACACCAGGAATACTAACAGATTGTGTGCTCTCTGGATTGCCATTATTGGGAGAGATATAATAACCTATGTAAGTCGCTTTGGATAAAAGCATCTGCCAAATGAATAAATGTAAATGTAAATATAATAATACTAATAATTATGCTAAATATTGCTCTAATAATTATTAGTATTGAGAGAATCCCCTCTGGCCAGGGGTTTATCTTTACCCTTCTCTACTAGAGAACTGACATCATCTGAAATCAAGCCACACACACACACACACACACACACACACACACACACACACACACACACACACACACACACACACACACACACACACAATGAGGGCAGATAAAGTAGATACATACAACAGATGTGTGTATATTCACCACATCTTCCTCTAAGGCAGAAGAGGGTGTATACAGACAAACCCCACTGCGTCTGTGAGAGCGACTGGCGGTGTCACAGTGTCGCAGGGTCATGGGGGGTCACAGGATCCCCATGATCCAGAGCCCTGGATGCCGGGACAGAGCTCTCCCAGGAAACAAACATTCCCTGTGCTCCAAACAAGAGCAGATGTGGGTCAGGATGCAGGAAACACGTATTTCCACTCTCATCTCCTCAGAGACAGCATCCCATCCCAGCCCCCATGCTGTCCACATTCCAGAAACTTCTCCAGATGAGAGAGGGCAGGAGAGAGGGAAAGAGAGAGAGTATACGACACAGTGAATATATCCCTGCATTCCTGTTAGAGTGAGTAGCCGGGTTGCTTTACTTTTATGTACGGAATATTTATCCTGTCAATTGTCCTGTGACTGCCTGTAGTCACCTTTTGCAGGAGTCTGGCCGTAACACTGTGTGTGTAGATTTTTTTCTCTTCTACATAGTTGTACTTTAATACTAGCTACTTAATAGTAGCTTTATTAACACTTTGACACTTATTTGTCTGGGTGATTAAGCACAGTTGAACTGAAGGAGACAAAGATCTTTTTCCCATACCAAAATATGGCTGTCCATAAACCCAACATTCCTGTTGCTCTCTCAAAAAAGGGTACAATGCTGGAGTACTATCCTTACACTGATGACAGGGTCTAACAGTGCCCAAGCAGTCATGCTAAAATAGACAGGAAACCAGTGACTCTTTCAAAGAACAGACAGAATGGTGGATGCGATGGCTGTATCACTTCATCTCAGAAACAGGACACCTCACGGCTCTGGCAAGAGTCTGCTGTGCACGTGTGTGCGTACATGTGTACATATGTTTGAGTGTGTGTTTGTATGTGTGTTTTAGACTTTCTCCCAAAAGGATGCCGTTTATCACAATGATTCTAAGATCAGAATTCATTGTCTCTGTAGTGTCCATGTTTCCTGTTCACTGTGTAACTTACGAGCGATGAGACTTCCTGCTAATGTTCCTGTCTCTGACTGACTCATAATAATAAAACTCACATTTATCTTTTACCCAGTTAAAACCTCCTACTCTCTCATAAATACCATGGAGAGGCTCTAATGTGTCACTATTACCAGCTCTGACTGCTGTAGTCATTTCTCCTTGGTGACCACAATACATTCAATTACGTTAGCTTAGCAAATACGCTTATCCACAGTGACTTCTATAGTGGCGATTTTACACGACATTGGTGTATGCCACTGAATAGTTACGTGCAGTTTGGGTTAGTTACATCGCCCAAGAGCACAACAGCACTGGCCCACATGGGAATCAGACAGGAAACATTTGAGTCTCAAGCACTGCTCTTGGCCAGTACACCATACTAAAGAGGATGAATGTGGAGCATTAGCCTTTGTTGATTTTTCCTTTCAGAGCTTCTCTGAATTTCTCATGGCAGGGGACCTTGTTTCATTGCCCAATGTCCCTGTCCTTCCTCAGATGGAGGCAGGGAGCCAGACACGGCTCTTGCATTTCCTCTTCATGTTTTCAGCTATGTCTCCTTCGTGGCATTGGAGCACAGGCTTAAAGGACCCCAGAAGCTCTCTTAATCTTTAATGAATCCCTCCATTTGCAGAGGTCCACTGTACCTGCCTCACTCATCAGTGGGAATGGCTGAGGCCATCACTGTGTGGTATACAATCTGTACAGCATAAACAGACTGTCTGGATTGCATTCACGCTCAAATGACAACTCCTGCTCTCAAATGTCCACTTAAAATTGCACCAAACAAATGGTGCAAGACCTCAATGGACATTGACCAATTCACTTTAATTCAGTTGGCCTTATTGGCATGATTAGTACAAATGGATACTGGCAATGCATATGCTCAATTAACACATAGAAACTGAATAAAAGCAATGCTACACTGTGAACTATAAATGAAATATAACTGCTTTGATCCTTGTCATGCACTGTCCCTCAGATTGGGACAAGTGGCAGTAATACTGGGCTGCCAATGGCACACATTCCCTGTCCTGTCCCAAGAGGAATGGCAACCTCTCTGTCTCTGAGAGTTTCTTAAGATCAAGGCAGATTTCCATTACTTTGGTGGAGGACAATGTCCTTCTCTTTCTGCACTTTTGGCATTTGGCCAGGAAATGCAGCTCTCTCTCTCTGGCCATCTGTATGACACGCACTAACATCTGTACAAAGCTGTCAGACAGATTCGTTGGCTGAGGAGAGGCCCAGACTAAAATGGGTAACCGTCCCTCCTGATTAGCTTATGAGGACCATGAAGGATGACAGGGCTGCTTTCTCGGTGATGTTAACAAGAACACGCTTGGAACCGGAGCAAAGCTCCAGCTATCCCCAACTGAAGAGCCAGGCTCCCAGCTCTCTCCTGCCTGCTCTGCCAAGGCTATGACAACCCACGCAGAAGATAAACAGAGAAACTGCAGCCAGGGACACAACAGCGTGTTCAGACTATAAAAGGAAGCAGGGAGCAAAGCCATGCAGCGGTGGAGGCCAGATAGTGCTGCAGAACAGGACTGAAGCCCTCACCTTCACCAGCGAAATCAAAGAGTGCCTCTACTCAGCCAGTGCTGTGATTCCTCCTCTCACAGACAGAAGTTAACCTGGGGCACAACAAGCTTCAATCTCACCAAGAATTCAGGAAAAACTCCTCAACGGCTCTCCTAATACAGAAAGATTCACTTAATTCACTTCTATTGCTTGTTGCTACGTACTGTACAAAAAACAAATAGAAATGTATAAAAGGGTCAATTGTAAGACTGGAAAATGGGTCATGTTAAGCAGATTACATGGTTGGGGTCTACAGGAAAACAAGCTTGAGCTTCTGCTCGGGATCATCACCGTGATGTAGAATAGTGGTAAAGGAGCTAGGTATGCAATGCAAATGTAGCGTGTCTGATTCCAACAGGCCCTGCTAAGAGTCTAATGGCTCACTAATCTCACAACTGGGTACTTCACTTGGTACAATAAGATTCAGATGAAACAAGGATAGAAAACACATCTGAGGAGAAGCATTTTATTCTGCTAACCTTGATGCAAACTATCCAAAGCTATGATCAGCCCCATTCTAAAACTGAGGTATGAATCAGATCTCTTCAAACTAAGCTGAAATCAAAATGCTATCTACAATAATGCATTTAGAGTGTTATGCACTCTTTTGTGGTCACCTGCAATATTGTAGCTTCCTAAAATATTTCCTACAATCTTATAAATTTGCCTTCCGTACTGGAAAAGATACAATGCAGTCTCGTGACACAACTTCTGATGTTGTCACTTCTTTCCCACTTAAACAGTAAAGCAGGGAAAAATCAGATAAAAACCTGCTGTAATTCTTCAGAAAAAATACAACGCTCTGTCTGGATGAGTGTGTATTTACAAATATGGCTTTGGACAGCCGAAGAAGACTAATTATGGCATTGACATCAGCTTGGACTGATAACAGGGAAGTCACTGATCTGACAAACCCCTCACCACTCTTACACGATACTCAGACACAGAGCTCAGAAATGCTGCATAGACTGCGTATGCAAAATGGCCTCCCCAGCACTGACATCACCCATCTGTTCCTGCTACAGGAGATGCACGTGGTTGGATCTCACACGATGATAAATCTCAAGAGTTTATGGTGATGAACCCGAACCATACGGGTTCACTCCTACGGGGCAGGGGATGGGGCTGTGGAAAGTCCGCTCGCATGCATTCAGCCAGCCTCTGCCTCCAGCGTGGCTTACTGTTGCCAGGATGTTTGTCTGGGGCACGCATAAACCCTCTGACCACAAATGACGGGCAGCTCAGCATGAGGAGGAAATCCCCCTTTGAATCAAAGAGATCAATCCTCTCTTACCTAAATGACGATAATGACTCAAAAACGATGATCAGTTCAATGCAGTCCCAACACATGCCATCAGCATGTTCAGCAGTTTGAGAACTATTGTGGAGTTCTCTGCTTGTGAGGAAATTCACATTCATTTCTGTGGTTCCGTTGTATAATGGCACAAATACAATAAGGCTCTGCCCTGCAGAAATGGCCTAATTTATTTCAGGCTCTGTATGGGACTCTGGAAAGTGGTGTGGCCCTAGGGCATTAATCTAGGAGGAACCTTATCTGGCTAGGCTCAGAGAAGGGTCCAGTTGCAATGTGGTGTTGGACAGAACTTGTTCAAAATGTGTGAAGCCCATACGTTTGACTGAGTTCACAGATGACATCACATCACATCAACAATAATATAACATCACATCAAGGAAGACACCACATGACCATCTCATCAACAAGGGTCTAACTGAAGACAGGCAGTAAAACTCATCCAAAGCAATCTTCTTCATGGATGGGATGTCCCTAACTACAACCCTAACCACAAACTTGTCCCTTATCCTTGCCATAACCCTAACACTAACTTCCAACCACAACCCTTACCTCAATTGTGACCCAAATCCCAACCCTACCCCTCACAACATCCATAACCCTAACCGTGACCATGACCCTAACACTAACCACAATTCTAATGCTAACCACAATCCTAAGCAAGTTTGTAACAAAAAGTTAACTGTTGGTGTACAATATCTGTATCAAACAGCTACATACAAATTGCCAGTGTTAATTAGTGGAAATACTGAAAAACAGCACTGAACACCGAACACTGAAAAACATTGAATGTTTTATTTCCACATCTGGTTTTTAATCACCAAGTTGCTAAATACCTAATCTGTGAGCCACGAACTGCTAACGGTAGCAAAAGCCATACAAATATGGCTGGTTTTATGGAAAGTACCACACAGAACAGAACAATGCTAAAGCGTAGCTAAAGCACAAACTGTTTCCTCTGCTTTGGCCCAGTGCCGGGGAAACGTGCGAACGGCCAGGGTCTGGGGCATGCAGGGCACGTCTTCCGTCATTGGCCAGACAGGCTATACCCTGGGGTCAAAGAGTGGAGGCTTAACACCTGAGGGACCTCATTCCCCACCGCGTGGCACAGCTGATATGCATCCCACATGCGGTCCCACCCGCCCCTGACCACAGCCGCCAGCATTCTTCACACACAATGCCTCCACACATGGGCTTCCCTTCTTCATTTCCTCTTTCCTCTTTCCTACTCAAGGCAGGCTCAAGAGGGACCTTTCCGCGCCTATTGGCCCATCATTCCAGCAGGTTTGGCAGGAATGAAGTGGCGGCTTCCTGCTGCTGATGGGGGGAGTGTTGGGGTAGGGGTGCGGCGGTAGTGGTGGGTGGGGGTGTTATCACTGCAAGTCATCTTTGCGGAGCTGCTAACCTCTCCCAGTGAGGGTGCTTGATGGTGAGGTCAGCCCCGCACGCAGGGCTGCTCCCGGGGTCACGCCCTGGGCCACCCCCACACTGATGTATCGCACACGTTTCCACAGGATTTCGCTGTACCAGGATACTGGACCTTTCCCCAGGAGTCCCATTTTTCAGTAAACAAGGCATAAAATATCTGACACGCCCCCTCAGGCAAGGCAGAAAATATCTTGCTTCCATGTCCCATGATTAAATGTTGACCCTGGCACATTTTTCCCTTTTTCTGCGAAAGACTTTTAAAAAACAATATTGTTTAATAAGTAAATCAATTTCTCCAGAGAGGGGGAATAGCCATGAAAGGGTATGTCATTACTCTTTGGTCTGCTCCCAACTCATGGCCCGCAATCAGATTTCGACATCCACCAATCCCATTGGAGTCAACGCTCTCCCCTGTCCAAACACGTAACCTTCGCCAAAAGCATCTCTTTTCCCCTCACACGGCAGAAAGACTTGGAATCAATTACCAAAGCAGGGCCAAATTCCCACAAGAGCTCTGTTCAACTTCCCACTGACACAGTAAACCATGACCCTCAGAAGAGGAGGGATTTCTCTCTCTCTTCAGATAAATGTGGACTCAATTACAAAACTGTGAGAGCAAACCATCACACTGTCAAGCAGATGCAGGTAGTGTATAACAAAACAAAATTCAGCGCATGCCATGATGACATACAAGATTCTATCACTGTGCTGCATTACTAGTGGACTGAACAGCCACTTAGTAGATGACAGTGGGTAATTCAATTGCACATGCTGTGAGGCAACATTCAACCAAATCCTCCTCTTTACTTGAGAAAAACAAAACAATAAACAAAGTATGACGAGTTAACATACAAACATTTTGGAGTTGTCAAAATATGGAGAACAAGGGCTTTCCAAACAGATAGATAAGCGTCTTCTCCCTGAGACATACATACTGCCCAAACATACTACCCCTTCAAAACAGGTGAGGCGAATGTTGCCATGTTCTTAGAAAGGGGTACAACTGCTGTCATCTGTAAGAAACTCTCTAGGTAATCATCTAACTGGTATGCTTTATGACTGTTGGTCAAAGCAATCCAGTCCACCCACAGGAACTGCGTTCACAGTGCCCTTAATATCTCCCTGCTGAACGGATTTAGGTGCTGCGTCTCTAATAATAGCCATTCATGAGATGTAGCAGAGTGGGCATCTCCTTCAGTGGAATACACAGAAGGGTTTAGTGGAGTCACAAGCTTCTCATCAGAAATGGAGAAAAAAATCTGATAACCAGTGTATGGGTACATCTGATCACCCAGAATGACCCTGTTCCTTCAGTAAACATGGGAAACTCTATTACAGCCAGCATTTCTTTTTTTTTTTTTCAAAGAAGCGCAAAAGTATGAAATCAACATCTCATGGAGTTGTGTAACCCCCTCATGCTCTTAGCAGCGATTGTGTTCATGTAGCCTCTGAATAGTGGGAGAGTGAATGTAAGACAACATTGACGACCTCCAGGAAATGCAGTAAAAATGGTGTGGGGTCTTTCGCTGGAAATGAATTCCTCTTGGTCGTATATTTGGGTGCCTTCAATGAGCACCCCCTTTCCCAGCTGTCTGCCCCATGCAGAGGGCACATGAGGCAGAGCCATCTACTAAGGAGCCCTGTGTCAGAATGGAGTACACTTGGCTCCCCTCAAGGCATTCAGAGGAATGTGTTCCTGCTGGAATTCAAGGACATGAACCCTAACAAAAATGACAAACCTATGGCCAGTAGCTTTTTTTTCAGGGTTTACCAAAGGGGACCAACAGCTTTTCTGGGCTTACAGAAGGCTTACAGAAGTGTAAATGCATTCCCTACAGGACCTGGACGCTGGCTCTTGCCTTGTTGCTGAATCAGGCCTGAGTGAACATTCTCCAGCCTTTGACACCAGCTTCTGCACAGCAGTGAAGCTTCTTTAGCTAACACTAGCTGACTAGGGTCTACATCTTTTGGTACAGGTTTCAAAGCCAACAAGTCTGACTAAAGACCTTGGTTATGTTCTGGACAAAAATCTAACACTGTCCTTTTGACTCCACCTTAATCTTTGAATCCTGGGCCAATTAGATTACCTTCCTCAGCATGCTCCAAGCAGTCATATTCCAGCTCATCCACTCTGCAAATCCAACCAAAGAGATGCTAAGAGCTGGAATCAGTTCAGCCATTGTGCCAATCTATGCTTGCAACTGTATTTTGTTTTTTGGAATAACCCTGAATAACACAGATGTTCTTCCTTGTTTTTTTCCCATCCAAGTCCCCCATCTCCTGTCTTCCATCCTGGAACGGTCTTATCTGGCCGGAGGGAGAGCTCCAGGAACACTGATTGCCTCTCGCTATCAAACGGGAGACCAGCTTTTTCCTCAGGAAAGAGGAACAATCACCAGCCACTTGTCTTCACTGTCACACCACTTGCAGATCACATCCCAACAGATAAACACAAACACACATGAACGTACAAATGCATGCATGCACATGCACACATATGCAATGTCCATGCTCACACATGCACACATGTACAGTAATGTGCATGCTCATATATACACACGCACAAGACACACACACACACACGCACACACACACACACACAGACATACAGTTGAAATGCAGAAAGGCCACTGCTGTTACTTGTCACGTTTACTGAAATGTGTGATAGGAACACATGATTGGGCAGTGCAGTTTCCACATACTGCTCCTGCCTCTCCTCCCTCAGCTGCCCTCACAGTGTCTGGCAACCCCAGCACCCTTGAGGTACGCCCCTGTCCCTTCGGCCTCATCTGGGCCGGCGGGTTAAAGAAACACACGGGACCCAGGCTTTTCATGCAGGCATCCATCACATTTAAGGACTTTAGCAGAGGCCCCGGAGGGAGTGAGCCCATTCTATTAGTCACGAACCACCGTGACAAATTACTACAGATCACCTAACACTTTGCCACTGTGGTCAACAGTAGTCCTTCTCTTCCCCAACATCTGAATCACAACCTCAGCCGCTACCACAGGGCTTGAGGCCAGATTGAGCAGAGCCACAGAGCGTAACCGCCTGTGTATGCTTTCAAGGAAGGAGAGGGCTTCGTATAACATGGACTGTCCCAAGCACGTTACCTTGAATTCTCGTTAAAATCTCTAACGTCCCTGAAAATGGTTGGACCACATCTTCAGAAGCTGCTTATTTTATATTTTTTATTTTGCTTTAAACTTTATTGCTCTGAAACTGCGTATAACAAATGATGGGCGTTGAACACTGGCATCTGCATTCCTAAAAACTAGGCGGGTTCCGTTAAGGACGGACAACGCTGTCTCCGATAGGAAAGCTGACCTGAAAGCAGGACTTACCGCTTGCACTTCAGACGTCAGAAGAATGCAGATTGTCAGAGAGAATATCAGCAACCTGCAGACAAATAGGAAACGTGATATAAGCACTCTGACAGATCGTGTTGCACAAAACAGTTTAAAGAGGAGAAATGCTGATGATAATATACTTGCCTTAAGTTTTTTAGTTCAATCCTGTGTTGAATCCGCATCGTCCCGTCTGTCCGCACCTCAAATTTCATTCCTGGCGTCAAATCTTCATCCACTTCATTAATGCATGTCGACCTGAGACGCAGTTTTTACACACCAAATAGTTTTAAATAGCCTTTTAAAAGCCCCAAATAGTTTCCACCTTTATAGAAACCAGTAACCACCGCTAAATGCCCATACATGTGTATGGCCGCTAACATTTCTAACAGAGCATAACATGGGGTTACAGTACAACTGGATATCGACACAATTTATGTGTAGAAACCGGTGTTGAAATGATCGCTGTGTATAACTGCCTAAATCGGCTGTGTATAATTTAATTATGCACGTCCCTCTCCCTTGACTTTACCTGTAACTCGCGAGAGGCGCAAACCTACCAGGTGTTAATACTTTTTTGTGTCCAAACAATAATGCAAGAATAAACGTTATGTGATTTATAATAAAAGTAAAACACACTTACAGCGGCGGGTGCGGAATCACTTTATCCGCTATCCTGCATACAGAGGAGCGCTTCTTCTGGAAAGGCACGCGCAGTGCTCAGGTACGGAGCAAAATATCCGCGACTGCTGAAACTCCGCAGTGAAAACGTATTTTCACAGAAAGCTGGCACAAAACAAGATACCAAATTGTAAAGATGAGTTCGAAACTCTCTTCTTGCAATCGAGAAATGCAAGTGCTGGTTTAGATGGGCTTGTCTCCGCCAAACACAAATGAGGGTGGTCATTATTGGGGGCTGGGCGCTCAAGTAATCTTGAAGAAGTAACTTTGGACAAAAGTCATAACGGCTCAGAGAGTGCAAAGATGCAGCCAAACGCAGGCTATAAGCTGCAATAAAAAACAACTTATATTAAGTTGAGCGAGAATAAGCGGCGACGGGGTGTCCTTTTTGGACATTCTGTACATTTGTAAATACATCGTTTGATTGTGCTCCATCACAATGCAGTTCGTTAACGGCGCCTTGCTACTTATATTCTACTTTGGCGTAGACACGACTAAGGCTGAGGTGAGTACACTTCTGAGTGTATTTCATTTTTTATATTTTTGGTTATTACGATGTGTTTGATGTATTTATTTCGACAGAGCGATATTTGGTCTGGCATGACAGGAACTCTTGTTCCCTCTAAGAAGAGTAATGCGCAGCACTCTAGAAATCATATGTTGAACGGACGGTGAGAGTGAGACAATGAGCATTTTAATCTTTTCTATTGAAATGCAATTTTCACCTGTATTAAATAAATACTTAACCTGGCTGGAAGAGCGCTTTGTGATGCATAATTACAAAGCACGGGTATTTCTGCGGTCATGTCCACTCTCCCTCGCGAATTGAGGCGACAATTTCTGTAGGCTTAACACCCTATTAAGAGACGAGGGGAGCATATCGCTGAATTCTTAATTGACAGTTGACTTCTAGTAATTTACTGTACCCAGTACAAAAGTCAATATGTAGAAAGTGAGAATTTCACAACAGTCGTACATGCCAAAGTTGCCGTTTATGTTCTGTGAACTTCCTGTATATTGCTCTTCACTTGTAAGTCGCTTTGGATAAAAGCGTCTGCCAAATGACCTTAATGTAATGTAATGTAATGTAATGTACTCTTCATGCTAATCAAACATGTAAAGCCTTTGCGTGCACTTTTAACAGTGAATTAAAACACCAGCTTGTACCTCTTCCTCCAAATCATAAAATCCATTAATTTAATGACATATCCTAAAGCAAATTGTCTTCTGTGGGTGTAGGGAGAAATCTTAAGCATTGATAACTGGTTTCTGTGATAAGCAAATATGACTCAGGAGCTATATTATGTATGTATGTAAATAAAAAAAATTCTGATCCTCAGAAAAATGGTTGCATCTTATATACTTCAAAGGCAATAGATCTAAACTACATGATATCAGAGGACGCTAGGGCGTGGGTGTGTGTGATTCTCCATTGGTTCACTGAAGAGTCACACAGCTACCAAAATAACGTTCTTGCAGCATTGCTGTGATTCTCTGGGGGCCGAATGGCAATGTTGTGGTGGCCAAATGGTGCCTGAGGTTTCTGTGATATGGTGAGAGCATTGTATGTTGGCTGGGTCGATTCTGGTTCCTCCACTAGCTCTGTTCTGACCAGCATGCTGTAGAAATGCCTCGGCCAGTAGGGGGCAGCAGTCTGGCCGAGGCATTTCTACAGTATGCTGGTCAGAACAGAGCTAGTGGAGGAACCAGAATCGACCCAGCCAACATACAAGAGAAAGTTGGGGTCCTGGGGAGGGGCACAGCCGAGGCTTCTGCATGTGGAGGGAACATGTGCTGTAGGTCCCCATACTGAGCGACCCACCCATACCCCCCAATGAGCTTCAGTGCACTACACAAGAGCCTAGAGCAGAGGTCACCTGATTCGCTGAATGAGCACAAGCGTTAAGCTTTCATCCTGCTTGGTCATATCATGGAGATACATTGTCTGGAATTAACCCTCAGTTGTTCTGTATATAAAGAAAAGGCTAAGAGATACAAATATTTCAACTTTGTGCCGTCAGTGACTGTAAGATATGTGACTCTGAAATATCACCACAGCTGGAGAGCTGGAGAACAATTTCAAGTCAGTATCATTTTCTTTTTTAACTTTACTGAAGTACTATAGAAAGTGCTTTAAATTTCTTAGCAGGGTTTTTTTAAACAAGTGAAATGAGGTCAGAGATGAATTGACCAAAGTGATGTTTCAGTGGCAAAATTAAATGACAGTTTTGAAGAACTGGGACATGCCCATTATCTGAGGCTGCCCATCAAAAACCTGCCGGTGTTATGGTTAAGCATTCTGAGTGAAGAACAGAGAATTCCAACCATGCAACACCGTTTGTCCTCTCTATTCCAAACGCTGTGTTATTTCTGTCCATTTGTTTCTCTCTTCTAGAAAAGCTGTGCTGAGAGAAAGAATGGCCAATGTGCCTATGGATCATAAAACTGGGAAAGACACAAAAATACCACTCCCCCAGAGACAGATTAGACCTGTCTGAGGCCCCCTTTGTGGTTTAGCCCTGGTAATTTGTCTTTCATGCTGGTAAACCCCACTTTTTTGTCTTTAAGAGGGATGAATGTTGACAGTTTCTCCCCAGGCTCCCAGCTCCCTCCTCCATCCTACAGTATGCGATTCAGTGGATGGGTGGCCTGATTTTTCACATGCTACTGAGACTGTGTGGGAACCATACTGTTTACACCTGAAACCTGAAAGCGACCTGAAAATGTATCCATTTCCTCCATATGCTGTGGTAGAAAGCACAATAATGTATTTTTCAACAAATACTATGTATCCTTCTGAATGAATAAATACTAATCCGCATATTAAAATGGCACTAACTGCAAGGGGCAATGGCATAAATACTTGCATGTTTTTTTTTTAAAAAAAGCCCAAAGGTCACATTTATTCACACCCCAAATTCCAATTGTGAAATGAATTCCAAAAGTTATTTAGTCTTGGTACATCTTCTTTGACTTTGGTAACACTGAGAAGATGATTGCAGTTATCACCTTTAGGGAATTATCTGGAGAGATTTTGGATTCCTCCTGGTGCAATTTCTGTAACTCTTTCAGAAGCCCCTGTTTCTGCTTGTGCAATACCTTTGGAGTTTTAACCATAGATTTTTGTAGCCGACTGAGGTGGGGACATTGCGATGGCCAGCTCAATCCATTGATTTTGTGTTTACTTAACCATTTATTTGGATGCCTGGATGCATACTTTTGGCCATTTTCATGTGCATTTGGACATAGCATGAGCTTCGTAGCAGAGACAGCCAGTTTTAGTCCAAATGTATCGGTGTGTTTTTGATTTTTTCCCCTATTCTAACCAAGCCATAGGATGCCATGTAAAGGAACCATCCAAGATAAAAGATAAACCTCTGTGTTCCACAGAGGGTATGGCAGTAGCAGGGGATGCCCAGGAAACACCTAATTATGGGTCACAGTACATCATTAAGATGCAGTTTGGCTGTTTTGTACCACTTCTTGGTCTATTGTGGCATCTAGATCCATCATGAGTTCCATCATGAATCCCTGGTTTTCGCATACTGCACTGAATGGTAGGTTATGGGACATTGTATTCCGATGATGACAGATACTCTTCAGGAAATATATGTTCTTCAGAGGAAGTTTTCTCACAGCATGCTGACATAAACCTATGTTTTTTCCTCCCCTTGGCAAAGCAATGACTCTTCTAGCAGGCTTGAACATCTTGATTATGGCCTGTACAGGGGAACATGATCACTCCAGGTTCTTGTGTATTTTTTAATGCCATCACCTGATGGACAGAGGTCAGAAAGTTTTTGTCAGAAAGATTTTTTATAGCTCTCTGACTTCATCCAAGACTGTGAATGGATAGTTTTCATCTCAATCATAACCAGTGTTAAACTTTTTGGGTCCTGTATAGAGTTCCAGGAGTTTTTATTAACTTCCAGACGATGCAAGCCTGGTGGAGAATTGTATTCACCAGGTTTTATTTTTTGATAACTGTAAGATGTGAATAAATTTGATTATTTTCTTTTTCAAACTTGTCACCTTTTGTTGTGTTGGATTTATTGTGATGTTATACATTATATGTAATTGGTATGTAATGCGTTAATTAATCATGCAAGGATTACAACTCGCATGCTTCTATTCATTTTGGTAAATCATCTTTTGTTCCAGTTTATCAGTGGAATGAATACTCCTGGAGGGCATAGTGTAGTTGTTTAATCATGTGAAAATAAATCTAGGTGTACCCATGAAAATAGTTTGCTTTGAGTAAACACTGAAAGAGGGCTTGCATTTTATTTAAGAAGCAAATCGATAGCTACATCCTAAAAGATCACAAAATGTTTAAATGTGCAGCATGTCTGCATTCAGTATATGTACTACATATCTAAAGTCTACCCTATTACTTGAAGGTTATCGATTTCTTTCCAGTCCAAGAAAATGACATCCATTGGTTTATATTGCCTCTCTGCTGTTGCTTCTTAGCATTACAGAAATGGATTGTGGGTAATGGCCCTGAACTGGACCGACTGGTTCCCTCTTAAAGAAGCATATTTCTACTATGTTAGCAGAAGTCTGGATAGACTTCTGCTAACACCACTTAGCCTAGAGGGGAACTGATGTGCTTTAGCTGTTGTTGCCTCTTGTGACATATGATTTTGATCTAAGAATTGAAGCTAAGTGGGCTCTAGATGTACAGAAGATTATGCATGTCCTTCATGCATGCCATTTTATGTCTCTTCCAGTGAGTCTGAAATCCTAACTATAATTTTCATTGTATTCATATGCCCCCTGTCAGGGCATTAGCATGGCAGAGACTTTCACAGACTCCTCTGCATCTCTCCATCAGAGCCTCCTCCTCATGCCATTCTTCAAACACTCTTCTGTTCTTCCAGGTACACTGTGAGAAACTTTGACAGAATGGAGTGAGCTCCAGTTGCTTAAGTAAAATGCCATACATTGCGGTTCATTGTGATTAGTCCTGCAGGAGCGTTCAGCTCAACATCTTGGTGAAGACATGGATGGAAATACACTTCTGTGCTACTTTGCCGTTCCCCCTCTTTGCTTGTTAAATTACATGGGTATTTTGGGGGTACCCTTGTTATGCTTGAGTTAATACCTGGAGTGAAGGCCTGCTTGCCGGACAGCAGCGTACTGTGGGAATCTTCTAGCAGGCAAACCTCTGGGGGAGCTCTGTGTTATTTCACTTAATGAATGACGAAGCGAGAATTCTGAAACTCTCATGAAATCAGTACAGCCTGAGTCATTCACCAGTTCTGTGTGACCACAGGGGAGAGTATAGTTTCAGAAACAGATGATGTTGGCATTTTACATCTGAACACCATGCTCTTGTTTCCCTCATACGGAAACAGGATACAATTACATGTAATCTACCAAGCTTAAACATATTTCAAAATGTGGAGTAAGGGACGCCCACGTGATCTTGGTCCGCGGTAGATTATGGGTATTTAAGACAAGGCTGCTTACATCTGTACAGGTATCAGGTTATATAGGAGGAAACTGACAGGTGCTAACTGTATTGTCTATCTCTAAAAAGGAAGAAAACTTGACCTAAGAAAGTAGAAATGTACCTCAGGAAAATGACCCCAGCTACAGTATACAGCTGCCCATTCCTCCTTATCTGACATTAAAAGTCTCTAAACAATGAGACACCTCTGCGATGTTATCTTCCAATAATGTGAACATAGCAGTTACCTATACTTTGCTTTGCCCTCTGATGTCCACACCATTACAGTACTGGTGTTGGGGTTGGTGAATGTGGGTTTTGTGGGTGTGGTTTTGGTGGATGTGGATTTTGTGGCTGTTTTTTGTGGATGTAGGTCTGGTGGATGAGTGAGGAAGAGTTTTTTTAAGTAGACTTTTTCACCTCTTCTGAGGTGAGAGAGGAGTCAACTATGTATGAAATGTTAATATTTGCACAGAGATGAATGAAAGAGCTAACTGCAAGTCCATCCACATTACTTATGTAGATGGAGAAGAACGTTGGGCCAAAAACAGAGCTTTGAGGGACTCCCTTTTTACTGCCAGTACCTTGTGCAAGTGAACAACACCAGTCCCCTGCTTGGGCAATGAGCCTGCAAGCCTCTTGTGATGAGTCCACTTATTTAACTATCACAATGCACTGTCACTCTGGTAATGACAAAAATTACACCACCTGCACCAATGTCAATTTTCGGGAGCAGGAGACAATCTTGCACTGTTTATTTGAACTTTTTTCCTAACAAGTGATCAACTTCCAACATTCCAACTGTGGGGACCTCCCCTGTAATACTAAATTCAGATTTTCCTATAGGATCAGGATCTGTGGACCGTGAACAATACTAGGAACTTAAGCATGAACCCAGATGTGGTGTTTTCCCATTGTCTGTCTGGAAAGAGAGCTCCAGCCTCTGACATCACAATAAATCCCACCAACCCAATAAGGAAGGAAGCAGGGAAGCATGGACTTAGCTACACGTTTGTTTCTGCTTCTTTGTTTGCAGTGTTATGCACAACTCATTCTCACGTTACTGAGTAGCTAACTTGGTACTGGCTTCAAAAATGGCGACTGGCTGCCCTGTGGGAATCTGTTCAAAAACACAGACGGCATTGTATTCCACAGTATGATAATTCCCCCCTTAGTCCAGCCAACCCCTCTTGAATCAGGGGCCTGAGCATAACACTGGGGTTAGCCTGTTGCCCCACCAAGCCCCAAAGGCGATGACAGAAGAAGTAGTAGGGCCATTAGCTCTAGTTTCTCTGAGTCTGGTTTTTTGAGTTTGAATACATTGGGCACTAGTGAACATTTGCCTTTAATGGCCTAGACTGAAAGCACAGGGTGAGAGTATGGAACAGCTGGGTCACATCTGGGGGTGTGGCCAGTATCCTTGGCTGTCTTTCTAATGTCTTTGCTCCCCTAATGTTGCAACATGAGCAGCCAATCTGGAACATCACAAATTATATTAGAAACCCTCCAAGGGACTCAGTGTTTAATGTAACAAAGGAAACGTGTAGGCAGAAGGGCTTCTAACATATGTGCACGATCAGATGGTAGAAACATACGAAGACAAAAAAACTTCTCAAAGCACCCTGATGGCATTCACGGCTGTGCATGTAAGGACACCACTGTTAAACAGAAAATAGATCCTCTTAAAAAATCTAATGTAGACATCGGTGTCAAGATATTTTAGTTTTACTGCTTTTCTCCGAGTCTTGCCTCTACATTAATGTAAGACTTGTGATATGAATCTAGGCGCTGGCCAAGCGCCAGCAGCAAGCGTCTTCCCTGTATTGTTAGCAAAGCTCCTCACGTGTCTCCTGTGGCTATTTCCTAATAGTGTGGCGACCTCATGGTTTGCTTTCTCAGATTAGCTCTTAATCACTTGATTGTGAGTCAGATTGACTTTTCTTAAGGTCTAAATTAAATTCTTCCACTAAAGGGACTAGCTCTGTCACACTGTAAGAGAGGGAGATAATACAGGAGAGTGGGGATTTCCCATCATGCACTGTGGAGAGTAGAGGGGCAGACGTGAGTCTCTCAGAAGGCAAAACAGAAAATCAGATGGATGGGTTGTTTGCAGACACATGTGATTAGACTAACACACATCCACATTAGGTAAAGATCAGTGACACAGTGACACACAGCTGTACAGTGCCAGCTTGAAAGTGATAGCCTTGAACAGACTTCTGTCATCTTCCTCTGGTCTAGGATGCTGGGGATGTGGAAATCTTGGCATTGCTTGTAATGTTTCCCTGCCTTCTGTGATTGTATGGTCATGTGTATGGTGCTATGTTTAGCACTTCATTCACTTTGCATAGTACGCTCATTCATGGGTGGTGTTCTGTTTTTCATGCCACTTTATTGGATGCACTGTGTATGTTGTTATGGATAAGAGCATCTGCTAAGTGACAATAATGTAGTGTAATGTAATGCCTGCCCCCCTCCCCCTCGTAAATGCATGGTGAGTGTCACATTCCATCCTCCCCTCTACATGTGCCCTTTGACCTTTGCTGGAGAACGGGCGCAGAGAAGGTGTGACTCTATTGAGGAATAGAGGACAGATCTGGTGTAGTTCAGTTAGTTTATTTGACAGTACCGTCAGATGCATTGAATTAATGTTCTTGTTTTTAGCCAAGGCTAATTTTTAACATCAGATCCCAGAAGAGTCTACAGAAATGGCAAGAGATGATACACAGTGCTTGGTGTGGGGGTCAGACTGAGTCTAAGAGGAACAATCCTGGCTGAAGGGAAGTTTTTAGTGCACTGTGTTTTGTTAACACACATACCCTGGGATGCGTGAGGAACACTGTCCACCTCGGTGGCTGGTGTTTACACATGGGTGTCTGACTCACACGGAAGGGGGGTACAGTTTCACTGGGGGGGACAGATGGATCCCTACTCATGGTGGGGGGTGGGAGGGCAGCAGAGTGTAGGTCTGGGATTGAATGTTTAGGTGTTGTTTTTCAAGTCACAGTTAGATTTTTCATTTGTTCTGCCTTTACACCAGTGATTACCTAAATGCTTTTCAAATGCTGCATGCCAAGCACTTGTAATGTGGAGGCTGTAATTGAAACTTCTTCTGCGCAGGGTTCAGTTTACACGAATGGTCATTCTGGGTTACTGCATCCCTCAGTAACATTGAAAATGTGCACCCCCAGTGAACTCCAAACCAATCACTGATCATTCAGCATTATCAGCTAGCTGTCCTGTGATTGAAGTGAGTTCTATCTGAAGATCACTGACTCAAATTTAATGATCAGTCAGTGTTGCCAGTCAGAAATCTGGTGCTTTAGGTGACCCTCCACTGAAGATCACTGTCTTGTGGGTAGAAGGGTCACTTGAATAAGGAGTGACACGACCCCCCTGGAGAGGGAGCAGCTGATTTTGCCATCAGAGCCTGTCACGCTCTGAAAGGGTTCAGCACGGGGACATGTGACTCCTTTAGGATCAGGGGGTAGAGGTCCCATTAACCCCCCACAACGTCACTCCCCTGTCTGTCCCGCCCTGATCAAAAGGGGCCTCTGGCAGGGGGGATTTCTGGGTGGTCCCGGCACAATGTCATCGGCACGTTCGTCCCTCTGCCAGGCACTGTGGAGTGTGACCGGAGCGTCTGTGTGACTGGTGGTTTGCTGGCTGTGCCAGACTGGGAGGGGGGAGGATTAGCTGCAGATGAGCTGTGGAAAAGGAGGGTCTTTCTGTGGCGTAGCTGTGGGGAAGCCGGAGAAGCTGAACTAATGCAGGAAATCTCACTGATGGCATCGTCATGCATGTTGCTGCAGCTGCCAGTCAGCAAAGCACTGGGTCTGGGCTGCTTCCAGCCTGTTCTGGGCTCTTCTTGGCTGGCTTCTGGATGGCCCTGGAATACGTTTGGGGTCACTTCTGGGCTGTTCTGGGCTGGTTCTAGGTTGCCTCCTGGATAGTTCTGGACTGGTTCAAGACTGGCTCTGGGATGCTCTAGGCTGGTTTGGGGTTGGCTTATGGATGGTTTTAGGCTGGTTAAGAACCTTGCCTGCTCTTCTGTAAAAAAATGCTGAATTCAGACTTAAGTTTGCCCTGATGTTGTTTGGGTAGAAGTTTGCTCATGTGGTCAACTTGGATGATATTTGGAAGCTTTCCAGGGCTCTCCTAATAGTCTTCCATTACTTTATTGCTGGGCTTAACTCCAGGAGACTGTGTATGCTGGTCGTAAGATCAATCAATCAATCAATCAATGATTTCTCCTTAATACAGCTCTCTGCCCCTTTGTAAGGAGTTGCCACGACTAGTTATGGAACATGGATGCTTTATATATTTGAGAACTTTTCTGGTTGACTAACAAATCCCGTTATTTAGCTTGTCTTTTCCATGCCAAACAGATGCCTCATCCTAGAGTGACCCCTCATGTAATGAATAAATATGGGACACGTCTGTTTCTGTCATAACGAGACAGTAGAGGAGAGGGAGCAGAGATAAAGGGCTGATTCAGACTCCAGGGCATCGCGCAGTTTCGGCCGGAATGAAAAGTCGCGCACACAGGACCGAGCTTTGAAAGCCCTGGTTTACTGTGAGGCAGTAACCCAGCCCTCAGCCCCTAATAGGGCTGGAATGGTGTAGCTTTCCTCTCTGTCTGACACCCTGAACCCAGCTCGTCTCATGCTGCTGAAGGGGGATTCCACTGGCTGTGTTTAACTGCTCCGGAACCAGGCTCACCTCTGCTGGAATGCAGGCCGGAGCCGGGGTGATACCGGTGCCTAATTCATTTGCCTCGCTTGCAGGCCAGGGCCTAATCCTGCGTCTCTGTGACAGTGCCCTGTCTGCCCTGTCTTTTTTTTTAATGAGGCAGACACGGCTGAAATATTATCCGCATATTATTGTACTTGGGAGTCATCCGTTTACTTTCTACAGGGTAGATTTAAGCTGCATAAAACCAGATTGTGGCACAAAAAAGCTTGATAGTCAATGGTGATTCCTACCCTCCACCAGACTCCCAACGTACCCTCTAATCTCTGTCTGGTCTTAATGGAGATGTTCTGATGTTCTTAATGGGCACATTTTGGTCTCCAGGGTCCAGGGTCAGCATGCTCCTGGGAGTTTTGTTTTTGCAGCTGTGTGGTTCTGAATGCATGCAGTAAGTGATTCCGGACAGGACATGCATCGTGGAATGTGATAGGGCAGCACTGGGCACTTAAACGCTCTCCATCTCACACACTCTCAAAAGCACATTGTACTGCGAGGGGTTTGGGTTTGGTGGGCGTGGTCTAACCAGGTGGGACAGGGCGTGGCCCGGCGATGACTACGCAGGTTGATGTGTGGTCAGGGTATAGTGGGGGAATTGAGAGCCCAGTGTGTTCGGACCACAGGCCCCAAAACCAGAGTGGTGGGGAGCATCCAGCTGGGAGGCTCCAGCTGTCATCGATGAATATTGGTTCTTTCAGATTGAACATCCACGTGGAGGGCAGATGGGCAGGGTTTCCATTCAGCAAACTCAGTGCACAGATGAAAACAAGACCCTTGGTAATGTGAGATTCTGCAAGTGTTTTTAAAGAGTTTGCTCTGTAGCTGACACAACCCGTTCACTTGCTGAAACTTCCTGATCGAAGTGCTACAGTTCCAATCACTGCCACTAGAGGCACTGGAGGGGGTGCCCCATATCTCTTGAGATTCTTTGTAGTCACTGGCTGTTTAAAAGACTTTTTGATAATTTCTTACATTCAGAATGTGCTGGAATGCCAGTTTCTTTCTGTGTTGTCAGCAAACAAACAGGAGATGTCTGTAATCTGACTGTCATGTCTGTAATCTGACATCTTGTGTGAGGGAGGTTTTGCCTTAAAGCTTCAGCTGGACATGCGTCACAGCATCTCTGGCATCATCTCAAACAGGGAAGAACAAGACCTTAAAACACCTGTTGACAGCATCACAAATGTAGAAGGTATCTGGAGGTAACCAAACATAAGCACACCTGCTAAAACAGCCTAACTCTGTGCAATTGATAAAGGTCAAGGCCCCAGAACCATAGCAGTCAGTCTGGTCTAGCTCTGTCTGATTCATATGTGGGGGTGAAGTGTGGAAACTAGGAGGAGATCTTTAGCTCAGGCCTACAGAGGAAGACTCCAGCCCACAACATGCTGCCTGTTTTTAAGATGCAAGGGTTCATGTTCCCACAGTGAGGCCTCTGTTCTGATACAAAGCTGTTCCTGTTGTTCTCTCCTTTCTTTTTGCGCATGCTGTCCCTCTGTTTGGTCCTGGTAATTTAATGCATATTGCTCAATTGTTTCTTCCACAGTGGGTATGATTAAGTTTCTCCTCAAGGGTAGTTGAGCCCACCTCACTCGGTCGGGCCAGCGAGCGGAGGTTGGGTTTCCACGGCAACGTGCGGCACGGGGTAAACGGCGCTGCTCTCCCACTGAGGCTGTGGGCGTGTTCCGGAAACGAAGCCCTTCTCGTGGCAGGAAATGACCGCAGTCAGGCTCCGACCGGCCGGAGACAGGTGGTCTCAGGTGGGAGGCGTCAGTGTGGAAAAGGACGCTGATTGGCCATGCCACATTCTGAGTAACGCTCTCTGTTTTTCTCATAAGGTCCTCCGCCGTAATCCCACGGGATGCCCTGGGCTAACAGTGCGCTGTGCCTTTTGTTTTGTCGGGCTCTTGATCCTCAGGCAGGACTTTACATTAGGACAGACAGCTCAGTCCCACTCCCTCACTGCCAATGTTCTTACCACCGAATAACAGGACTGCCTAGTGTCCATCACTATGATGATAGCTCCTAACTGTAGTACCAGGTAGTGTATGATGTTACACGTAATATTTTTATTGCAGACATTGTTATGCAAGGCAACTTGCCATTATCTGTTTATAATCCCGAAGCAACTCAAGTTAAGCACTTACTGCTCAAGTGCACAGCAGCAGTGCCCCACTTAGGAATCAAACTAGCAACCCCTGACCTATAAGCCAGGTTTCTTAACAAGTGATGATTAGATGTTTGAATGCATGTGCATTAAATAAAAACTTAAACAAACTCTGCCCCTGCATAAACTCCTGAAAAGGTTGGGATGCTTTGGACTGGTTTTGGACTGGTTCAAAAACACAGGCTTGACTGTGAAAGCAGTGCATGTAAAATTGTTGTATTCCTTCATCTCCGGATGAAAAATATCAGAAACGTGTAAAGTAAAGTTTTTTTAGTTTTAACAGCAGACTTCTCAAAACTTTGGTATTCCCTCACACCAGGAAGCGTTTGAAATTATGTTGCTTTTGAATTTTACAGGCATGATTGTTGAGGGCTTAATATTATCACAGAAATATATAAAAAGGTATTGCTTTTATCTCCATTGACAAAAGAGACTGGTGTTCTCCCCCCTCATCAGACAAAAGCCAGTAAAGAGTGGCTAATGAATATCAGAATCTGGGGAAAGATTTGACATCACCTGCTGACATAGTGATATGCCACTTCCTGCCAGGAAGACAAAGGGTGCAACTTCCTGCCGATAAGACGATATTGATTTCTTTTTAGCTTCATTAGGGCCGGGAATTCTGGCAGCCAGTCACCTAAATGCATTGTAGGTGAGAGCTGAATAAACATTTTGACTATTAGATAAAGTTAAGCTGGTTCATATTTCTCTTGAATTGTGTTTTTGGAATCATATGTTTAAGTCTGATTCTTTCTTGTGGAGGCCTTGTCTTATATCAAGCCATCTCACCAAGCTGAATTAATATCTCTATCCTTGATACTCAGAGCTATGTCAAACTTGTCTCACTGATCTGAGATCTGAACTGGGATCTCTGTCCCTGATATTCAGGGCTGTGTCTTGAGTCGCCTGAGTGTTATCTTGTGAAACAATCTCTGTAATTTCACAGTCTCTGTAATATCAGGCATGCAGGTCCAGAATGTGTGAATAATCCATAAAAAGCAGGATAAATATAACATGAAAAAGTACAAAAGTGAATGGAAGTTGTGGAGACTGCAGTCTAGAAGACAGTGTAATGGGCAGTGCAAAGCCATGAGTTTAGGAAGAATGCAGGACCATCCCCTGTCTGTGCCGAGCACTGGAATCCCAGGGGTGAATACAGAGTCAGGATGAAGCACGGGAGCTGTTCCAGGGTCAGTCCATGCTTCGCTGCACCCTCTTCCATTTGATGCAGGGGTCACGTTTTTCAGGTGCGGCGAGCAGCCCGGAGCCCGAATGCCAGCAGACGTAGGCCGGAGAACGCGCTGGCACGGCCCCCTTCTCCTGTTTGTAACCATAAAAGTCAAGGAAAAGTCCCTGCTTCCACCGCTGCATAGCTGAAAAAGCAAGGGAAGAGGAAAAAACAGGCTTTTCAAATCTGCCAGACACAAACAGCCGGCAGCTTATGAGGAGCTGGCATTCTCTCAGAGATAACACTGTGAGACTCTGTGTTTCACACTCAATACCCTATTTGTTCAGAAGAAAATGTCCCACTCACTCCCTTGTTTTTTTTTTTCCTGGGCTTGTTCTTCACACTATTTTAAGAACAGATTCCCAGCAGGTTCTCATCAGGGCTAGAACAGTTCATTTTATTGTTGTTCATATTTCTTGTGTTTCTGGCATTTTCTGTGTTGTTCCAGCCTCTTGCTCCCTGTGGTTTGTTTGCGCTGTTCTGCGAGTTACCCTGATGCACCTCACTTTTCCTGCCCCGCCTCCCTCTCTCGATTGCTTGTCTCTTTGTATATTTTATCATCAACGTTAAGAACATCTCTGTTGGCTCATCTAATCGCATGATTACTGAAAGTAGTTTAATTACAGGACTTCTAGGAGTAAGATACTGAAGACTCAGGAAGCAGTCAGGAAGAAAGGTCGAGGCAGTTGCAATTTTACTTAGACAGGATTTATTGGTGATTAGGAACCTCCAGTCTTTGACATCATCAAGGAGCGCCACCTGTGTGTGGTTCGTGTCATCATTTAACCACAGCAGAAGGGTGTTTTGTTTTCAGTTCTTGAACCAGGGATTAGCCACACGCATTCACAGGCAGTGTAAAGATGCTGTGACATAAATGGGATCTTTGTTTAATGTAAGCATAAAAGGTACTGGCGCATGTTTCTCTGTTCTGGTTCAGGGATCCTAGAGGTTCATTTAAGGTGCCTGATATTCTTGTCAGTCAAACACAGCCCAAAATTAGACATCCAGGACAATCCATGACATGCTGCAAGGTGCTCCAAACAGAGACAATGGGGAAATGGATTATGGGGGATTTCAGAACTGCTGTGAAATCAGAGACGCTCCAGAGAAAAGTAAGTGACAAGAACCAACCAGATTCTCCCAGACTGCACTGTGTATGTCTGTGTGAGAGCGTGTGTTTGTCTGTGTGTTTATGTGGATGTGTGTGTGGGTGTGGGTTTGTTGCAATGCGAATGCATTCAGAGTTCTTGTTGGGATTTTGAAGGAGGAGAATATCTTTTTGAACTTACTTTAGTCTTGCAGTCCTTTTATTGGATGACCTTTGGTGAGATCGGCAACTTTATAAATTAAACCATTTAAAGTTTATGACAGCAAGGCATGCATTAAGAACATGGCAAGAAACAAAGTATTTCAGCTATAAACTTCTGAGAAAAGCAAAAGTCCCCAGAGCTGTTATCTTTACATTGTATGAAACCAAAAAGCAACTCTGGGAGAGAGATATTCTAATATCTTTGCTTAGTCTATGTGAATAAACAAAGAGCAAGTGACACAAAAGGCAGGGAAGGAAGCAGTGCAAAATGTGCAGAAGAAAATTTCCTGATTCTACTTCTTATTATTAATGGAGTGGTATTCCACTCTGCTTCTGTCCAGTCTAATGCATGTATGTGTGTGTGTGCATGTGCATGCAAAAGTGTGTGTGTGTGTGTGTGTATGTGAGTGTTTGTGCCTGTGTGTGTGCATGCATATGTGGGTGTGTGTGCCTGTGTATGTGTGTGTGTGGAATGAAACTACATTTGCACAGAGCACTGTGGCCTCGGCACACAGCGGGGCTTAGCAGCACCCATGAGAAATTCCCAGCCTCCCACAGCTTAATCCCAGCAGCCCAGACAACATTTCCAAACCCACAGACGCAGCTGAGGAGGAAACATTGTTCCCAGGCGACGTGAGACCACACCTCAAAGAGCCGTCTCGTGAGTGCTGCCATAACTATGCGCAGACAGACAGAGAGGGCAGGTGCTCCAGACAGCAGGTGACCCGCTGCCACAGAAATGTTGTGGATGCTGCAGAGATCTTGAACCAGCTTACTGTGAAATATGTTTTTAGGCACCGCTACGCCTGAGGTATGAAAATCGGATGTTGTCATACAGTTGTTAGTCATTTTTGAAAGATGGAGACAGCTGATGGAGTGCTGGTGATGTCACACGGCTTGACAGCAAACATGCGAGTGAATTCCAGCTTTAAACCGTCATGTGCCCCCTGTTCATAACCAGCTGTAATACTGTAAAATGGGTAATACACTAGACTGAGTGAAGCAAAAGCCACTATAAGTTTGCACATCACAATGTAATAGCTTACAATAAGTAGTTTCCGTTCATTATGGACATGGACTGAATGCATTTTTGTGTCGGTTTTTAAGATGAAAAGGCTGATCATCATCCTTACAGAGTTAACTGTTTGCAACTGTGGAGAGACTTTACTTTGACACTGGAGCATGTAAAACCTCATGTAAACCTCACCAATGCTTTCTGCTTTATGGATTGAACGATCCTGTACTGAACCGCTGAGGCATTTAGGACTGGGGGTGTCTGCACAGAGTGCCAGCGCTGTAGGGCCAGAGCACGCCACTGCCTCAGCGCAAAAGCATTCAGACGCATAAACAGATGGTTATTTCCATCTTACTCAGTGCTTTGATTAAAATCTCAACCTGAGGGACGGCCCGCAGAGCGCTCTTCAAGATCTGCAGTGATAGTGGAATTTCTGGCTCAGGCTCCGCCAAAGAGGTGATCTGACACTGGCTCGGTGTCCCATAGTCCTTTGCAGTAGTTGCACCCTTCCCCCACGTTAGAGAAGGGAGACGGACTCTCTGTTTATCGCTGCTATGAGAGAGGGGGAGGAACACCCCCCTCACAGGGTGACACTTCTTTTCAAAACTGATCCTGGATCGAGATTTTATGCTGAATGACTAGGATTAGCATAGGGGGTGGGCAAGCTAACATTAGGTCTGCTCAGCCACCCAAACCTGTGTGGTCTGTAGGATCACTGTACCATTGTGTACTCCAGTGAGAGTCTGTTTCTACAGGGGATAGTGTGACATCATCAGATGATTTCTAAAGCCGCCGGCAGCTACAATTTGTCCATCTCTCTGTGGCTTTTTTGTCACCTTATCAAGTGGATTACTGTATGAATTTCAATTACCATCACCCCTCAAGTCCCCTCAATGAGTATCACTGTATGTGTGCAGGTTAAAGAGAATGTTATCTCCCATCCTGTTGATTTTGCAGGTAGCTAGATTGTGGATGCCAGCTGAATATGTCAGATGATGCTGTCTCTTCATGTTGATTGTGATACGGCATTGCATTGAGTTAGGATGTTGACTGAGTTACTGATGCACTGTTGTGTTTTCTGCCTACGGTACAAAAAGGTAATCATAACTCTTACCCTGTCACCGGTGCAAGGCCACACAATGTTCCCTTTTGGCAAGGGACATTTAAAGCTCACCAGAACCAGTCATTCGGAACAGGAATTTTGGCCTTCCCCTGAATGTAGTCAGGTTGACCTATGACCCAAGACTCCTAAAAACATCAGTATGGTGGTTGAACACTGAGGTGTCTTGCAAATTGTGACTAACGACTTGCCTTCACTTCAGAGGTCAAAGGGCCCTCATCTGTTCAGAAGAGGGTGGGAGGCAACCCACCAAACTGGCCATCACTGAAATGTCAGCCCCAACCAAGTGACCGCAGGGGCTGAGATGACAGCTGATCAGATGTGAAACCCTGAAGGGAGAGATCATTCTAGAACACTGGGAATTTTGGAATTCTGAACTGAAAAGCTGTATATATGTATACATGTGAATATATACTAGCTTTTTGACCAAGCGGTTTTGACCAACTGCCTCTTGTGCCATAAGGTGGGTTTGGTAATGTTCCCATGTTGTACTCAAAACATCTCTCTTGTCTCTCAGTAATTGTAGAACAATTATATATGCCCCACTATATATATGCCCCATGAAAACCCCAGTCCTGAGTCCCAGGAGTTCAAAGAGTATGTTGAATGTCTCAGTGACTGTGGAATATGTGTTACTTTGACCTACATTAGAGGATATACTTAGCAAACAGGCTCTTTTCACTGTCCTAATACACAGGAATGAGGTTTAATGGGATCAGTAATGGGAGCTGTGGTTCTTTTGATGTACTCTTGTCAGTGAAAGCCCCCATTCTCACGCTCTTTAACTGTCTTTCACTAAATGAATGTGTCGCCTTAATCAGGCCTTAATCAGCTCCTGTGATCTGCTGTATGGATCCCAGATGAATCCTTTTTGGGCGCCTGCTTTAGATCCTGGGACCCCCCTTTTACAGCATGGGGCTGGTGTCACTGCACTGGGGTTAAAGAACAACAAGCATGCGTGTTGTTGCAAGCGATTTTCTGATTTCCATTGAAACACAATCTTGCTTTGGGGCCCAGCTCTGTAAAATGGATTGTAATCCTTGTTGGCACTTAGCTGCCACTATTGGCGTATTCTTGCTGTCTGTGAAAGTAACTGATTCATTTGCACTAAGCTCTAAATTACTCACCTAGCATATGTGATTGGAAGATGAAAGATTGTATTAGAAGTGTTTTGTGTGATTGTTACAGGTTACACACGCCTTAGTGATGTTTAAAACCTCACTACACATTTGAAGTCCACCAGAACAGGAATACGCAGTTCAACTTGCCATTGATAGAACTGCACGCAATCAGAAGTACACACAGAAAGAAACGCACGTTGTCTGTCCGTCGTCCCCCACATTTCTCCATCCACAGTGTTAGTAATGCTGTAATGCACCCTCGTTCATATGCAGCATTGTGGCTTGTCTGTTTGATGATCTGTTCTACCAGATCTGCTGTATATAAAAAAAAACTACCCAGTAACTATTATTCCCAGCATGGTATTGGAGCAACTGCTCACAAATCCAAACATCAAATGAAAAATTGCCAAGTTGCCTTCTCAGATTTTCCAATGCAATGTGGTTTGTTTCTGTTCTGCAACACAAGCGGCTTAGATCTCAACAAAAGACATCTGGATGGTATTACGTGCAGAGAAAATGTTTGTGCAGAGGAGTTGGCATCCAGGGCTCTGGTCCGACACGGATGCGCTTCCAAAGAAAGAGGAAGACACAAGTCATCCTTACAGTATCGTGCTTGGCATTGTGCTATCTCGAGGAAGCGACAATCTCTCGTCTCATTCGCGGAGAGCCCACTGGATCTGGCAGCGATGTTTAAAACCAGCTGTTGTCAGCTTCCAAGTAAGGTAGGGAAGCTGCATTCTGCTCTCTCTCTGCCGGGGAAGGAATGAATTCCATGGCAGTGAGGCATTGTGGGTACAACAAGTGTGATCCCAGCCCCCACCCACCCTAACACAGATGTGATTCCAGCAGGGTGAGGGCAGATGTGCACCGCGGCATGGCGTGGAATGCTGACAGCGTGACCCCGGGTTTTACAGGGACCAGGCTTGCAGAAATCACATGGATGTGGCTGACCAGCTGCGCCTTCATGCCTGCCGTTCAACAGAGACGACAGAAATAAGACGCAGAAATCCCTTTCAAATCTCTTCTGGGGAAAGGCGCCTTGATACACCCGTCTTTTCATCTGATCAGGCCCAGGGGTGCAGTCAGCCAAATGGGGGCCCCGGGCTTCCTCTGCGCAAGGGTGCTTTGCACGCTTCAGGCAGTGTCCCTTTGCGCCCCCCTCTAATGCTCTGGAATGAAGTCAGCCTTATGTTCTCACCGTGGTCACAATATGATGTTATGGTTTCTATGATGCCACAATGTGCACATTGTGAGACGAGTCTGTGTTATCCAGCAGATCTGAAATTGGTGGGAGGTCAAACAGAGCTGTTAGACCCTGTCAGATGCTGTAACCTAGATAAGATTTCACACACTTGTCTACAGGTGTGCTCTAGACATTCTCTCTGCAGTTGTTTCTTTGGAGCTGGTCCAAGTGGGTCCTCTTGGGAAGGGCTAATATCCCAGAAGGCTCTAGGGCATGCCTATTCTCCTGTATTCTCACAGATAGACTGTGGGAAATGGGATATATATCAGTTTAGGTTTTGTCTGCAGCTCTGTAATGGTCTTTGTTGTGTTTGGTCTGTAATGGACCTCTGTAACAGTTTTTGTGCTCTAAATATCCTTCACCTTGAGTTGGTGTTGTTAAAGCATGCACATGGCAAGTTTTACCAAGAGAAAGAAAACTTGAAAAATGCGAAATGCCACATCATTAGCAAATACAGTATATCACACTGACGAAAGCCAAGACTCGGTCAAGAGTTCATGGCAACAAGGTGCAGGTGTTCAGGAGGCTGCTGCAGTCCCGCAGAGAGAAGGGAGGATCAGATTAATGGCTGCTGAAGCACGGGTGCAGCTTCATGATGGGTTATCTGTCTGTTGCAGTTCATTATTTTCATTGCCTTTCTGAACCATATGCTGAAACACGCCTTGCTGATTCCCCCTTTCAGAGTGCCGTGTTATTTGACCATTTCCACTGGCAGACCGTGCCCCCGATCCTCACTCAATGTCACTGGTCTCGCCCAGCCGCAGTAAGATCACCTTTGCTGCTTTTCGCATACCCGTCCCCTACAGTTCACTTTACGGCGCAGTAAAACGCTCACGGCCATCACCCTCCGGGTTTTTACGTGCGGTTAACCACCATTTAAGGGGCTCGTCTGGTAAACCAAGCTAATTAATCCTTGCGCAGTGTTTGGCTTTACGGGGTAGTAAATCCAGTTTGTCCATATGGAACCCATGATTGGCACTGCATGGTGTGCTGCTTCTGTCCCATGAGCCGTGATCTCTGCACTACCAGCCCTGCTGAGGAAGCCCTTCGGCCACAACGACGCGCCATTAAAAATGAAACATGATCAGAGGTCAAGCCAAAGCTGAGGCGCTTGGTTACTTCAAGTTGGGAGCTTCCTGCAGGACATGCCTATCTGGAAGGGAAGGAAGGCTCTTGTTGTTTCCCCTCCCAGCTAAAAGTTTCAGCCAGGGGTGTGTCCACCAACTTGGATGAGAGTGGCTTTTGTTTCGCTTTTGGGGAAAAGATTTTAAAGCAGACCTCACAGGTAAGGGTGCTCTGGCAAGAGTCATAATGGCTGTAACAGTCCTCTCCCCAGATGAAAACTGAGTTCCAGAAAGCAAGAAGCGAAAGGATGAAATGCCTTTTCATCACTTCTGTGGTGGAGCATTTTGGGCAAATCTCAAATTTCAAAATCCATCACACAGCCATGCACTATTTAGGTCTGTCTCATCCATTTCTTGCCAAAGATGGGCAGTGGCTGTGTATGGTGCTCAACAACTTCCTTTCCCTTTTCCCCTGCCAATTTGGCAGATGGAGTTACAATTTGTATTGTACAGAGGCTTGCAGATTGACTTGTCCTAACTCTCTTGAAGCAAAGCTCAATGACTTGCAAGCCTTTTGTAGCTGTGTCCAACAGAAGGACTAGAGGGAGTAATTTCTCCAGCAGAGAAAGCCCCGGCTGCGAGTCGGACATGATGCTTGGGCTAACGATTTGGACCACCCAGAGGAATTTACTGCCTTTCACAGGGCAGGAGCAGGAACAGACGCTGGGCGTGTCGACTGGATCCGTGTGGGCCGTGCGAGGTCCAAAAGCAGATCAGAAACAGGCCGAGGTCTCTGCACGAAAGCAAGTTTCCGTCTGTCAAACACCGCTGCAGTGGAGCGGGCCCAGGGGTGGCCTATGTGCCAGCTGCACACGGGGTCAGAACGTGGCGTTGCTGGCTTTGTGAAAGCGTTTGCAAAGGGGCGGAGGGCGGGATAGCCGTTAATGATTGAGGTGGACATAAACCAGGCCCGAGAGTGGCAAATAACCTCCACAGCACCAGGATAATGCATACAACTGCAGTTGCTTACAAAGCCAAATTCAAGGTTGTGTTCATGTTTTAGATAACAGGCTTAATCAAACGCAGAAGTGTGGCTGCATGCAGGGTCACGCAAAAGCCTCCTAACGCGTGTAAACGTGATCACTTCCGGGGTCACGCACAGGATGAAGACATCTGGAAATGTGATCGCTTCCAGGGTCACGCACAACCTTGATAACACCTGGAAATGTGATCACATCGGGGGTAACACACAAGCTTGATAATGCACAGAAACAGCACCACATGTGGGCCGCTCACAGGCTTGATAATACATGGAAGTGTGATCATGTCCGATAGCGGGAAAACAAACAAGGCAAAAAAAGGGTCGTTTAAACAGACCAATAAAAGAGGGTGGAGCCTTTTCCTTGGCTATGCAGCAGCCTGAGCTACCTCACTGTGAGTGGAAGCCTCAGTGCTCTGGTGACAGTCCTCCACAGAGTGAGCAGTGTGTGTGTTTTGGGTGAGAGGGTGCAGAGGGTGTTTTGGGTGTTTCCTGTGTGACTGAGTACAGTTCCCTGTGTTGTCTGTCACTCCAGGCATTTGACTGTAACTGAAAGCCTCTGCAGAAAACGTTGCGGGTTAATTTAACCTCAGATGAGGAGCACAGGATTGGGGTGGGAATGGACGGGCCTGGCTTGGATCGTCCCCCTCGGGGGGACCGTTGACATTTAGCAGGGTTCGTCTGTGCTGTGCAAGCATGTGCCCCTCTCAGGCGAACGCACACGTGAACCGCGGGACACTCCCTGCACCAACCATCCGTTTGTTTAACTTTGGACTGCAATTTAGCTTTCAGATTTGGTATTTCAACAGGGACTTTAATGAGGGTTTAACGATGTTTACGGAAAGGGGAAGAACGCTGGCTCTGAGAGAACACTGAGGCCAGGCTTCAACTGAAACGCCGTCACGTTCTCTGGCCCTGTCGGTGTCCCCCACGCATGAGTCGGATCACTCGAATAGCCCAGGACACCTACCCCCTCATGCGTTTAGTGGCGTCACCGTGGGCTGCCGCCAGAGTGAATGCAAACTTTGTCTTTCAGTCGATTCCTTTGGACAATAGAGATTGTTTGCATTTCGGCCCCCGAGCTTGGCTGTCCCTCAGTCTGCTCTTATCTCTGTGATAACAGACACACTGACAGCACTCTCCGGCTTTGTGAGTTTAGGAGTGCCTTTGCTCTGTGAAATTCAGCTTGACGTTAGCCATGCTGGCCAGTCGCCCTGTCCTAGCATGTTCCTCTGTGGCTTTCCAAGCTTTTCCGTACTCTCATGCGCCTGCTGTCTCCCTCACTCAGAGCTCAACTTACTGCTTTGGCACTTTTCCCCTGGGTTTGTCTGAGATGCTATCAGGGACTGCTTCCACTCATGGGACATATTTTGTGCTGGCTTGCCACACGCACACACACACATGCACACACATACACACAAACATGCAAACACACAAACACACAGACACTCACAGGCACACATACAGAGGCCCGTACACAGACACACACAAACACGCACACACACACGCGCACATGCATGCGCACACACAAAAACACACACACACACACACACACACACACACACACACACACACACACACACACACACACACACACAATCTTCAACTGAATGTCTTGCAATGAGATTAATATCTTAAATTCTGCTGTACCTCTGTTGAAAGCTCTGTGATTAATGAAATACTTGAACTCAGTACCCTGACTGAAAGATACAATCCTAAAAAGCTGTGTTTATCTGATATAGTCTCCATGCACAGGATCATCATTTTATTTAGAATCAGCAGGAAAAAGCCTGGGAAGAAGCTTCTGACTTATTTCAACCCAATTCATTTCACAGCTGTGGCTGGTTAGTTCTGCAACTATGTGTGTATGTCTTTCTGCATATGCATATGCATATGTGAGCATGTGTGTGTGTGTGTGTCTGTGTGTGAGAGAGTGAGACCGTGTGTGTGTGTGTCTGTGTGTGAGAGCAAACTTGAGAGCGCTCCTGTGTGTGTGTGTGTGTGTGTGTGTGTGTGTGTGTGTGTGTGTGTGTGTGTGTGTGTGTGTGTGTGTGTGTGTGTGTGTGTGTGTGTGTGTGTGAGGTCCTCTTGGGCAGGTCTGTGAAACGAAGGCTTTTCCACGAATGTCTTTGTAGTACTGCTGTATTAAAAAGCTCCTGAAGACTAAATACCTGATGTACCTTCCTAATATGCCATCCTCAAGTAACAACTCATCTCAGTAATTACTACATGAGGGCCATTTTAAGACATTAATTAGCCAGTAATTAGCTAGCTGGTTGATATGCTGTGTATAACATTGGAATTTTCTAAATGAAACATTTCAATAACAAATAAAAAACAAATAAAGAACATTTTCCTCACCAAATCAAAGCTGATTTCCCTGAATGATCATTTTGAATTATGTCCTCAATCTAAAATATTTCAATGTTTCATCTACCCTTATAATCTTGTGTGCTTTTGTTTATACTATGGGATTGCAGTGTGGTATTGTCATTAAGGAACTGAGCTTGTAGCCAGGTTACATGTTTGATTGCCAGGTTGGCCATTGTAGCATTGAACAAGGTACCTACCCTAAGTAGCTTGGTAAATATTCAACCACATAAATGTACATAAGCTGTTCTGTGCGTTCTGTAAGGGTGCACATAAGGAACTCAGAACACGCCCAAAACCCTCTCAGGACTCAGGGTAATCATATCGGTGAACTCATAGAGAAGGGTCTCACATTGATGACATCAATGGCGGTTTCAGTGTGCAGATAGGAGCAAGTGTGGTAATTCAGCTCATAGAGAGGAGTCTTACATTGATCACTGCACTGACGCTATCAGTTGGTAATTCAGCTCACAGAGACAAATCCCACTCTTCTGGTCTCACACCGATGACCTCATGTGTGAAGAGAACCTTCTTAATGTCCTGTGATGAGGGCTAGCGGAGGTTTGGCTCAGGGAGATGACTCACTAACCCCCTGGCCACTGCATTAGCACCTTAATGGCGGCCATTATCCCAGGCACTGAGGCACCAAAATGCTTGCAGACATCACGCATCTTGCTAAAGCTTCCTTGATTTGCTAGGAAGTGATTTGTGTTGGACTGGGGACCTGCAGTGCATGCTGATTTTAGATCTCAGCTTTGATTGAACTGCAACTGGTGCCTCGCATTCCTATTTATAGTTATGCTGTGATTGCATTTACTCTGTCGAGATTGTTACTAAGTATGAATTTACTTCTCAGGCTGAAATGTTCACTCGAGTTTATTCTGAAATAGCACACGCTGAGGTCTGAGGAGCACCAGGAGGTGGCGCTGTCAGGGCCCTACGGCCAAGTGATGGCTTTTAAAACAAGCTCTGGGAAAACAGTTCACAGTATTCTCTGCTGGGGAATCTGTGACCTTATGGAAAATGGGTGGACAGCTTTTATCCAGCTTAGTCTGGGTCTTAACCCCGAGAGAACAACTTCTATGCCCCCGAAAGCCCCTTGCTTCACATAAGACTATGTAATGTGTTTGTGGAGCTCTGTCCGCTAATCCACTCGGCCGCCAGATGTGAAATGCTGCAGCACTGATAGGGGGAGCTGGAGGGGACTGTGCAGTCTGCTGTACTTCACTGCCCTGCATGTGCAGAGGAACACTGTCTGTAAATGTAGGGCAGTAAAGTACAGGTGACTGTGCAGTGTGTCTGTAAATGTAGGACAGTGAAGTACGGGGGACTGTGCAGTTCCTCTGCAGAGCGCTGTGCAGTTCTTCTGCATGTGCTGAACAGTAAATTGTAGGAGAAATGCATAGTTCCTCAACACACGCAGAACATTGCAGTTAAAATGCTGCACTACACATAGGACAGTGAGCTGCAGGGGACTGTGCAGTTCTGCACACTTACGGGACAGGTAGTTGTAGGGGTCACTGCACACTGTTCACAAGGACTGTCAGCGTCAAAACATCTGCTGTCCAGGCTGCTGTCTTCTCATCCCTGAGTCTGTGATTCCTGGAAGATAATAGCTGCAACCTGATAACTGTCCAGAGAACACTGTCTTATTGTGTGTGTGGATTATATACAGCAAACTTAAAAACGGTTACCATTTGACTGCTTGCCAATTGAGCTGTGGTTTGTAGTTAGTAATGATTTTTGTACCTATTAGCGTGTTTGCAAACAGTTTGGAAAGAGCAGTAAATGCTTTGCGCATTGTGTCCAGGGCGTTTTTACCGCCAGCATGAAAAGGAGCATTAACAAGCCGTCTGCCCCGCCCTCCATGTGCACGCGGGTTTAATCGAACACAGACGGCCATCGCCAGGCCGCGTGTGAACCAAAGCGCACAAATTAATGCGGACAAATGTGTGAAAATCAAACAGGAAACGAGTCCACTCTGGCGTCCCGAAACCGGCGGGACCGGTCACACGGGCGGAGGGGATGGCAGGGGGGCGGCAGGGGCCGCTGTGAGAACCGGAGCCGTGGTTCTCAGGGCCCCGCGGATTCGCATACTGATCCAATTACCGTACCCCGAAGCCGAGGGGGCCGAGGGACGGGGCGGGGGCGAGGGAGAGCGCTCTCTGGCCGGGCCCGAAAGTTTGTCATGTTCCCGCAGATGTGAATCTGGCAGGGTGCCTGACACGTGAGGGGGCGGGGGGTGGTGGGCAGCTGCTTGGGAAAGGATGCAGCTCCTTTCCCAGGCCTGGTCCTGATGGAGGAAGCTGGGTGGGGGGCTGGGGGAGAGACAATCAATAAGAGTATATACAGAACAAGTTCATTCCTGACTTAGTATTAGCACGTTCCAGGTACACTATTTTTCAATTCAGTTCAATTAAGGCAGCTGCTCTGAGCTATTGTTAATATTATTACAATTACTCAGCAGTGACAAGACACTTTGGAGATTTAACATCTACTCCGTAACTGTTTTTCCAACTATGTATATCAGGGAGCTCCTGGAATCCTGTTTTCTTTAAATGATTTAACACTTCCTGTTTCCTGTGAGCCTGTGCTCCTGGATTGTGCTGATATCCTCCTCCTCCTCCTCCATGCTGCTCTGTGTTGCTCTCCTCAGGCCTCTCTGTGGGTGAGTGGGACTCCATTAATCTTCCAATGGGTGGAGCTGTGGCTGGCCGTCAGTCGTGCACTTGTCAATCAGCTGGCTGTCAGCATCAGAACCAGTCAAAAGACTGATCCCCACAGCAAGACAGTATGATTGGTTTGTGTCAATGAATCAGTGATAATGGCTTCCACCCATTTTGGGGCTTGTGGAGTCTCCTCTTACTGCCCTGTGTGTGCAGCAGTTCTGATGCTGTGTGTTTCAGCAATGTGGGGATAGCCAGCTGCCTCACCTGCTCCCTTCCTCGGAGTAAACCGTTTCACACTGGGAAATATCTGTTTCCCACCCTGCCCCTGCCTCACTATTGATTTACAATGCAGGCTATTGTTCTGTGTGAGTGTCCTCCTCGGCTCTGTGGAACTGGACCAAGCACAGGGCGTTTTTGGCCACTTGCCCCTGTGAATGCTCTGGATACAAAAATAAACCGGGCTATTGTGGAAGATACACCATACTCGTATCATTCTTGTGATACAGCTATGGGGGGGGGCATCATTGTGGTATGAGAGAGCTCTGTTTAACAAGTTGCGCAAAGTGTGTGTTGGAAAATTAGGGTCAATTAGGAGAGCATGATTCCAGTTTACAGGATGGATTTTGAGACGTTCTCTCCAAAGCGCTGGGCTCTATAAAGGGATTTATTGCACCATCCAGTGGCTATAGCATGCCACTGCGGGAGCGTCGCTCGTGGTTTAATCAGTTCCTTTAGGGCTGCTGCCATGATTACTGCACACATTCGTTTTTGTTAAAAAAAAGGTTCTGTTAGTGCAGAACATTTCTCTTGATGAACATTTTACATCAAATTTAGAATGAAAATCACACGACAAAGCCCTTAAAATTCAGATGTAGGGCTCCCGAGTGGCTCAGTCGGTAAAAGCACTCGTTCCGAGTGTAGACTGAACGCTACGGCCCGGGTTCGATCCCGGCCGTGTCACTAGCTGACAGTGACCGGGAGCTCACAGGCGGAGCGCATTGGCCGTTCCGCCCGGGGATAGGGGTGGGTACGTCGGCAGGGGCTTCGGTCCCATTAGCAACAGTGACCCCTGCTGGTCGATCGGGCGCCTGTGGTCCGCGTGCCAAAAGCTGCATATGAAATGTCTTCCTCCGACTCATCTCTGTGCTAGCTTGGCTTGTGGACCGCAGAGCGAAAAGAAGCAGCGGCTGACATCACGTGTCTCGGAGGAGGGCACGTGCTTGTCTACGCTCTCCCGGACTGACAGTGGGGGTTGCGCGCAATGGGACCGAACATCGATGACTAATTGGGCATTCCAAATTCAGGAAATTGGCCATTCCAAATTGGGGAGAAAATGGAAAAATGACCAAAAAAAAAAATTCAGATGTAATGCATGCAGATGTGGAAATGGTAAGGAAATCATACAGGGCATAGCTGTGATCATGAGTAGTCAGGACATGGAGCACTTCCTGTGTTACAGGCCTCTAAGCTCCTGTGTAGCTGTGTGTGATAGTGGTCACTGTGATGTTAGACTAATGGAAGTGTTACCTCCCCTGATTGTGCAGGGTGTATCTGTATTGATGGCTGGTTTGTGTGCCTGTCTCGCTCTGTGTATGTGCATGTCTCTGTGATGATCATTGTTGTATGTGTGTGTATGTGATGACTGATCTGTGTATGTTTCTCTCTCTCTCCAGGGCTGTTCAGGGTCAGCATGTGGAAAGTGTGACTGCAGTGGTGTTAAAGGGGAAAAGGTATGTGTATCTCCCACTCCTCACTGTATTTCCCTCTGAATGTGGTGCTGTATCTCTCTCACTGTGAGAGTGGCAATGTACCTCTCTCACTGGAAGAGTGATACTGTATCTCTCTCACTGTGAGAGTGGCAATGTATCTCACTGGAAGAGTGATACTGTCTCTCTCACTGTAAGTTTGATACTGTATCTCTCTCACTGTAAGAATGGGACTGTATGTCTCTCACTGTAAGTGTGGTATTGTGTCTCTCATTGTAAGAGTAGTACTGTATCTCTCTCACTGTGAGAGTGGGACTGTATGTCTCACGGTAAGTGTGGCACTGTAAGTGCTCTCACCTATTTGGTTTCCTCCCTGCCTCAGTGCCTGTTGTGTTCCTCTGGTGGGTGGTTCGGTTCCCATGTTTGCTTTAGTCAGTGCTTTCCTGTCACTGGGAAGGTGTTTTTCCCGGCACCACTACTTTGACTGCAGCACAGGAGGCTGCGACGAACACAAGCCCTCCAGAAACCATTCTCTGCCTGCAGAGCTGCCAAGTCAAACAACCCAACACAAACACAACAGCTGCTAACCCGGGAAGACCAAACAATGGGACCAGAAGTCCTCTTCAGCTGTGCATCGAATCAAATGCAAAAGATGGCCTTTGGCCATGAAGACGACCGTGAACGCATTTTCTATTCAGTGGTTGAAATGACAAAAAGAAATATGCTTCCATGTAGAAACACTTCAGCAAAATGCCCCTTCTTCCCCCTTCCTTTTTAAATACATCACAATATGGAATTAGGAGAGCACCTTTCACGCCTGTGCCCTTGTAACTGAATTGTGATGAAGATGAGTGGAAGATCTGCCATGTAAAATGAGTCTGAAGTGGTTAGAAATCCAGCTGTGGTCAAACATAATATTTTTTTCTAATTCATAAGGGACCACAGATTAAGCTCTGAAGAGGTGCATAAGGTTTTAGAGTCACAGTTTTTCCACCCCAGATGCTTGCATACAGGTAATAGACAAGGCCATAACTCCCCCTAGTGGCAGACACAGGTATAAACCAGAAGTCCTCGGGGATGGTTCACTAAGTATCTTAAACTTTTGTTTGCAGATAAATAAAGCAGCACGAGGCAAACTCTTCTTATTAGTCCACACATATTACAGTACCAGCTCTTTGAGGGCAGTGGCCTCTTTGAGGACTTGTAGTTTTGGTGAATCTGGGTAAACCAAGCATGCCCCATATTTTGGGTGCATTTGAAGGAGGGACTGCTGCTGTTTAGAGACCATGTATGCCACACATGCACCCCTGTACTTGTAGGTATGTTAAGAAGGTTGACCCACTGTGGGTTTTGGTATAAAGAGTGTAGTCTCTAAAGTTAGGGTTTTTTAACAAGGGGTCTCTGTGGTTTAGATTACCTGAAGAGTGCTTTTTGTGCACTTTCTATAATATCAACGTAACACAACACCGTTGTGGTGTAAGGATACCTGGATGGTTTTCTGGTCAGGTCATGGCAGTGGTTGTCATGGCTCCATCTCACATCTGCTAACCCAGGAAAAGGAAATCAGATATCAGCATTGTGTTCTTAAACCGCTGTTGTGCTTTTCTCAGGGTGAGCGGGGATTTCCTGGCCTGCAAGGCAACATGGGATTTCCAGGAATGCAGGGACACGAGGGACCCCCAGGGCCGATGGGGCCAAAGGTGAGTGAGAGCCACAAGACCCACCCTCTCCATGGGTGAAGGAGGAAATATTCCCAGAGCCCCCCCTAGTGGTCAGAACCAACTCACTCTCAAATAACAAAAAGCACAGACAGTAAATAGTGTTGCTAATGTTCCTCGTGTGACTTTGATACATATGACCTAATTTATTCTAACATAAAAGCAATCTTTTTTGAACACATAACATCAAGTGCATTGGTTGTGTGTTTCAAGAATCTAATACTTGAATAATATAGTATAGCTGAAATTTCCAGCTCAAGAAATTGTGTTATTGATTATTAATGCAATACATTCCTAACTATAAGAGGTAACTGGGTGTAAAATTATAGTAATGATGTTCAGCTGCTTTTATATTGTGGTTGACAAAAACATTGCACTTAATATAAGGCACTCAGAACATCTCATCTTCCTTGAGCAAAGCAAATGTACCCATTGCTGCCCCCTAGTGTTCACCAATGTAGTAGCACATTCTGCTCTCTTGTGCAATTTTTCAGTGTTGAAACTCTATCCACAGGGGGACCTCGGAGCGCCCGGAGCCCCTGGACTGAAAGGAACTCGAGTAAGTCCTAATGACACACCTGCAGCCCAGTTAATTCAAACCTTCACTGAGTCACTTCTGTAATATCTGCAAAGAGAATCACTGCTAATGAATTTGTTCCTGTAAAGCATATTTCCATTTCCTTAGCAGACAGTCATGTCTCAAGCTGTTGTTGTTTGTTTCATTGAAACATGTTGTTATGAGGGCACTGTGTATGCCATTTTTTGAAAATATTGTGAATGTATTGCTTTGATGACACCTCTGTACTGCAGGGCCCCCCTGGTTTGGCGGGATTCCCAGGAAATCCAGGTCTTCCAGTAAGTTCTGGAGCACTCCACATGGTTTTTTGAGACAATTTTTTTTTCTAAATGTAAAAAAGGTACAACCACAGATTTTAGCAATACAAACTATTAAAATCATGCAAATTCTGTTAGCATCTGTTTTAATACCTTGCATAAAGCACATAATTTCAAGTAAACTATCATTTGGGAAGTAATATCAAATTTGCATTGATGTAATCACTGCAATCACATACAATTATTGTGTAATTACTAAATAATTCAAACAGTAAATTAATAACAAAAAGATGTTATACTCTTATTATTTTTAAATGAATAAAGTGAAAGTTACAGAGAAGAAATCATAAAAAATGAGAACATGGGGAGAAATATTGTGAAAATTATATGTATGAAGCATTATTCAGATTATTTATGTACACCAAGTTTCTCAGTGGTAGAAAGGATAAAAGGCTCTCTGTGTTTCCATATGTTAAACATCTCCAACAGAAATGAAGTTCCTGTTCAGTCTGCTGAGCTTCCTGTTGTGCATTGATAGGAGAATCATTTTAATTCCTGTTTCCTGCTCTAAGGGCATCCCTGGACAAGACGGCCCTCCTGGCCCACCTGGAATCCCAGGATGCAATGGGACAAAGGTATTATGCACAATTATGAACATTTGACCAGTTCCTCATATCTCACTACAGACCAAAACCTACTCTCACGATGTATGCATACAAGTGACAGTATGTACAAGTCCTGCATATTATATTGAAATTGCATTGTTTTTGGTTTCAAAACTGAATCATATTAAGAGTAGTACTTTTTAAGAATAATAATTCTTATTTTTGTTATTTTTGTCATTATTATGATTGTGTTATAGTTGTATTATTGTATTGATTGTATTATATTATAATATACAGTGATTTACATTTTCATGTTAACCCTAACTGGAGTGCTGTTTTTAGCATGTGGATATACAGATACATCGATCCAGGCCACAGTCCTTGGTATTCCTCAAGGGAGGAATTAGTGTCTAAGCACTCCCCTCAGACTGCTGCCCCTGTGCCCTACTCCTCACTAAGTGCTCCTGTTTTCCAGGGAGACCGAGGCTTGGATGGAGCTCCAGGGTTTCCTGGACTGCAGGGCCCACCTGTACGTAAACATGGGTGAAGCTTGTCCTGTATCATTAGATAGTTGGGCCCCTTTTTCCTTTGTCAAGAGAGCTATGACCGTCCACTGTACTTCAATCGTTCACTAGACAGTCCACCAGACTGACTCTGCCTAAAGCTAATTAAAGTGAACTAGTTCAGAACTGCAGCTTATCCTGAACTCCGTAACTACCCTAGGATGGCCTTAGGAAACAAAAATAGGTCTGCAAAGGGCAAACATAAGATTCAATGTAGAAATGATGATTACCTCTAAGAAATACAGTACTAACATTTTACTGACATTAGAGCTACAGATGCAATATCTTGCAAAGTCATGGTTTTTTCAGCTAATGGGAGTTATTAATATTTCTGAAATTCCTTGTGCAGGGTATCCCTGGAACTCCAGGAATGAAGGTAAAGCAACGCCATATTAAGTGTTTATAGCCATTTTATTTGTTCATCTGTTTTCATATACCTCACAGTACTATTTTAAGTACTGATCAGTGGTATGATTTTGTTGTTGTCCTCGTGTGCTTTGATCACAACAGTAAAATAGCTTGGACTTAGAGGCCCGAAATTGCATTTTATTCAGCAGTGTGTTCATGCTGTTCTGTCATGGCTGTCATTATATATTGGACTTGTTACTTACCTGTGTTTCGCTTTCTTTTCCAGGGTGATCCAGGCGGTGTCATTGGAGGCTTCATCCCACAGAAAGGCGAAAAAGGTTTTGCAGGGTTGCCAGGTGTGCCGGTGAGTGTACGGCTAGCTGCTAAAACTTTGTCCATTAATGTTCACGGCTAGCTGCTAACATTTGTCTATGAATCCCCCATAGGGACTGCAGGGGCCTCCTGGAGTCCAGGGCCAAACCGGACCTCCAGGACCTGAAGGACCCAGAGTGAGTAACTACCACCCTGGTTCTGTGCTAGAACCATATGTTAATGATTATTCATGGAAACCAAATGTATAGATGAAAAATTTTATGCTATTACATTTATTGTGAGAGACTTAAAAAGGTCTCATTTCTCTACTTATGAAGTGTGATTCCAGTTTGTGCTTTCTTTGAAGTGTCGTGTGTAAGAAGCTTCATAATGCCATCATGTAAGTGCTACATAATACCTTCATAAGCAGGACATAAGGGTTAATGAACATTTATGTCAATCATTAAAGGCTATCATGGCACCATCTTTGTTTTAAGTGCCATTGCCATGCCATTCTGATTCGGTACAGCCTTACTTCAAAGGTATATTACACCATAGGACAGTGTAGGGTTCATGAATGCTTATTGGTGCTTATGAAGGTCTTATGGCTAATAGAATTTATTACCAGATGCAGTCCTGTGATGGTACAGAACCTTGGAGTGTCCCATTCTAATTCAAAATCAGTGTGAGGGCCACCATGCAGCCGATTTTCAAGATCAGTTTAAGTAGAGTTCTGCTAAGCATCTGTAGCACTTGATCTGTGTTAATTTAGCGTAATAATCAATCCAGTAATGTGAGTAGGGGATTACAAGCAACAAGCTAGAGTCCCAGGCTCCTTGAACTAGGGTTTCTCAAATCACTACCATATTCTAAATCGCAGACTCAAGCACATGTATTGTACATGCAAGTACATAAAAGTATTGTTATGCATTGTTAGAAATGATCTTTTGTTCTTTCCCACCCCCACCCCACACCGCAGGGTGTGCCAGGCCCCCCGGGACCCCCTGGAGAGCCGGTAAGACTTGAAATATAACAGTTGCGCCACTGGACAGATATTCACTCACAGCAAACTCAGATTCCCCTCTGAGCAGTGATGTAACAGGATGTTGTCTTGTTTCTGGTGGCTTTAGGGTGACAGACTAGCTTTCCAAGGTGAAAAGGGAGAAAAGGTAAGTCCCATACAGTAAGCAGTGCTGGTGTCTTTTGTAAACTGTCATGACTGTGTGACTTGTGTCTCTTACATTGTTTTTTTTTCCCCTCCCTATATTCTGTGTCTTACAGGGAAGCCCAGGAGTAATGGGCCCTCCTGGTCCCCCCGGACCTCCCTTACAAGAAGTGGAGCGACCCCCCATCACTCACTACCTACCTGGACCCCCGGTGCGGAGCTGTTGCGGTAATCCGGCATAGTTATTCAGATAATTTCACACCGGGCATTTCAGCCATCTGACAATATCTTTGTTTCTGCTTTGTAGGGTGCAAGAGGACTGCCTGGTGACAAAGGAGAAAAAGCAAGTTTGATTGACCCTCACTGTTGTGTTCCCTAAAAGATGTGAAATATGTGGCCAGATCCCCCCTCAGAGGGGTTTATGCAGAATGAGAGCACCTGTCACAGCCTGAATGACTTAGTGTGCCTGTGATTCTCTGCAGGGTTACTGTCCGATTTCCCTGAGTGGGGTCAAAGGTGAAATAGGCCCACAAGGCCCCAGGGTAAGTGAATGACGCTTTTGTGTAGCTTGTTCTCTGCTGTACAGTAGATACAGTAGCACTGTGCCATCTTTCACATCTGTTAATCCACCTCATGTTGTTATGCATTGTCTCAGTCAACAACTGAATATGGGCATCATTGAAATGTCATAATGTCTAAATACAATGACTGTCTATAAGTCCAGCTTGAGTGCTTTAGATGAGCAAGCTGTTAAGGGGGATGATTTTAGCTGTCCCACATTTCAGGGTAAACCAGGGAAGGATGGAGAGGATGGCAGCAAGGTAGGGTCTATTTCTGCTCCTTATATCCGTGATACTCAATTGTCATTCCTATGTGGTCCTACTGTGCTGATATTCGAGTAGCTCATGTGCTGATGGTATGAATGTTTGTAACTTAAACAGGGAGAAAAAGGTTTCCCTGGAGCACCTGGATACGATGGACGACCGGTAATTATAAACTTTATCTATCTATCTATCTCTCTATCTATCTATCTATCTATCTATCTATCTATCTATCTATCTATCTATCTATCTATTTTCTTGTGTGTGAGTTCCATTGAAAGCTGCAATACCTGTACAAACTCTTTGTCTGATAGTTCACCCTCATGTCTGAAACACAGGTCAGATTAATGATAATTATATTCTGTGCTATTAAACATCTGCTAACTGTTGTTGTTTTGTTTTCAGGGAGAAAAAGGAGACCGAGGGCCCCCAGGATATGTATGTACATTGGCGCGTCCATCTTTCACCGACTGCTCTCATACATTCACCTCAGCTGTCCCAAAGCAATTCTGGTTTCCACCTGCACTGTCAAAATGCAGTTCGTGGTTTAATCTTTTGATTAAAACAATCTACTGATCAAAACAATCTTTTACAATGTAAAACACTGAGGAATTGGTTTTCTGTGAGCATGTGTCAGCAACACATTCTCTGCACTGTCACAGAAACTGTCATATCTGTGATGCTGTTTTTGGCAGTTATTTACTGTGGAGACTTTCTGACCTGACCATGTATGCCCTCAGATCATGTGATTGATCATGTGACTGGTTTTAACAGGGTGGACCCCCTGGACCTCCTGGTCCCCATGGATACCCAGGTTCAAAAGGAGAAAAAGGTAATCAAACATGCCCCTCTCCTCACAGCCAGCAGCGTCAATGTCAAATTCACACATGCTGCTAATCTCAATGTCAGTAGAATGTACCGATCCTCCATTTTCTTTGTCCCAATGGAATTTTTTCCACACAGCAAGCTATTTGGCATACAGTAATTGTTAGTTTTGATAACCTTCATAATTCATCTGTGATCTGTGCAAGGTCACTAATGTTCTATATTCACACCATCATGGCCTGCAGGTGTCCCTGGGATGCAAGGGGAACCTGGCCGTCCAGGTGAGTGGCTTCTGTCCGTTCACATTATTTTAATGTTACAGGAAGCCCTCTGATTGGGATGTGTTTCAGAGATCCCTACAAATGGGGAAACCCATAAGCAGTACTCTGTACAGATAATAAAGACTTACACAGAGACAGAACGTCATCTGCAAAGTATGAAAAATGGTGTAATAATACAATAAACAAGTGCTTACCATATATATTGGTGTAATAATGTTATAGATGCGTGTAATATGTAAAATTAACATGAGAGGGCAGGGGTTGCCATGGAGCTCTGCAGCACTGGAACAGAGGGAAGTTGAGAACAGGAGTTGGTACATAGGGTATTTGAAAAGGCCAAACAAAACCTGTGAATGACAAAGGTCCCCTGTGTTTCAGTTAGTGAGAGTTATATACATGTCATGGTTTTATCCCTGATCCCTGTCACTGTTCCTTGCCGTCTCTTCCAGGAGAGTACATCCATGGCCCACCAGGGGAGCAGGGTTTCCCAGGAGAGTCTGGACAGAAGGGAGACAGGGGTGCTGATGGACGATCCCTGCTTGGACTGAAAGGCAAAGATGGGCTTCCGGGGCCTCCTGGGCCCCCTGGACCTCCAGGTACGTGTTTTTGAGTTGGAGAGAGTGTGCGTGAGGATAACAATGATGCTCTAGACCACTAATAAAGAATCTTGTGGTCTTGTAGAGGGGGTGTTGAAAGCAACAGCTTGGACAGAGGGGATGCCTGGGTTTAACCCTGCAGTGGAAAGGGGTATAATGAGCCAGCCTGGTTCTACCTCTACAGTGGGAAAGGGGTATATTGAGCTGGCCTGGTTCTAGCTCTATAGTACAAAGGATGTATCTGAGTCCTATGCTCCACACAGTTTGCATACACACCCCTGCATTTTGTCACCCATCATACAAAGGCACAAGCAATAACTGGTGTCTGGTTGTTTTTCCTGCAGGTGATGGAGAATGCAACATAGAACGAGGCCCACCAGGACCACCTGGATCCCCTGGACTCAGTGGAGAACAGGGACAGAAAGGTGGGAGGCAGCCTGAATACATACTGTATTTTTCCCCTGCTGCAGGAAACTACATCCTTCCCAGTTTCATTGCAAATATCAAGAGTAGTGAAAACCTCTGTCTGGCCGTTACCTTTAGAGAACTGCAAATGTGATGCTGATAGACTGGCTAGTGTCTGTGTCATAGCTTACCTCACCTCTTTTAGGTGACCAAGGAGACACCTGTGTGCAGTGTGAGGCCTTTGGACCCCCTGGGCTGCCAGGCCCCCCAGGCCCAACTGGAAGTCAAGGTGAGCGTTAAAGGGGTGGTGCTCTCACCGACAACGCTTCTTCCATAGAAATACATTTTCCAGTGCAGAAGAGTGCTGCTTCTCTCCTACTTTAGAGAACACCTTGAAGTCAGTGCCTCTCTGAAGTGTCTTCCTGCCTCACTGAGGTAGACGGTATAGATTGTGCTCTTTCCAGAGGGTTCACTTTGATGTCTAAAAGCACACACAATACAGATGGTCCATGAGGTGCAGACAGTGTGGTTTTATCTGGGACTCCATTAATGTGATTTTGTGGTACTTTGCTTTCTATACCTTGTGCTCACTTGTTCATTTTACCGTGTGGTCACTTTGCTGTGTGTTTTGGGTGGCAGGTTACCCTGGCCCAGCAGGCAGTAAAGGAGAGAAGGGTCTTCCAGGATTGCCTGGTCCTCGTGGCGACCCAGTGAGTGAACATGAGCTCGTCATTTGAATGTGGACCGTGTGATCACGGTCATGATCACGTGACTATGTGACAGTGCACTTGTGTAACCATGACTGGAATTGTTGAACATTGCACTGACACCAATGGCTCCTAATCAAGATTTGACAACATCAAGGATCCGTCCTCCCTGATTCCATTCCTGCTTTCATCTCCAGGGCATCAAAGGATCTCCAGGGTTGATGGGTGCCCCAGGAGCTATCGGGGAGCCGGGTGACATCTATGCGGCGCCGGGGCTGAAAGGGGAGAAGGGTAACCCTGGCAGAGCTGGCAGTAGTGGGCTGCCAGGTCTGGATGGGCTCCCAGGCAGGGATGGGTTACCAGGCCAGCCGGGACCCAAAGGAGAACCAGTGAGTGACCATAAATTATCCAAGAATTACTGCACAACATCAGCTGTTTCTGTCTCCATCCACCACTGTGGTGTGGATTATGTTTACATGGCTCTGGACTCCTATCATCACCTGTTTTGAAACATTAATGGTGCTCTGCTATTGGCAAATTTTAATCTGTAAAGGAGAATCACACAGTGGTAATAACAACATGTAAATTTTACATAAATACACATCAACATTGCCCCACATTTAATGTTTACAAACGTTACACATGTGGCTAGCTACACTCACCTAGCTGTTGATACTGCTTAAATTGGTTAGCTTGTTTATTTTTACTGTCTTGACTTCTTCATAACAGCTTGTGGATGAAAGAGAGACCTATTCAAAATAAATTTTTCTACAGCTGGAGGTATTGGTACCTCAAAGGAGCAAGCAGAGAATAAGGGGGCCAATGCTTATGGTGCCCTGGGGACTTACAGTGTTACACAAGTTACACTTGAACCAGTCTAAAAGATGGTCTTTTATCTTACAGGCGACTGTGGGCATTAAGGGAGACCGGGGTCGAGATGGGGACCCAGGACAGATTGGACTTCCAGGAGAGAGGGGTCCTCCTGGTCTCCCGGGATATGGGCGTCCCGGGGAACCCGGCGAAAAAGGCAGTCAGGGGCTGCCAGGACATCCCGGAGCTCCCGGGACTGTAGGTGGGTTCTCTTCCTAAATGGGGCTTGGATCAAATCACTTCTGGACAATGTCAGGGTGGAGGACTATTGATTGGTTAGGTGTACCGTATTCATCACTGTGGTGCAAAATGATGACCCCAGATCAGCCTGTAGCTCCGCACCATGTTCAGTTCTATTTTGAGTAACTGGAGAAACTGTATGGGGATCAGTGAGTAACACCTGCCTGTCTCTCGCTCTCAGGACCCAAAGGTGAGCCTGGGAAAGCAGTCAGCTCACCTGGGCCACAAGGTATCCCAGGACCTCGAGGAGAGACGGGGCGACCTGGACTTCAAGGTGAGTGCTGGAGGGTGTGGATTTCTGTACAGGTAACATGGCAACATTTTAGCTGTGTGGATGAGCCAGCCTGAAAGTAGGCAGCTTACACAGGGTCCCGAGTGATCCTTAATGGAGAGTGTTCATTGAAAACGCCACAGACTGGGGAGGGACTCCAAAAAACTGCACCTGGCTGTATACATTGGTGCCTGTCTCTGTACCTGTGTGCTTGTCTCTGTACCTGTGTACTTACCTGTACAGTATGTGTCTTTGTGCTTAACTCTACGTCTGTCACTGTGCTTGTTTGTCTCATGTTTCCTCACAGTCAGGAGAAAAACAATCAAATCCTGTTACTAGCATGACTTCCCTCAGTTTTTAGGCAGTGGTGTTGAAGGTCAGTAACCTGCTATGATGATCCCTCTGCCTCCAGGTGATCGAGGCCCTCAGGGTGATCCTGGCATGCCGGGTTTCCCTGGGCCGAAAGGTGACCCAGGCCTCCCAGGAACTGGACCACGTGGCACCCCAGGGGTCAAAGGTACTGATCACACCCCACCCAGACATAAAACCTTTCACCCTCTGTACACTCAAGATAAATTCTTCTTACACATAGAACATAACTGATGTGCTTGAAACTGAGGTGCAATGGCATTATTATTCCTCAGGGTATTCGGGGATACCTGGAGCACCTGGCATACCTGGAGCGCCAGGACCAGCTGGACAGGATGGCTTCCCTGGAAGACCAGGGACACCTGGGCAAAAGGTGCATGCGCGGTTGCAAGGAAACAGTGAAAGAATGAATGGGTGCAACTGGCGATCAAGAGACTCTTGTGGCTTTTTTGCCTTTTTCTCTGCACAGAAAATTGGTTTCATTTCAGTTGTGGATTAGTACTGGTGTTATGGTGGACTAAACCATGGATGCACTTAAACTTATGTGAAAATCTGAAATGAAATTAACCACTCATTTCAGAGATATGCATGCTGAGAGACAGACAGACATAGCCATGAATGTACTTTGGGTTAAGATCATTATAAATAGCTCATAGTAAATTAAACATCCTCCTGTTGCTCCTCAGCAAATTAGAGATGCTTTTGTTTAAGAGTGGGCCCTCTCGGCCCAGAGACCACTGCTGTCTGCTCCATGGTTTCTTTGCTGGCTGTTTTCCAGGGTGAGCCAGGACGAGGGTTGCCAGGGCCGAAGGGCTCCATGGGGCCCCAGGGGGTCACCGGGTACCCGGGAGAGAAGGGGAGCATGGGGCTTCCTGGCATCCCGGGACAGGAGGGACGAACAGGACCCCCTGGAGCTCAGGGAATTAAAGGTAATCTGCTTCCCTTAGAGATCCACTCAGACCCACTCTGACAAACAACACTGGGCAGTGTCAACTTTCCTATATGTCTTCATTCACCAAACTACATTATACAGGACAGCATTCTCTCTCTTTCTCTCTCTCTCTCTCTCTCTCTCTCTCTCTCTCTCATACACCTATAAACATATGTACACAGTACATGGTTTCAGTAATCTCGCCACCAGAGATTCCATCCTATGACCCTCTTTTCAAGAGCTGTCAGTACAACCTCTCTCTGCTCTCTATTTAATACTCTGTTAATGATATTCTTATTAGTTGAACTTATTGCTCAGCATGGTAATTCTCTGTGATTGCCTGTTCAATGTTGTTCTGAAACAGGCCACTGACAGAATGCAGAAGGGAGAACCTCTGATCTCACCAGGGAACCTTGAGCTGTCTTACTGACTGTTTTGATTGTTTTGCTTTTGTGGCCCGAGAGTGCAAAGGTACAGCTGTCTTTGCTTCACTTGCATTGACATACCTGTGCATCCTCAGGTGATGCTGGGCCCCCAGGGCTACGCGGGATCGAGGGGCCCCCTGGCCCCCCAGGACAGGGCGAGCCCGGTGCACCTGGGCCGATGGGTCCCCCTGGATTTCCTGGCCCCTTCGGTGAGCCTACCCCTCTAACCTGTCACGTCTGGTGCTGCATTGAGGAACCCAGGAGTTTGCTCCTCTCATGCAATGCTCGTACAAATGTTGCCTTTACCTTCCCTGCAATCTCAATTCAATTCAGCCTGTAAAGGCTATAGTCAGTTCCAGGTCTTGACAATTAAAACTCACAAACTTGTAGCTCAACTATATGTTGAAGGATGTGAAATGACAAGTCCCTCAATAAGTATAAAAATTACAGATTGCTTCTTTGGGGAGAGAAAAGCTCTTTTTTCTTCAGTGCAACTTCAAAAATCCCTTAAATTTCTTGCAGTAAGCATATTAGAAATAATTGGAATAATGTTTGTGAACCATTTGAATTCCATATCTGCTCTTGGAGCTAAGACCAGCCCAGTTGTGTGAGCATTTAGCTGGGGTGAGCTGGTGGTAACTGTGCAATGGTTCTTGTGTCTGACAGGAAGTGGGGGAGTGAAAGGGGAGAAAGGCTACCCTGGTCCCCCAGGTTTGGACATGCCCGGCCCTCAGGGGGAGAAGGGGGATGCAGGGTCCCCTGGAATCCCGGGAGCAAAGGGCTCGCCAGGTAGACCAGGCCTTCCCGGAAGAGATGGATTCCCAGGCGAGCAAGGTGAGCTCCTGCCCACAGGAAATGGATTCCTCTGACAGGAAAACCTGAAACCTCAAAAACCTCAAACCCGCATGACAGATGAGGTCACAAGTATGACCAGGCAGTCTGTTCTGATGGGACACGCATCACATGGTAACATAGAGGCCATTACATTACAGTGCATATTTATGCGTTTATTTGCTTGGTGAACACTGTTATGTCATTTACATATATTTACATATTATCTGTTTATACAGCTTTTTTATTTATAAGCTGTAAGGACCTTATGTACTTATTCACTTATTCACCAAAATTCCCCTGGGGTACAAGGCCAGTCTTCTTGATGGCTATAGTTCACTGTGACCGTAAACTCTGTTAACATGGCCCATGTCAAAGCGTATTCAACAGGATAAATGTGAGCATGCCCAAAACATACAGTGTCTGTCTGCAGCTTTGAGGTGCCTACGCTAAACATGTGAATAACATTCCTGGTCATATGTCACATGCCATTCCCAGGTCCAAAAGGAGACATGGGCGTCATCGGAACACCAGGTGTACCTGGATATCAGGGCACCCCTGGCACCCCTGGCCTTCCTGGACAAAGAGGTGAGTGGGTCCCCTACCCCATCTGCGTGTCTGTGAAATGGGACCTCTGAACAGAAAGTGGATGGTGTAAAGCAAATCTATGCTATCACTATCAGTGCTAGCAAAGCAGGCTGAATTCTGTGGTGGACCGCATGGCAGTTCACAGACGTAACACATATTGTTACACTGTGTTTTTATATCACAACTATTATTGTGATGAGTGAAATCAGAATGACAGAATGAATGTTTTTTTTAGAGTTGATAATGATCTTGTTCTGACATGTTTTTATTCAGTGATATCAGTCTAGTGCTGTGATATCAATCCTACATACTATAATAACAGTCTGATTTCTTTGTACCAGGTGAAGGTGGTGAAACGGGACTGAAGGGAGAGTCTGGAGAGCCAGGGCCCAAAGGAGAGCGTGGAGAGCAAGGTCTGCAGGGACCTCCTGGGAACATGACCGACGTGGACATGGAGCACATGAAGGGAGAGAAGGGCGATCTTGGGGACAGAGGTACGGATGAGAAGAAAGACAGAGGCTGGACAGATGTGCAAGAGAGAGGAGGGTGAGAGTGATTCAGCCCAGGGGACAGAGGTATGAGAGAGAGAGGAGGGTAACAGTGATTTAGCCCAAGAGATATGAATGCCTGAGACAAGACAGGCATGAGGCTGAGACCCAGTTCAGTGGATACAGGTAATGTACGACAGTGACACACAGTGAAGCCCTACCTAATTAAGGGACGGCACATTCTCTCTAGCTGTAGTAAGGCCAAGGAAGTAACTTCAGAGACAGGTCATGTGATCTATAATGACATATAATGTTCAGGTTATTGCATTTTTTTTTCACACCATTCCATAATGCCTATGAGGAAGAGTTTTTCACTGTGTGTTAAATTAAATTGATAATGGTTAATATAAATAATAAATACACAATGATGGCCACTGAAAAAAAATGTCACTGTTCACCCTTTGTGTCGCAGGTGATCCTGGACCAACTGGAGAAAAAGGACACCCAGGACTGCCTGGGCCACCAGGAATGCCTGGAAAAGACGGAGAGCCAGGTGCACCCGGACAGCCAGGTAACCCACCTGAATGCTTATAAGTTGTCATGTGACCACGTGCAAAGTTGTTTAAATACTGAGGTGCTCTGCGTGTAGCTTTGCAATCACATGACCCCATTTGGACATCTTTCCCAGGGGTGAAAGGTGACCCTGGTGTACCTGGTGACCCTGGAAGTGTTGGAACACCTGGACCGAAAGGCAGCATCGGAGAAATGGGGATACCAGGTAGGGTGGTCACAGCAATGCATTGCAGTCTTTTGCTTACTTTGGTTCTTGGAGCCACAGTGTTGTATCGCCCACAATGGAAACACCAAGGACTCATGCTACCAGAGGTCCCCTCCTTCTTTCTCTCTGTGAATATATAACTTTGCCCTCAGCTCATGGGACCACATGTTGCTGTGTTTCTTCAGGTTCCCCTGGAACAAAAGGTGCTAAGGGAACGATTGGGACGCCCGGCCACCCGGGATTCCCTGGCTCTGACGGTGTGAAGGGAGAGAAGGGTGATGCAGGTCTGCCGGGCATTGGGGTTCCTGGACCTCCAGGAGAGAAGGTAGGCCTCTGCCCGCTCTCATTACAGTGCACCCCACTATGCCACTTCTGTATGTATTTGTGTGTGTGTGTGTATCTGTTGACTTGTGTGTATGTCTGTGTGTTGCTATCTGCAACTGTCTGTATCATCTGTCTATATCTACATATCTCCCTGTCTGCCTGCTTATGTGCATGTGTGTGTGTCATCTGTATATGTCTCCCTGCCTGCTTGTGTAAGCCTTCTTCCCTCTGCAGGTCGGCAGATGAATCAGTATTTACTGTACTGTGTAAAGATGCATTTCTGTCTCTGCCCACAGGGTCAGCTGGGCCAACCTGGTTTCCCAGGGATCCAAGGAGAGAAGGGCCAGAAGGGTGTAATGGGTGTCCCAGGCATGCCCGGATCACCAGGATTAAAGGGAGACCAGGGGGTAGAAGGACAGCAAGGCAAGACCCATGTCACAATGACCTCTCTGTGACCTTTCTGTCATAGCACAGCAGTCACACATTACTGTAATGATGCAGACCGGGACTCAAGAGCAAAACACGCTAGCGTCAGGTTTGAATGGTTTTTATTGACGGGATGAGGTAGAGTCGTAAACCAAGAACAGGCAGAGTCGAGACCGGGCAGGCAATCCGTGGGCAAATCCAGAGGGCGATAACAGGAACAGGCAGAGTCAGGAACCAGGCAGACAGGCAATCATAGGGCAGAGCTGACGAGATAATGGGCAACAGGTGAGCTGGCTGGCAGGTGGAGGTGATCAGATAATAGGGCAGGCGGGGACCGGGCGGGGATCAGGGCAGGGCAGAAATGAAAGGGAAACAAACAATGGCACATGGCAGACAGGGAGAACATAAAAACAACAGCTAGGGGGCCGGAGTACTGACAGTACCCCCCACGGACGCCACCGGGCATCGCAGCAGGCGAGCCGGGGTTCCGGCGGTGGAAGTCCCTGATCAGGATGTCCTGGGCTGGGACCCAACACCTCTCCTCAGGACCGTAGCCCTCCCACACCAGGTGCTGGAGACCACGCCCCCGACGCCGAACTGCCAGTAGACGGCGGACGGTGTACGCCTGGGTCCCATCGATCAGGTGGGGAGGCGGAGGAGCCCGGGGAGCTGGGCAGAGGGGGCTGTGGATGACGGGCTTGATCCTGGAGACGTGGAATGTCGGGGGGATGTGGCGGAGAGAGAGCGGAAGCTTCAGTCGGACCGCCGCGGGATTGATAACCTTGGCGATTGGGAATGGTCCGATGAAATGGGGAGTGAGCTTGCGGGAATCCACTTTGAGGGGGAGGTGCTGGATGGAGAGCCACACTCGCTGACCCTGGCGATAGCGGCGAACCGCTTCGCCTAAGCAGAGGAGCGAAGCAGGGCGAGCCATGTGCGTCTCCAGGTGCGGCGACAACGCCGGATAAACGCAGCTGCTGAGGGGACACCGACCTCCTCCTCCTGGGCCGGGAACGGGGGGGCTGGTAGCCCAGACAGCACTGGAAAGGGGACAACCCCGAGGACGACGAGGGCAGGGGGTTGACGGCGTACTCCACCCAGGTCAGATGCTGGCTCCACGCCGCAGGCTCCTGGGAGGTCAGACACTGCAGCACGGTCTCTAGTTATTGGTTCACCTGCGCGGTCTGGCCATTGGACCGGGGGTGGAACCCGGACGACAGGCTGACCGTGGTGCCCAGTAACCTGCAAAATGCCCTCCAGAAGTGAGAGGCGAACTGGGGGCCCTGGTTGGACACCACATCGGGCAAGCCGTGCAGGCCGTGCAGCTGGAATACATGGTGAATAAGCAGTTGAGCGGTTTCTTTAGCGGAGGGAAGTTTAGGCAGCAGGATGAAGTGGACGGACTTGGAAAACTGGTCTATGACGGTGAGGATAGTGGTGTTACCATCAGATGGGGGCAGACAAAATCCAGCGCGATGTGGGACCAGGGTCGTTGGGGGACCCGTAGGGGTTGCAGCAGACTGGTGGGCAGCTGGTTGGGCGTCTTGTTCCGGGCGTAGACCGAGCAGGCGGAAACGAAGCTGCGGACGTCCCCCTCCAGGGTGGGCCACCAGAACCGCCGACTGATGAACGCCACAGTGCGTCAGTCACCGGGATGGCAGGCGAGTCTGGACGAGTGCCCCCACTGCAGGGCCTGGGAACGGACAGACTGAGGAACAAAGAGGCGATTGGGGGGACAGGTGCTAGGACCCGGCTCGGTCCGGAGGGCGGCGTGGACGATGGTCTCGATGTCCCACTGCGCTGCCGCGACCACGCATTGGGCAGGCAGGATGGTGCTGGGTTCCTGGGTCTCGTCTGCTGGCACGAACTGGCGAGAGAGGGCGTCAGGTTTCCCGTTCTTGGTTCCCGGCCAGTAGGACAGGGTAAAGTCGAACCGGGAAAAGAACAGGGACCAGCGGGCCTGTCGGGGGTTGCCGACCTGATGTATTCCAGGTTCTTATGGTCGGTCCACACCAGGAACGGCATCTTCGCCCCCTCCAGCCAATGCCTGGACTCCTCCAGCACCAATTTCATGGCCAGTAGCTTCCGGTCGCTGATGTCGTAATTGTGCTCGGTGGGCAAGAGGTGGTGAGAGAAGTACACACAAGGGTGGAGCTTGCCGTCGGCAGCCGAGTGCTGCGACAGGACGGCCCCCACTCCCACGTCTGAGGCGTCCACCTCCACCACGAACTGCCGGGCAGGTTCGGGCTGGGTCAGAATGGGCGCAGAGGTGAAGCGGCCCTTCAGGTTGCGAAATGCCTCCTCAGCTGCTGGGGACCAGGAAAACGCCCTGTTGACGGACGTCAAAGCGGTGAGGGGAGCCGCTACTGTGCTGTAATCGCGGATGAAGCGACTGTAGAAATTGGCGAAGCCGAGGAAGCGCTGTAGTTCTCGGCGGGAGGCGGGTTGGGGCCACTCCTCTACTGCTTGCACTTTCTGCCAGTCCATTTGTATGCTCCCCGCTGTGATAACGAAGCCCAGGAAGGAGATGGTGCTCCGGTGGAATTTGCATTTCTCTGCCTTAACATACAGGTGATTCTCCGGCAGGCATTGGAGAATGCGATGGATATGCTGGACGTGTTCAGGCAGGGAGCGGGGGAAGATGAGTATGTCGTCCAGGTAGACAAACACAAACCGGTTCAGCATGTCCCGAAGGACGTCGTTTACCAGTGACTGAAACACAGCTGGGAAATTCGTCAAACCGAACGGCATAACCAGGTACTCGTAGTGACCGGACGGAGTGTTGAAGGCCGTCTTCCACCCGTCTCCCTCACGGATACGGACCAGGTGGTAGGCGTTGCGGAGGTCGAGTTTAGTGAAGACGGTGGCCCTCTGCAGCGACTCAAAAGCAGAGGACAGGAGCGGCAGGGGGTAGTGTTTCTTGACGGTGCTGGCATTGAGACCCCGGTAATCGATGCAGGGACGGAGGGAGCCATCCTTCTTCCCAATGAAGAAGAAACTGGCCCCAGCAGGCGGGGAGGACGGGCTGATGATACCGGCCGCTAAGGACTCCCGGATGTAACGATTCATGGCCTCAGTTTCCAGCAGAGACAGGGAGAACAGACGCCCCCTCGGTGGTGAGGAGCCAGGCAGGAGGTCGATCGCACAGTCGTAGGGGCGATGCGGAGGAGGCGAGGTGGCGCGGGACTTGCTAAACACCGGCTTCAAGTCCAGGTACTCCGGTGGCACTGCCCACAGGTCCGGGAACTCCTTGGGTGCGGGGGCGACTGGCGACACAGGAGCCAGGGCATCGTGAAGGCAGTGGGAGTGGCAGAACGGGCTCCGGCCCAGGATCTTGTTGCCCTCCCAGTTGATGTGGGGGTCATGCTGAGCTAGCCAGGGATGACCCAGGACCACGGAAGCTCGTGGGGTATCTATAATGTGCAATACTATCTCCTCACGATGGTTGCCGGAGATGAGGAAGCTCACGGGGGGTGGCGTGGGTGATGCGGACCAGCGGGGCCCTGGTGATGGTGTGGGCTTCCAGTGGCGAGTGTAGCGGGACACGGGGCAGCTGCAATCGGGCCGCCAGGTCAGCATCGATGAAGCTCCCGTCGGCCCCCGAATCAATCAGAACCGAGACGGCATGTGGTTGACCCCCGATGAGCAGAGTAGCAGAGAAACGAGGGTGGACTTCAGGGGACTGGCTTAAGGGGGTCACGCTCACCTGCACTCCCTTCGCTACGGGTGAGCGCTGGCTTTTACCGGGCAGGTCGCCACGAAATGCCCAGGCTGCCCGCAGTACAGGCAGGCCCCGGCGCTAATCCTCTTCTGACGCTCGGCAGGGGACAGGCGAGTCAGGCGAGTGCGGACGACTTGCGTCGGCTCCGGGGAAGCAGGCGGCGGTGTTGCAGGGCTGCGCGCAGCTGGCGCGGGCGGATGTTCTCGGGAGGGGCTCAGCAGTGCTGGTGGCAGTGAGGGTGTGGAAGTCAATAGCGTAGTCAGACACCAACTGGCGCCCTTGGCAGATCAGGAGCATCTCCCTCGCAACCTCACGGCCGTGTCTGGATCGGTCAAACACTTTCTTCATTTCTTCTGAAAAGGCCGTGAAGGAATGGCAGAAAGGGGTACCGGCGTCCCAGACCGCAGTGCCCCACTCCCTGGCACGACCCGTCAGCAGGGTGATCATGTAGGCGATCTTTGCCCGGTCAGGTGAGCCGCAGGTGGAGGTGATCAGGTAATAGGGCAGGCGGGGACCGGGCGGGGGGGCTGAGAGGGGACAGCTAGGGGGCCGGAGTACTGACACATTATAATGTCCACCTCTTTTCTGTGCTGGGCAACCGTAGGGTAACGAGGCTGTGTTCCTCTTGCAGGTGGTCCTGGACGCCCAGGTGAGAAAGGAGTCAGCGGGCTTCCAGGTGTACCTGGAGAGGCAGGACTTTCTGGACGGCCAGGTAAGGGGTTGCTGCAACAGTTAAGACTGTGAAAATGCTACTGGAATGTTAAGTAATTTTAATGGCCTATTGTCACACTGTCTGAAAACAGTTGATATATGTTTTAAAGATTGTAGCCAATGGATAGTGGACATGTGGTGAATGGCTAATAAACCTGAATCTTCTAGTGTGGAAATCAGGACATTAATTTTACACTGTTCACACCATCATATGTTCAGATTTGTCATTTGGAATAAGTGTTAGGGTTTAACTCTGATATGCACCATGAAATAAAATTTTAATCACAGAATACTAGCTGAAGTTGAATTCTTATTATGTGTTTACAGTTGGTTTATTCTGTTTATTAATCATACCAAGCAACAAGTCAAACTAAGTCAAGTCAAAGTAAGACACAGGTTGTAACAGGTTATTAAGGTTATTACGCATTAACTAAAATTTTCCTAAGCATATTAACAGGCCTTTAAATGAATTCTAAATCTTTCTTGGAAAAAAGGGCCACCAGACAAGGTACCTCTTTGGCTCTTTTGGGAAAAATATGTTGTTGGCAGCCAAAGAAAGCACTTCTTCTGGGGAGTCACAGTCCAGAGAATAACCCACAGTTTGTAAGTCACATGACCACACTTTGCTGTTGCTGTGGAAACCAAGGCTCTATGGAATCATGTTGTCCCCAGGTGAGCCAGGTCTGCAGGGTCCGGCAGGACCACAAGGGGAGAAGGGAGAACCTGGCGTGGATGGGATACCTGGTTCCTCTGGGGAGAGGGGCGACCCAGGTGAGCACATGTGCTGGGCTAAGCAATGCTGTAATGTGCAAAGGGGCTCCGGAATGGTGGCTAATAACGATAATATTCCACCAGCATTATTTGACTATCCTCATGTAATATACTGCTTTACACTGCATATTTTCTCAGCAGATAATCTTACCCAGAGCAAGTTACATAACTTGAAATGTTTATGTTATCCATTTATATAGCTGGATATTGACTGAGGCAGTTTGGGTTAGGTACCTTTCTCATAAGAACAACAGCAGTAGTCTACCAGGGAATCAAACTGACAGCCAAACTGGAAGAGGAGTTGATGATCTGGGGTGTTCTTGCCAGGCCAGGGGCAGCAGGGCAGTTGTGCCATCTTAGATCATGCAGAGATTGCATGGCTGCAGGAGTGAGGTTCAGGTCTGGGTGGTGGCTATGCCCCTTGCCCCACGCTGCTTGTCCTCTAGTGATCACTTCCTCTCCTCCCCCACAGGTTTACCAGGCCGAGGGCTCCATGGGTCTCCTGGACTGACCGGCAGTAAAGGTGAGGCCAGAGACCACGATTCCCACCTCCCACAAATAGTACTACATCACGTCAAAAAGGGGCCATCTGCTGAAAAGCACAACAGCTCAATGTGCACAGTCAGCAAGCACATTCATATGTGCGATGAATACAACATATGATGCTGATACTGGCTCATGTTATAGCTTAGCTTTAACCACATCAGCACATTTAACAACAGGGAATAAATGAAGAATAATATTGAATGTTAACTCAGAATTAACAAATAACAAATAACTGGAGACTAAAAAAGAATGGGAACTGCTTAATGGGAACTTAATCCACTCCCTGCCGGTTAGGAATAAAACTACAGAATAAATCAAATAAAATGAAGGGACAAGACACAGAGGGTGAAGTTGATCAAGGGGCAGAAATCCAGGCATGATCAGAATGCGCTCCTCCCCAAATCTGCCCCCACCACCCCCACCATGTCTCTCGCTCTGCAGGTGACAAAGGCAGCGCTGGACTCCCGGGTATTCCGGGAAGCCCTGGTATCCCAGGAACAAAGGGGGAGAAGGGTCTCCCGGGCAGCCAGGGTCAGCAGGGCTGGCCAGGGGAACCGGGCCTCCCGGGGCCTTCGATGGAAGGGCCCAAGGGAGAGCGAGGAGTGCCAGGGACACCTGGTGAGGCAGGTAAGGCCAACTCCGTCTTCTCAGATCGTGTGGTTCAGAGCTGTCTGTGTGTTGATCACAGGTCCTTATTAGTTGGCATGTTTCCTCTTTTATGGCTCTCCTCAAAGTCAGTTCAGAAACACAATTTAATAACTTGTTATCTTGACTGATGCATCACAGGCAAAATATTTCCACACATTGGTGAACCAGCATGTTTAAATCACAGATAATCCAGCACCATGGCTTTCCTTAGTGAGATGATAAATCCCACACCTTCCTGATTTTCCTGGCAGGTGCACCTGGTGCTCCGGGTCCTGCTGGGATTCCAGGAAGTGCAGGAGCCAAAGGGGAGAAGGGCGACCAGGGCTTCCAGGGGCCTCCAGGACCGTTGGGATACAAGGGAGAGAGAGGACAGCCTGGTGTTCCTGTGAGTTCCTGTTACAGAATCACCATCATCACTGCTGTCAATGTTATCACTGTTATCACCATCATCACTGTTACAGCATCACTATCATCACTCTTACATTATCATTGTTACATTGTCACTGTCATCACCGCTATAGTATCCCCATCATCCCTGTTACAGCATCACTGAGATTGATGTCATCACATACAGTTTCATCATCACAGTTCATAGTTTCCATCATCACTCTTACATTATCATTGTTACAATATCACTGTCATCACCGTTATAGTATACCCATCATCCCTGTTACAGCATCACTGAGATTGATGTCATCACTGTTATAGTTTCATCATCACTGTTCAAAGTTTCCATCATCAGACTTACATTGTCATTGACACATTATCAGTGGCATCACTGTTATCATCATCAGTGTTACATTAACACTATCCTCACTGTTTTCACCATCATTGTTATCATGATCATCACAGCTGTCACCACTTTCTTTGCCCTTGTCATTATGGCTGCTCTACCTGTCACTCCTGGCCCTTTTCTGTGTGCCATCTCCCTTACACCCTCACAGTGTGCACATTGAAACCTGCCCTCCTGTAAACGTGACCTCCGGTGACCTGTGGTTACAGTTGCACTTGAAAGAAAAACAGACTCTGACTGCCTTTCAAGATTATCACACCCACCTTCTGCTAGTATCGCTAAGGCCTTTGAGCTTTGATGAAGATCCTCTGAAAGCATCATTGTACTTTGAACTTTCAGCAGACAAACCACGCTGTAAATGTTGAAGGGGCACTGAAGTAAGGTGTTATTTGCTTGCTATTGTTAATTTGACTAAACCCTTTTCATGCTTTTTTATATATGACAGGGACAAACTGGCTTGCCAGGATACAATGGACCAAAGGGGGAGATGGGACAGCAAGGTGTTCCTGGATTCCAAGGTACCATTGCTACTGGTCACAATATTGCAGTGACCCACACTGCAGTAACTATATCAATAAGTGTCTCATTATTGCACTCACTCACTCTCCAGTTAGTATGTGAGTGACTCACACTACTATAAATGAGTGAGAATACTAACCCAGTATGCCCAATATGCCACAGTGAATGTATAAGAGGGTTTTTTTTCAGGTTATAGTACTGACACATATTGAAGGAAGTGAACAAATGAGTAGTCAGTTGTTGACCTCAGTTATGCTGCAGTATGTGAGTGTTCCATGCCATCATAATATCTTACACTACAGTAAGAGTGTGTGTATCCTATCCTATCATTGTAATGACTTACACTACAGCACCTGTGTGTTAGTGTTCTGTCCAGACACAGACAGCAGAGATTGATTGCTGTTGGTCAGTTTAATGCTGCCAGTTTTGCAGTTTAAAACTCCTTGTCTTCCAGGGGTGAAAGGTGAAAATGGAATACATGGACCCAAAGGAGAGGCGGGAGACAGAGGTTTCCCTGGAGAGAAAGGTATGGGAACAGAAGTGGTTTTGCATAGTTCTTACCGATGAAAGTGATTACATTCAAACAGGCTTTAGTGACAGACCAGATATTTTAGACTGTTTTGACACTCTAGTCACAGTACAAAATACAATTGAATGCAATCGAATGATTTTCTTTTGGACAGTTATTTTACAATTCTAACAACTGGTGACCAGCTCATATCTTTGTTAGTCATCTTATTTTTTGTATAGAAAGAGAAGGGAAAAGCAGTGAACTGTATTAGCCAGCCAGTTACACATGACCAAAATGAATTAAAAGGATGTTTCCATTGGGGCCCAGAAATATCACCCCTGACAGCAGTGTCTGCATGACCACAATCTCTTGTGTCTCAGGTAACACCGGCCCACCTGGACCACCAGGGCCCCACACCTTTATCAAAGGGGACACTGGGATACCAGGACCCCAGGGCCCGCAGGGGCTAAAAGGACAGCAAGGATTAACTGGACCTAAAGGGCAGCAAGGTAATATATCAGTCCCTGCCTGGGCTCCCATAATGCAACAGTGCTTACTGTGATGTCCACATGGGCTTTGTTTGCCCTGTTGAATGGGTAGTTGATGACCTCAGACCCCGGTCAAACCTCTTCCCTCCCCTGCAGGTGTGACGGGCCTGCTGGGTCGGAAGGGAGACGAAGGGGTGCCAGGTTACCACGGTCAGCCTGGAAGTAAGGGAGAACCTGGTCCTGTTGGGCCTTCAGGTGAGCCATTCAGTCCTCCACAATCCCTGTGTGCTTATTGAGTCTTGATATCCCACTAAAAATCTCCTTTGGTCATGATGCCGCCCCCCAACTACAGGACCCAGAGGGTACCCTGGCCCACCTGGGCCAGATGGTGTCCCAGGCCAGGTGGGGCCTCCGGGCCCCTCCTCCATGGACCATGGCTTCCTGGTCACACGCCACAGCCAATCAGTGGAGGTCCCGGTCTGTCCTGAGGGCACCAGCCTCATCTACGATGGATACTCCCTCCTGTATGTCCAGGGCAACGAGAGGTCACATGGACAGGACCTGGGTGAGCGACCGGCGCGCAGACCTACAGACAGATGCCTGCAGCCACTCTGCCCAATGGGGGCAGCAGAAATGTCAATAAAGTTGGCTGAACCTGCCTGTTCACAGCACAGCAGGTTCAGAGCTGCAGGGACATACTGATCTTTAAATCATGCGGATGGCCTTCCTACTGACTGAGCCTGCTATATTAGCCCATCTATATACAATAAGCGTCAGCGAATCTCCTGGTTTTAACTCCTGCTTGACTCTGCCCTCTACAGGAACGGCAGGCAGCTGCTTGAGGAAGTTCAGCCCCATGCCTTTCCTGTTCTGCAACATCAACAACGTCTGCAACTTCGCCTCCAGGAATGACTACTCCTATTGGCTGACCTCGCCAGAGCCCATGCCCATGAACATGGCGCCCATCACTGGGCAGAGTATCAAACCCTTCATCAGCAGGTAAGAGCCCCGCAGGAGGACACAGAGGGGGCACAGAGGGGGTACAGGTGCTCCCAAAGTAATGCCAGACACAAAACTCACTGCCATTTTGGGTATACAGCTTGAAAGAATGAAAGAATATGTTGGGAAGAGAATCCTATTTCCCTCTAGTTGCAAGTTTCCCTCTAGTTTCCCTCTAGTTATTGGGGGTCATGCCCCTTCACAAAGACTTGAGTTTAAAGTCTAGATAAATGCATATACACATCAAATAAATTTAACTCCTACTCAGTACTGTGTGGTGGTTTGAGAAGGATGAGACACAAGTTAGTCTGTATGTGTGTGTCTACATGAAGGACAAAAAATCAAACTGTGGTAGCCATTTTCCTGGGTGTATTATTGTATGCTTATCATTGTGTATGTGTGTGCTCATGTGTATTTGTGTGTGTCTGTGTGTCCTATAGATGTGCCGTGTGCGAGGCTCCTGCCATGGTGATTGCGGTCCACAGCCAGACCATAATGATCCCGCCTTGCCCGACTGGATGGGACTCCCTGTGGATTGGATATTCCTTCGTCATGGTGAGCATTCCCGCCCACTCCACTAGCGAGTATCAGCCACATGGACACTCTCGCTGATGGAAATATGCATGTGTATTTCTAAGTTGAAATAGTAGTCTTAGTTGCTATGGTGAAATCCATTTGCATTGTGGAAGATCAAGGAAATATTGAGTGCAGTTTGCCATTGCTGTCTATATTTCTCTCTGCTGCTATCCCTTTCTCTTGCAGTCTGTGTCTGTCTCTGTCCCTCTCTGACCATTCCCCAGCTCTCTCCCTCTGAATTTAATTTTGAAATAATTTCAGAAGCATAATTGGCATGACATGTAAGGTATATATTGCTAAAGCATAAACACTAATCCATTGATATATGATCAACTAGTCATTTCTTAAAATACTATAGGAGCAACATCACTACTAAATATTACAATATAATAATTTAGTAGGTATGAATTTTAATACAGTAAGGGGTATTGCTGATGATGAGGGTATGGGGTACAGATGTTTGGCCTGGAGTCTGAGGAAGGGGTCACACCTTGCCATGGGCTAAGGTTGTTGACCTTCCCCTTTTGGACATCATACATGGAAATAGATAAGGAGGAAGTGGGGTGGAGGAGGGATGCTTTGAACAGCTGACACAAAAAGGAAGTGGCGAGTGGGGTTTTCTATGCTTGATGATGGGACAGGTTTGTCAATTGTCTAAAAATTCTCCTGCTGAATCTTTGTTTGGAAATTCAGCAATGAGAGTAATCTCTCTGTCCCGTTGCAGCACACCAGTGCAGGCGCTGAGGGCTCTGGTCAAGCCTTGGCCTCCCCTGGGTCCTGCCTTGAGGAGTTCCGCTCTGCCCCCTTTATCGAGTGCCACGGGCGGGGAACCTGCAACTACTACGCCAACTCCTACAGCTTCTGGCTGGCCACCATCGAGGAGGACGAGATGTTCAGGTAAGCCCGCGCCGCTCTCCTGATCTCCCCCCGTCTCCGCCTCCCTCCTTCCCCTCTTTCATCTCTCCGTCCCCGGCGCACCTATTGTTCCGCCACCTGCGCTCGCCGCAAACAGCAAAGAGAGCGTATTAATGTTTCCTTTACCTCAGATAAACTCCCGCTTGGGAAAGAGGTGGCTTAGAGTCTTCAGGCTCAGCGCGCCGCTCCGGCCAGCAGGGGGCGGCGCTTGCCTTCCCACCGCTCATGTCAGCCGTGTTCTGAGGGGAAAGTCTTGTCTCTTTTCAGAAAACCGGTCCCCACGACGCTGAAAGCGGGAAGCCTCCGCACTCACATCAGCAGATGCCAGGTCTGCATGAAGAGGACGTAAGCCCCCCCGCGGATGTTCCGACTGTGCCTCTACCGCGTTTTGGCTCCCTACAAATGATGGTGCTATTTCAGAAGGACAGATTCCCAACCAAATGAACCGAATACCAACCAAACGAATGCGTCGCTGCTGGAATGCCGGGAGTCCTGAGCCGGTAGACCAGCTGGCACCTTGCTTGTTCCAGAACACTCCGCTACTTTGCCGCAGCGTTTCTTCACCGAATGGCACTTTGTTTATCACTGCACTGACTATAGCCCTATTATAAGCAGGTGTCCATTTTAAAGGAGTATGCGTGCGCCCGGTGCTATCCATTACACCTATCTATCCTTTGTTATGTGTTTTTTCATAGTACTGCCTCAGTGTTGTTTTTATACAGATTCCACCTAACTACATCAATTCATAGATATAAATATTTTTATTATTTGTTTTTTATTCAAAAGTTGTACTAATGTCCAGGCTGGGACTGCAGCTCGTTACAGGTGACTGTAGTTGAAATCACTGTCAACTAATGGTTACCACAGCACTCAACTAGAGGTACGGGCATCACCGTACCATTAGCTTTATTGTAAATATAATGCATTTAAAGTACTAACCACTTCGCCTCCAGAACAGGTCAGGTAATGTTCTTCATTTTTGTGAAACATCCTTCTTTTATTTATAAGAATAAAAAATGTACAAGAAAAAAATGGATGTAAAAAGCCAAAGAGCAGAAAGCCATGAGGCCTATAATGCAGTGTAAATGCTCTGCTAAGGCACGGGCGTGTGCTGGTTACAGTATGTATAGTGTCATGCACTGCGTAGAGGCCCTTGGGAGATCACCCTTGATGTATTTGAGTTTGTATACAGCTTGCTGGGAGAACCTAGTTACTCCAGGGTGTTTGTGCACAGAGCACATGTCAGGAGAGAGGATGCCCCTCTAATGTGTTTGCCGGAGCAGTTACAGCGGAGCTACATGCAGGAGAGGCAAAGAGCTTCACTTTATAATAATGATAACCCAGAGTCTGTGTTTCATTATGTTAAAGCCTGGCTTTTTCAATAGGGATCACCCGCACTGTGTCCTGGGTGTTTCCATTGCCTGTGTTCACGGGTGGAGCTTACTTTAATTGGCATACATTGTAAAACAATTAAAAATGGCCAGGGATAATTAGTAAAATAAGGTGAGTTTTGGCGAGATGGACATGTCTAAATTAAGGATTATCATATTTAAGATCAATAAAGGCTATTCGCAGTACAATGAAAACAAAGATAAGTTCTCTGCCTCACCCTTTTGTAGCTCTCCAGCTGCCAGTTGAGGGATGATGGTATCGCATGGAAATATCTGTGGCCCTACGTCGCCCCCTGCTGCCTCGTGCACACCCACACACAACTTCCGCTCCGAGTTACATTCCACTGCAGCGACCTCTCAGCAAATCACCAAGCTTAATTCCCCCGCCAGCCGTAAGCAGGAAGCTTTACTCAAATATTAACTCCCCCTAGATAACAAGGCAAGACAGGGACGTGCTGTGACTGAAACACACACAGCTGGTAGCGATTGGCCACCTGTTTGTGGGTTGGGCCTGTCACTGCCTCTGCCCAGGACTCAGTGATTGGCAGACAGGCCTGAGACATCATTATGATATCATGTGCTTTTGACATCACCATGTCAGACATTGGCGCAGTGGCCCTGTGGCAAGGGCATGTGCACTAGAATGACCGCACTAAGTTATAGGTCCAAAACCCCAGTTGCATTTTAAATTAACGTCCTTTGCTTCTTTGCCAAATTTGGGGTGGTGGGCTGGTGTCCTTCCCAGAGGGTGAGCTTCATGAACATCAGCTGTTTTGTGTCACATAAATTGGGACAAATAGGCACATGATTCCTTCCTTATTGCGTCCAACACCAAAGTTAGAGTGTAGCCCCACCCCCATTTGAGACAGGACAGTCATATCATACCACACATATACTGTGTTGTACCATGCTCAGCCTTTCCACAAAAATGTGCCAATTGCTCTTCCCAGCTTCCCAGCTGCACTTGATGTTTTTGTCTTCAGGGTTTTTTTTTATGGGCAAATTAACATATGCTAAACAAAACCACACACACACACACACACACACACACACACACACACAGTATTTGTACACTGAATTTCTCGATTATGAAACTAATTTCCTGTGTACTCCTTTTTATTTCTATGCATAAAGATGTCTTGCGTGCTCCGCGTTTGTGGCATCAGCAGGCATTAGTTAGATAGGCTTTAATAAATTTGTAATGTTAGCCAGAGACAGTCAGGTGTACATAATATGCATTTTCACCCTGGGTTTTGAATCTTGAATTTCTCATTGGCCATCCAGCCAGAAGACGCACAGTTCCGTGTCATAGTGGATCATCAAATGTGTTGAAGGTATACAGGAGAACGATCACATTGAAATTCTGTAAGTGCCAAAGCTTTGTATCAGACCTGGATTTGAACTGACTTCCCTCAGGTTTCTGTTGTTTCTGCAATAAGTGCCCTTATGCACTACTCGCTGTGCCTAACAATCTGGGGAAGAGTGATTTATAGTGCAGTCTATGGCTCTCATTAACAAAGTCTCCTAAGCTTATGTGTTTCAGCCCCAGAATCCATATAGTGTAATTCATACAATAAAGAAATTTGTACAAAACAAACTTGTTTGTTACCTGTTTGCAGCGTGCTTTCCCATGATCATATGCATTGTATAACATCACAATACATGCATTTAGCACAAGTGTATCCATCCAAGTTATGTGAGAAAAACGTCCAGACCAGCAAGTGCATGCACAACAACACACAAGCATCAATGCAAGTTAACTTGTGCCAATCTGAAACTGACATCATAGAAACTATGGGATGTCATCAAATACATACAATACCATAAATCACATAAAATGCAAAAAAATCACATAATATCCAAAACCCATGGCAATAATACAAGTAGCTAGTAATAGAAGTTAATTTCATTATAAGCCCTTCCCCTCTTTGTTAAAGATTTTTGAAAGAGTCCCAACACCCACAATACAAACATGACTGGGGCCAGACTGGTCTTCCATTGCATTAGATGAAGGAATGGTTATCAGTCATTGGTTGTGAGTTGGCCATCGGCCAAATTTGGGCATGTGCTCAAATCTTGAAAAAAGGGAATTATTGTAAAAATGAGATTTCTCCCTCCCTCCCTCCCTCTCTTCTTCTCTCTTTCTTTCTGTATGAAAAATTCAAATTCCCATTTTCTTTCCAGGTTTCAAGCAGACACACACCTGTCTGCTTCTCCTCTCCCAGTAGAGTGTGGACTTTCAGATAGTCAGTGAGGACAAAATCCCCCCCCCCCCAATTTCTGCTGTCTGGAGACGGTCCATCAATCTACCCGCCTGTCACCCGGCATCTCTCGGGGTCACACGGACTGGAAAACCCCAGGAATTTCTAAACGATCCCAGAAAAACCCCTCATCACTCTGTCTGGCGATTCAGACAAGCGAAAACAACGTGCGAGGTTACTCACTCTACCTCAGGTGAACTGCAGACAATAAAAGGAAAACTCACACTTATACATGCATAAAAAGTGCTCCAGTCAGCAGCCACACAGGAGAGAAAGTATCAAATAACATCAATCGTAAATCATACAGGGGAGCAGGAGCCGCGGCTCGAGGGCGCGTTCGCAGACACTGTGGCGGAGTGAGAGGGATGCTGCAAGCTGCGACGCGTGTCCTGGTCGAGCTCCGCGAACCCGCCAGCCACTCTCGGCCCACAGGGCCGCCTTTAATATGTCATCCCAACTCTCGGGCCAAGGCCCACAGGGCCGATCTCATTACATATGGTCATCCAGTGTGTCTGTCTCCACCATGCCACCTTAGGAGAAACGTGGATGTAGGCTGTGGCAGGGGGCAGAGCGTGGATGTGTCATGTGAGGTTTCACCTGGCTTGTGAAATCCTCAGTGGATGCTCACAGTTTTCTTCAGTGTTTCCTGTGACGCCTCCAGATATGCACCTTAGCCTGTGGTCTTGAGATGGAGCTCTGAGTGGTGGAGGGTGCAGCTGCATGGGGCTGAGAGGGTCTCTTCAAACTGTTCTCCCTACTGAGGAGGGGACTCACCTGTTACTCCAATGATATCCAACACAAGGTGTTCAGGGCAAGTATTAAGTCTTGGTGAACCACACTACACAACTGATAGCACCGACTGCAATTTTGAGACGTTGTAAGGGAAGTGCCCCTCTCTAGTTTTGTGATAAACTAACCAGCCTGCAGTGCACAGCTTGCCCACAGGGGGGCGATCATTCAAAGGGCTACTTACGGTGTAGCTCTTTGACTGGGGGGCAGGTGGTGTTCTCTCCCCTAACACCAGGGGGCATGTTCATAAAAATTCTCATAATGGTATGATAAGTGCAGCTTCATGCAGCTGCATTTCATTTATTACATTAAACTTGACAAATCAATAAAGAGGTACATTGACACACAAAAGAGTATTTACTCTGTAAGTCAAGAAAATTACATTACAGTACACAAATTGTGGTAAATCTCTGGTAAAAACAAAATACCTAAATATAGTCACTTAGTCATCGCCAGTGAATAAAATCAACCCATTATTAGGATTGTAAAATTTCACAGCACTGTTATCAGTATTAATGTTGTTGTGGCACTATTCCTCTAAATCTGTGATGCCGTTTACTCTCTCCCAGTCTCTGGGTGCATTCTCATTCATTAGTTGTCACTACAGACGCTCCATCTTGGATGAACATTGCTAGCTTGTTGTGGTGATTTATGACCTGTGGCAGTAATTCTCCTCAAACTCTCAGCTCTCATGCGGTGAGAGGTCCATATGGGCCTTCCCAACCTTGGTCATGTCAGGAGCAATGTGAAGCTCTAAAAAGCTTTATGAATTATTCTGTAACCCATTCTTACATTCCGCAGAAGGTTTATTCTTATTCTCAGAATTTTCCACACGTAAGCACTATTATTAACGCTGAGCGTCTTTGTGAATGCGAGCCCGGGACGCCGGAGTCGGGCTGCTTGGCTGTTTTCCAGTGAACCCGCTCACCCTGGCGCGCTCACAGATCAGTGAACTGCAGGAGATAACTGTACTTTCCTCTGCTCTGCCCGGCTCTCTTCCCCTCCTGTGATTGCGGAAAACAACCTGGACCCTCTGACCCTGTTCCTTCACGCAGGGGGAACTGGCCTGAGGAAACTCTCTCCATTCGTAATGGAATATGTGTGATAAATCAGGCGCTGGATGATATCAGATTTGCAATGGGCTGGTTTTCTGCCCAGCCTCCAGTGGGCTCCTTGGTGCCTGGGAGAAAAGAACACATTTCCTAGCCCAGTTGTATGCCTCCTCTGTGCCTGTTTCGGGACAACTGAAGAGTAACAGACAAAACAGACAAACGGATACACCGGCTGCTTTTATGTTCCCCTAAAGGTCTCACATCGGGACGTTTGGTTCCCCTGCGAGCCTTTGTGTCCGGGGTTGTGATGCATCTCCTGTTGAACACACCTGTCAGAGGTATGCACTGCGAGATGAGCACAGGGGATTTCTAAACCCTCACATTCAAACACACACACGCACACACACATTCACTGCTCCCTGAGGGAACTGTGGGAAAAGGAAGGAGACAGACACACAACACAAACACACACAGTGATACAGTAAATGGAAGGAGAAAGAGCCCAGAGGTCTGAATATACAATTCATCAGTAACTGGAGACTTATGGGACCCTGGCCAAGCCTGCCTTCAAAGTGACATCATAAATGAGGCTTTGTGTCTAATTTGTAAAATAGAACGAAATAATAGAGAAAATTCAGAGGTGACCCTACAGAGGTGATTGTGGGTGGGAGTGTGTAAGAAGTGACCTTACACATGTAAATCTGGGTGAAAGGGGGAAAGAATTGACCCTACATGGGTAATTCTGGGTAGGATGGTAATTCCGCATGAGAGGGTGTAAGTGGTGACCCTGCATGGGGAATTCTAGGTGAGAGGGTGATTCTGCATGAGAGAGTGTAAGTGGTGACCCCATATGGGTAATTGTAGGTCAGAGGGTGATTGTGGGTGACAGTGTGTAAGAAGGGACCTTACATGTGCAATTCTGGGTGAAAGGGTGAAAGACTTGACCCTACATGGGTAATTCCGGGTGAGAGGTTTTAAGAGGTCGGTAACTGGTAGTTTTGCAGTGGGACACAGGATGTCAGATAAGGACAGAAAAACAGTGCTGACGCTGTTTCCTGAGAGACAGATGGAAAGATGCGTAATGTAAGATGTGAAAGGCAGAACTGGCGTTCCGTCTAAAGAGAAGGTGACAGGAAGGTGCGAGGGTGCGGTGAGATACTGGGGAACTTCCCACCCTCTCCTCCGACACCTCGCATGCTCACCGCCGGCTTCCAAAAATAAAATGGCCGCATATCCAGAAACACAGGAGTGTGCCTCCAGGGCTCAAACCAAATGAAAGACTTTCGCAGGCAACATCAGTCCTACCAGACATTCAGAGAGTTTGTCTGCCACGCTGTTCCATGTTGGAAAGGAAGCGGGGCGTTGGATGACTGGCAGAGGGATATTTGTGTGATAAGCATTCGATTTCACGTCCAAACGTGCTGAACAACACATTATAAATTCAATTGGACTGGTCAACGTTTGTGACAATATAAGGGTACATATGTACATATGTATATGCTAGATACTAACAATGGATCAGAGAAGGCTCTGGGAGCATGTGGGAACAACAGCGGGGTGCTTTACAGATTGAGTATATAAGCCCTGAACAGGAGTCAAGGTCAGCGAGATTAAAGTGTGCAGACACTTGGCTGTCTCCAAGAAGGGCACTGCACTACAGTACATGTATGGCGAGCAGAAACAGATCAGAAATACTAATGGCATGCATAAAGGCAGCAGCTGCAAACCGCACAGGGCTAGACATGCACCAATACCACCCCCTGACCCCCCCTCCTCGCCTGAGGTTTCTGTGAAATCATTGGAAGACTGACTCACCGGAAGCATTCATGTCAAAAACACTGTGCAGTAAGTGTGAGTGAAAACGCTACCTGCTCGCCTAGGGCTGAATCACCTGGTGGAATTGTACAGCCAGACCTCAGCAGGCGGAGCTGTTGCAGTTGCAAAGGCAGAGGCAGATGCATGTATGGTCTTGTGAGGGGTCCTAAGAAGGACCATGGATGACGGATGTTATGGTGAGGGCTCGAGTTTAGCCACTGTGAGGCGACCTGAAGGGAGATGGTGGGCTCTCTGAGATGCAAGAGAGATCCAAACCATCCTGAGTGTCATCAATTCCAGAGTGGAGTCTCGTTCTTGACAGAGTGTCTGAATGATGGATTCTTGGACATCAGTCAGTTGGGCTGCCCTTCTCCCGGGGCCTGCCGTAACCCAGACCACCTGTCCTGGGCTCCCAGGTTCATTTAAAATTCTGAAAAATGGGAACCAATTAGGACCCCTGAAGGAAGAACAATTTTTCCTCAGCAAAGAAACAGAGGCAGCAGCATCAATCCATACCTCTACCTGAGAGACTGCAGGACTATGGAGACCTGAGGGAGCGCAGAACTATGGAGACCAGTCCCAAATCCATACCTCATCCTGAGAAACTACAGGGCTAAAGAGAGAGAGTGCTGGGTGGCTACAAGTCTTTGTCTTGAGCACCCATGTGCTGAGAATATGAGGGGAAGTTTCAATGCCCTGCCTGACAGCCCACTTACACAGTGGCAAAGTCCTCACAGAGACACAGCTGAGGATGTGCTGGTTGAAGTAAAGCCTGCCTACACCTGAGTATCTGTGTGTATGAGTGGCTGTGTGTGCACCTACATGCTTGTGTGTGTGCATGTTACATTTACATTACATTTATTCATTTGGTAGACACTTTATTCAAAGCAACTTACAAGTGAGGCAGAGTACAACACAAGCAAAAAGCCATATAAGGAGTCAACAATATTAGAAGTGCTGCATGAACTGCTACATCCGGACACCTCGCTCCACCCACCAACAGAACAAAAGGCCCACGCTCCTCACAATGACGCTTTTCCATCATCGCCCCCCAGTGGTGGAATGAACTCCCCACCCCCCTGAGAACAACTCCTTTACCCCAACCCTTCAGACGTGCCCTGAAGACACACCTCTTCAGACTCTACCTGGACTAATACCTCTGCCACTTTGACCTTGTAACTTTGACGTTGTAAATCTGACTCCTGTCTTGTACATGTTGCTCACTTACCTAGGTAGTATAGCGGTACTTTATTGTTCCTGTAATTGTATTTGATATGCAATCCTAGTTCAGATTAGTTGGCTCACGACACTGACCTTGCGCTCAGCTTCAGCACTATTTGCATTGTATGACCTGTACACATCTTGCTCTTGTGCCTGTTGTTTGCCCACTATTTGCACTTTTGTACATCGCTTTGGATAAAAGCATCTGCCAAATGAATAAATGTAAATGTAAATGTAAATGAACAGGTTTCAATAGTCTCTAGCTCTCTATCTAGAGATACGAGTGCATTAAACCATTAGATTGGAATTTGGTGACTTTCCCTGTGAGGACACCTCTTTCAGACCCGTTGGATGTACACTGAGAGAGAGGACTGGCACTGGAGGTTTAGACCAGCCATGGACCAAACAAGACCACACGATCAAGCATCATCAGAGAGCAGTGTAGAGAGGAAGTCAGGGCTTCAAACAGCTTGTTGAACAATGCGAGGAACCCCACAGCTTTAACACCCTGTGAGCGTGGATCAGAACTCCTCCACTAAAGACATAATAAGATGCAAACTCTACTGTAACTGACCTGAATAACGATGTTTGTAAACAGTAACATATGCCAAGGGCAAGTGGGCGGGGTCAGGCCTGCTGATGTCATTCATCCCGGCAGAGTGTAGCGAAGATGTGGTTTAAGAACGCCCAGCTCTGTCAGCTCCTCTCTGTTGTGCGTCAGCGACCTCAGACCAGCGCCTCGTGCCCGTGTCTGACCAGGCCCCCGTCGAGCCCTGTACTCCAGAGCGTAATCCTTCGGGTGAGTCTCCTGGTGGTGGTTCCCAGAAAAGGGAAACTTTAACGGGATGTGCTCTGGGGAGATTAGGAGGGGATTATCCCTCTGGGGCTCATCCACGACTGATACCGCGCCAGCCGTGCGAAGAGAAACAGCGTCCGGCACCGGTCTCGACAAACAACTTGTTTTTCCACTCCGTATTTTGCTCCTGTCCTCTGTCACAGAGTAGATAAAAAAAGCCAAAGGCACACCGGAGATGACTATTGAACTTTGACCTTAAAAGAGGCCTGAACGAGGGGAGCAGAGAAGTTCTGGGCTAGGGAGTGTTGGTACAAGTACACACACCTGAATTCACCTGTCTCTACCTGAGCTGCACTTCCGGACACACACACACACAATAAAGCCCTCCCTGATGTCTTCAATGTCAGTCATACCATACCATTATTATATACCTTATAGACATCACTATCCATTATTATATGCATTATGCACCCTTGCTTCCCCTGTTGATTTTTTTCCTGCATTCAGTGTGGATTCAAGCTGCGCTCCTCATACTGCCCTTCCCTGGTGTTTGATTTTTAACGCAGCATGTAAATGCAGGACACTCAGCCAGTACGGTCGATGCTGGGGTCACTGAGCATTGGCTAAAGGGAGAATGTACTCTTTACATTAGCACAGACACAAATCTGGAAGAGGGTGATCTTCCTGGTTATGATTTGTGATGCAGATGTTTCTCATGAAAACACCGGCTTCATTGCTTGTCCATGGACAACTTGAAAATGATCTTATGCTTAGAGCAAATCACTAGCCCAATATCATATGGATCACCCCTGTCAGCTTTAGTGATACAGCAGCCCAGAGCTCCCAGAACAATGACATGCTGTCCTCTTCATCTAAGGCTCTAGAGCAATGACATGCTGTTGTCTCCAGAAGGTTCTTTATTTTCTCATTTCAAGGAAGATTTTTTATCAGCTTTACATGTCCGGTCAAAAAAAAAAAAAAAAAAAAAAAAAAAGGTAAGCAATCTCAAAAACACCTTACATGAGCCAAGAGGGCCTGATCATGGACATAATAATAATAATGAGTTTACTAATGAAGTCTACAATGGGTAATATCCTATTGACCAATAATGGATAATATCCCAAATATAATATTGAACCCCATAATGGATAATATCCTATTGCCCAATAATGAATAATATCCAAAGTACTGAAGGTTATATACCACAGATATTATTAACTGTAATTCACAGGGATTGGCAAAAATACAAAGAAAGAATGAAACTAAAATTATTGCAGTATTACAATATTGCACTTTACACTCCTAGACTGAAAGAAAGAGGGAGAGGGTATGTGTGTGTGTGTGTTTGTGCATGAGAGTACAGTGTATGTCCCTACATTTTATTGTGCTTTTCAGACTTCCAGGAGATTAGATCAGAATGTCACAATCCCGTTAACCTTTCCTGACCTGATAAAGGGATAGTTGCTATTCACCTTCACCTGAGGCAGGCTTCAACCACACAGGTAACCTGTGGCTAATCACAAAGAGGGATAATCGTAGGCCTCACACTGTGGCAGTCCATCTACAGTACAGATAGGAGAGACATTTCAAAATGATCCTGATCATGTATTTCACTGTCGTGCAGGACTAACAAGCATGCCACTTTCAGCAAAGATCACTCATTAGCGACTGACTCATTTTTAATTGGCTGCACCTAGAGTGTTGTGGTAGCCTTTGTGCGACTCACTGTGTGTGAAATCAGCTTGGTTGTAACAGAAAGAAAAAAACAGCTGCTGAAAACACTCACTGATCTCTTGCTGCTATTCAATAGAATGGCCTGATCAAACCTTTTTTGTTTGTTATTATAGCTGTTTAATGTAACATGCACATTAATATAAGTATATATAAGCAAAATGGAGTTGCGTACTTACGGGTGATCCTTGCAGTTTTAAGGGCTTTATCAGTTCCAAATTCTCTGGCTCCACCACGGTCAGCTGATCTGCTCTCACTGTTCAACCCACATTGGATGCTTACAGCCCACAGGACACATCCACAGCTTCACAGTCTCAGCCTGCAAATTTCTAACAGTTCACTTCTGCTTTTCTTTTTGCACATAATCATGCAAAAAAATCTGTGAGGGTACACATCTTTCCATTCCGTTCCATTTGCTGAAGAGGACTTGCAGAAAAGAGACTACATTTAATCCAATGCACTCAATTAAAAACTTTGTGCTCAAAGGCCACACCTTCCAGAGAGGTGTATGAATCTGACCGACTGGGGTTTCCCTGAGTAAATGGCCTTCTGGTCAGGCACAGACATTACCACCTGCATGCAGTGCTCCTCCCAGAGGGGAAGACCCCTTACCCCTCCCCTCACCCCGGCATCTCTTGCATTACCTGGTGCTTTGGAATCAAAGCTGTAACATTCTTAATCCTGCTCTCACTGTTGTCTTTGAGGAGGATGCAGTGTGGGGATGCCCCCCTCCCTGAACCTTGTTATTTACTTTGCAACAGCCTGCGGGGGCAGGGGGCAGGGTTCTGGCCTAGGGCAGATAGGTTCTTTGTCTATCTCCGTGAAATTGCCAACGGGAGACTGGCAGGCACATATAGCCCCAGACTGTCCCCTGGGCATGTGGTCCTTCTCAGACAAGCATGTTAACAGGTTGTTTACAAACAGTGCAGTAATGTCACACTCTGGGCACGTGAGTAGGGTTGAGGGCCCGGTCTCTCTGGTCTCTGATTTTCCAAGTAGTCTCTCTCTCACCAGCTGGTAGTTACACTGGCTTTGTATGTGCCCTGATCTAGGACCACTCACATAGCTTATGTGAATGTATTATCTGTTCATACAGATCGGTATTTGTGCTTCAGGTTAAGCACCTCACATAAGGATACAACTCAAGTGCCCATCTGAGCTTCTGAACCTGAATCTGGTCTCACATCCTGACCCCTATGGCACTGTGCTGTGCTTGTGGAAGTGCAGGTGGGACAGGTGTGATGACAGTTTGAAATCTGACCTTTTCCTCAATACAGCTACTTGAGGTGCTTCAAAGAGGGATAAGTTATTCAGAAAATATCTATTCAAGAAACTGCTCTATGTAGCAATGCGGCACATATTAAATGTGCCAGCCAAATGCAGCAATATGGCACTCTGTTTAAATTGCCAGCCAAATATGTCAAAAAGCACATGGGGTTGCAAAAAAGGTAGGAGTACAGAGGCCCAGCCCATAGCAATGGCCTGCCCACCTCATCTCGTACCTGGACACCCACCCTACGTGCTCCCCTTCCTGAAAGCTCAAAAACACTACTGTACACATGACACGCTACCACAAAACCCCACCCTGTGTTTCAAAACCGCACGCACGTGTGGGTGTGTGGGTGTGACAGACACATTTGAAAAACAACAACAACAACAACAGCCACCCGCACAAAACAGCAGAAAGGAAATGAAAACTGAAAGAGAGGTTGTGAAAGGCCCCGGGTTCCCGCATGTTTACCCGTCAGGTGACTCTTTTTAGCGCTCCCTGGGGCCACACCCCCGCGGCGAGCACGTGCAAGCATTTCTGTGCGGGAGCTATTGCTCAACCATGCGCGGGGCATTCCGGCTCGGACCATAATACAGAGCCGCGGCCCCTTTCTGCAGCCTGTCACAGCGATCGCCGCTCGCGCTGCCTGACATGTCGACAATGGCCGCCCCAAAATGCATCTCTCTGCATGCAAACGGTCCACCAGAAAAAGGAGGCGGAAGGTGGCTAGACTGTCACACAGCCTCAGAGTCAGGGACTGAAATGTCAGACTCTGGGGGTTTTGGTTGTAAATGCTCTGAGTGATTGACGCATGGGTTCTAAGATGCAGCATGCTGCCAGTGTGTCTTTTTCTTGTTTGATTTTCCCTTGTTTACACCCTTACTGGAATGACCACTTGTGTGTTTTAAAATTGCCTCATTGCCTCACTGCAAAATCCTCTGCTCTCATGTAAAAGTGTGCCAGGCGCAACCTATGACTGCCTGACTAATCGCTGGAGAGCGGTGGAATGGAGGAGGAGCCCTGACAGTGCAAGCACCCAGAACGAAGCCAATGTCCTGTTGGTAACTGCAGGGCTGCGGACCTGGGCATAGGTTGTGTCTTACTGTAAGCCTCAGTCTTTGTTCAGAGAGAGCACCTTTGAGAGAGCAGTGAGGAAAATGTGCCTGCAACCCTTGAACAGCCTCCCCTTCAGCTACCTGTAGCTGTTTAATGCACTACACCCCACAGTGTGCAACATGTCAGTATGGCGGAGACATGGGCTTGTGATATCATGTTGCTTATGTGCTCATAGACAACAAAAAGAAAGACTCTTAGGTTATGTAATCATTGACTCTCTGATCAACCCAACAGCGAGCTTGTCTTTGAAGTTTAACAAAAGGGTGGTCTTTGTGGGATTTAATCATTCAAATGACGGGCATTTCAAAATGATCCTGTCAAAAAACATCCTGTCACAAAAGCTGAATAGAAGTATTGTCTACAGTATACTAGCAGTAGACCCATTACTTCCTGATTAAGGATTGATTGCCATAAAAAAAACCTCTATAATGGGGCACATATCAAATATCTCAGGCTGGATGAACCAAATTATTTGCCCCTGAAGATTACGATAGCCGAGGAGTTTGGTTTAATGGTGAAACAGTAAAAAGTAATGCCTATACAAACGTCACTTTTGAAGGTCCCAGGTGTCTCTCTCATTTGTTAGGAGAGAGGAAAACCTCTCAGATAAAACAGCCAGGCGGTTCTACAGTCTCATTTACGATGAGTTACATAACTGTCAGAAGGGCCAGTTGTTTATCTGACCCTCATAATGTGCTTCACAGCCAGGCATAGTGGAGTTGGAACAGCGCACAGGAGCTGCCAAACACGCAAGGGATAACGTGTTTTTCCCCTTCGGAGTTTAGTGTGCTCTGGCCACGTTCTGACACAGTTTTGGTGGCTCAAAACACTGTTGTCAGGGCGATGCGATATTAAAACCGTGAGGGGGTTGAAAAGGGGGCCTGGGGTGTGCTGACGGAGGCACTCCCTCTCTGCATTTTCACAGCAGACTGCCTCTGATGCTTTGACGTTTGAAAGGAAACTTCCAGAGGCTCACTCTCTCTCTCAACAGTGTTCACAATAACAACAGGAATCTGCATTCCACCAAAGCACAGGGCCTCGGATAAGCTGGCCCTGAATAAATAACAGGCTCATTATTCACAAAGCCTTGTCCTCAAAAGTCTCATTCTTGGAAAAATGGGTTTGATCAGGTGATCGATGAGATTTTCTGTCAGGTTTGCGTAACTGAGCTGTCCGTATGGATGAGGTGCAGACCTTGGCACAAAAGCTCTTCTGTGTGGGTCCTGGGTCTGTTCCTCTGGAGGGAAGATGTGGGAGGTGATGATGGCACGGCAAACACAATGTTTTTTAATGGAAAGTATGATGCGTGTTTTGATAGGATTTGAGGTAAACCCTGTATGAGGTCGTCCAGAACTGGCTGTTGCCCAGTGGAAATAAGTCTGCCACGGCCACCGACCCCTCTCTGGGGCCAATGCTGGAGAGCAGACATATTGGAGAAACCGGCAGAGTGACGTCAGAAAACACCACAGACTGGGGAGGTACTGTAGGGGCTTCTGTAATGGAGATAAAACAAGAAAAAGCCTAATGGTTCTCAGAGGAGAGCACATGCCTGCCACTGGGAACAGCTGTGGTGAATAACAGAGAATCGTGACCCTGAGGTCAGGAGACAGTTGCCTGTTATTTTCTGGCTTTGATTGACCTGTATTGAGAAAAAAAGGTCTTTTTAAGCATGGCCATGGGTCATTTGGCTCCTCGCAAAATCCAATTTTTTAAAGAATACGACTGACCAATACAAATTATAGCCTGTTAATGTTTTAAAATATCAGAAATTAAATAGCCTGGCTGAAGATCTCAAAGCATTTGCTTTATTGTAATGAGCAAATTGAGCAAAGAAAATGAGCAAATTGGGATATTTAGCTCCTTTGAAGCTATGTTTTCAATTTCTCTGGCTTAACATTGTCAGCTTATAGCTCTAAAATACTTCTTCTAGATGTTTATCTGCATTGTACCATTTTCAGCTTGATAGGCCAAAACCAAGTCTCGAAACTCCTGATTCCTGGGCTTCTTAATTCTTCTGTATATGTTCTTTGCTTTTTATATTTTCCCACTTCCACAGTGTAATTAATGCCAGCCTACCAGTGATGACTACTGTCAGACTCCATTTGAGAGCAACAGCTTACTAGGTATAATAGTCTGGTGCTGAGACTTTGCACAGCATGTAGTCGAATGCTGTAAAACTGTAATGTACACTACAGCAACCTGCTGACTACCCATGATAAAGAGGTTAGCTTAATGAGGCCAGGACTGGCGGTGGACAGGGGAAAACTTTCTGCTCCTGGAACCCTTCAAATGGATTCTTTCAGCTTACACCATGAGGGAAATGTACAATGTGATAATGTGTTTACATGAGATACATTTGCAGTGTATGATATTTGTATCATAGATATAGGACAGCAGTGTGCATTGCTTTGGCCAGGGCACCGGATATTGAACAGCCTTCAGCTTTGAGGCAGGGCTGGTGAGCGGGAAGGAAGGGGGGTGCATTAATTTCTGCAGATAAAAGTAATGTAAAACCATGTAATAAGAACAGCTCGACCAAGGAAACGATTCCACTTGGGAGGGACGTGTGCTACAGAACCAGTCGGCACAACCTATACCAGGAAAGAGAAAAGCAGATGGGCAGGCTTGTTTTCTCCTTCGTTTCACATGATGGGGTGAGGGGGAACGTGTTGGACTGCGGGTTGGGTCTTAATTGCTGCTGGGGGGAGGAGATTTATGAATGTGTTTATGGTTTAATCCATCGCCATGGAGTCACTCTGCGGAGCACGCCCTCTGCATGTGCAGCTCCCTTATTGATGGCCTCTTCACCATCTAACCTACTTACTAAACTTAGTTTATGGCCCTCCTGTTCCCCCGTTATCAGGATGTGATCACTGTAAATCCGAAGGTCCGGGACGGCCCGTCGCGGGCCTGGCCCCCGAGCGCCCCCTGTGACACCTGTCCCGTTTATTTACAGACCTGTTTTATGGCCCCCTCCTGCCCTCCGTGGCTTGTCAGGAGGGTAAGTGACAGTAATATGCCAAAATAGCATACTGCATCCAAAAAAAATTCAAATGGATTGCTGCATACCTCACCTAAATTGATCTTATGTCATATAAAATACACTAAATACATCCACGTTGTTTGAGTAAGAAGTAAATTGCACCCCTATAAATGCATACCAGTGGACTGTAACGATTTAACTAGTAACCTGTCTGCTTGCATTAAAGAAGTTATATCAGGAGACCGTAACCTTGTGCCAGAGAAAGGAACCTGGGGCATTCGTAAAATCTAGATTGCTCAGTAAAAATTGTGGCTCATCCATAGTAGTGCTATAGGATTGTGATGGTAGTGCCATTTTAATATCAATAGACATTGACAAAGACAACATTCTCCTCCGTATTACCTTATATGGTATACTTTGCAAAAAATAAAGAGATTACAGACAAAGGACAAGAGAGGGAAGATCAAAGGGGAAGGGTGAGAATTTTAAATATTTTGTACAGATTAAATAAGAATCTAACAATAACATACTATAAAATATTACAAAGCACAGGCTTTTGAAAAAGATCTTAAATTCCCTGACAATGAAACATTTTCATAAGCATTTGAAAGAAAGAAACGGCAAAAAATGGTGGCTTTACATTTCAAGTGCTCATTAAAAGCATGAAATGGAGGACACGCTACGGTAACACTAGGATCAGATGATGGGACTCCTCCGCTCTCATTCACAAATAACAGTGCAACAAAGCAAAGCAGAGGGCCACAGAAATAGCTGAATTCGGAGTGCACAATGTGTGCTGGCAAGGAGCTGACAACAGCAGCCTTCTGTTGCTGTTAATCAGGGTGAAGTGTAAGGCCACTGGAGACAAAGACCCTTCCAAGCACCCCTCTCAGATCTGAGGCAAAACTCTGTCATCTCAGCTCTATGGTACTGGAGCTACAGTGAAGAACCTCCACACAGGGTCAGTTCACTGACCCAGTCTGGAAGCAGAGATGCCCAGTGAAGGGAGTGTTTTGATGTCAGTCACAAGCTAGTTTCATATGACCCCTTCTCACGGAGGCTGTGGTGCATCAGACAGCAGCTCTCAAGTGCAGTATTATAGGATGTTCCACAATGTGACAGTAGTAGCAGTTTCCACTTCGTTCAACAAAATGGTCATACGCATAAATGACGCATTATATGGTACAGAATTTAAATGAGCACATATCAAGGGGCCATATGCAATACAGGCTCTGTTCAGGCCTCTAGCCAATCAGGAGCATTTAAAAAGGTATTGTATATAAATGAGGAGTCTGCAAGGAGGGCCCTCCCTGGAGCCTGAAGCAGTCCCTTTGTCTGCTTATTTCCAGATTGAAGGCATGCTGTAGTTATGGTTCTCACTTATAGCAATATGTAACTGGGAGCACTCTGGGAACATGGGTATTGACTGTACAGAAGAGGACAGTTAAGCTGAGGGTACAGGGCACAATAATAACATTGCCTGATATACTGTCTGGATAATCAAGGTAATACATTTAGGTGGAAAAAACTAAACTATTGGACATTGCTGGTGGTCAGTTACTGTACAGGTTCCAATGGAGAGGGATACAGGCGTTGTAAAGGATGCACTGACAAAGCCCAGCGCAGGATCCGTACTCCTGGGTAATGTCAACAGAAATATTTACCTTTAACGCAGAAGCGTCCCATCGGAAATCTTCCACTAGACCCTTGTGGAAATTTACAGGCGGGGGCCAGCGTACAGGGTGAGAATGGACCTGCTGGCTTCTGTTGACATTAACTGCAGATGCAGAGTAGGTCTCGGCTTTGAAGGGCAATGAGGCAGTTGGTTCCTGGATGTGGATGTATTAGATGTTGAACAACAGAGTCGGTCTGTTATTTTTAGCAGGATCAGAGCTCTGGTGGTAAATAACCCAACATGGATATGTTGCACCAGACAGAGAGGTAAAAACCAGCCAGCCCTGGCCTTGTGGCTGTAGTCAGCTTTACAGGCTGGACTTGGACTTTGACAGGGACAAGGCAGAGAACTGCTTGTCTCTAATCTGCAAAACAAGAGAAACAATAATTCACTCCTAATATTGAATTTCATTATCCTCAAACGATCTTATCACAAGAACATTTCATTCTGAATTACATTATTCTGGAGGAGCAACAGTGACACAGAACATAAACAGAGCAAAATATTTTATTTCCCTATTCCCCAATTATTTCACATTTTTAGGTCTCTTTTCTCTCAGAGTTCTGATGTCTAATTGAAGACACTCTTCACGGGCCCACTGTACATAGGTTTTTGCTGTAAAGGGAAAACAAAGGAAAACCATGTGAAACTTAATCTATTCATAAAGAAGACACATCAAAGCAATGGAAATGCATGAAACATTCATTTGTTTCTTAGAAATCACAGATAGCCACGCTTTGCTTCTTCTGCTTCTCTACCATGTGTCTGGTGTTAATTAGCCCTGGGATATAGAGATCAGATTCAAGCTGGTACAATGGTTTTCTCTCAAACCTGTGCCTCACAACAGAAACTCTGCAGTTAGTACTCATTAACAGTCAGTCATGAATTAATAAACTCCAGTAACCCCACCCCCAGAGAGGGTGTTAAATGCTCAATGAGCAACAGGAACTTGACAATAACAACCCAGCTGTTTACCCCACATCTTTGATTTCATAACCAAACACCAGCAGGGTGTGATTAGTGTGGTGATGGGTCTATGCCAATTAGTGGTGGAACAGAGGAACTTCCTGGAACTGTGATTCTTTGTGAAATATGTGCCTCCTCATACTTGATGGTAATGATCTTCTCCATGCTCTCAGTGCACCCACTACCACAAGGCATACCTCAAGGCTCAGTACTTGGCCAGTACTCTTCTCCCTCTATACCAGATCACTGGTACTCTGCAGCTGGCGCTTGAATTTCACTCTCTTTCTCTTGCTCTGATATAATTCTGGCATGGTATTATAGACGTCTTGCCACGGATGAATGGCCATCAAGTGAAGCTGGACCTCTCTTGTGCATCAGCTCCCAACAAACTGGCCATCAACCCTAAAGCCCTGCAGGTGGGCTTCTGTAGCTAGACAATATAAGAGCAGTTATATGTAACTACTTGCCAGACAATACACTGGCAAGCTAATACAACATAAAACAAAGCCAGTGATTAAATATACACACTGAGCACAGTGACATCATGAGCTACTATCCTGCAGGCATCCCCAGAATGCAGTGTGCTGGTGCACAGGACTGGAACAAATGAGGCAGAGGTGAAACAGCTGAGCAGAGGGGTGCAGGAGAGGCGTTTTGACTCAAAGGCTGTTGGATCGTTTTGAAGGCTCTCCAATCACTCACACTCACATTTACATACATTCTATCACTTTGCAGACACTCTTATCCAGGATGACTTACGAAGCAAAGGTACAGAACTGCACATGAGGTGACCTAATCCTAACCTTCACTGCACATGCCGAGTCCAAGCGACTAGACTCAACATTTCTACTGCTAAGTGTCTGCCAGCCCTGGACCTCACTGTCTCCCTGGAGAGGGCCATCCTGACCCTCACTACAGATCACAGCAGTGCATTCACCTCCCACTGCACCTCTCAGCACTGACCCACACCTGCTGTTTCTTCACATCCAGCAAGAAAAATCTCACCGTTTCCCACCACCTGCATTATTATGCCTAATGGACCAGGTCCTAGTACTGTCACACCTCAACAAACGCACCTCCGAGCTGACCTGCCTACCATCCAGAGCTGTGTGGTTGTGTCGGTCCTCTCCATTGCCACTAGGGCACTCCACTCTTTACCTTCCTCTGCTAGTAACCATAGACTGTACTCACCTCAAAACATTGCTGCTGGAATTCCAGACCCTAAAAAATACTGGCCCCATGTATATTTACATTTTGGCATAGAATTAGGATGGCTAAGACACTCAGGGCCTTCTGAACTCTCACCTCTACCTTAGATTGTATGTGGATCTGCCCTGATCTGCTGGTTGACTGGGGTCCCAAAGCCTGTTTTACTTTCTTTAATAGACGACAGCTAGCCACAAGGACTAAGGTTTATGTAGGAGTTGTTAAACATAGAGGCTAGTGGGTTAATTGGACAAGGTGGTTCCGTCACCTCCGTGTTGAACGTTAGGTTGCTGTCAGCTATGAGTTGTAATGTATTTACTAAGTAGTTATGTATGTTTTAAGCTACATTTTCCAATGCACTGTGAGAAGTATCTGCCAGATAAATACCTTAATAATGGAGCAACATTAAATATAACTGACACATTTCCTCTCAGGGTGTCCACTCCAACAGGCTTCCAATGAGCTTTTCCAGACCTGTCTAAGGACAGAGTGTCTTTCCCCCGGGCAAACCCAGCTACCTTTCAGAAGAACCAATTTCACCTGGAATGGCGTCTGGATGGAGCCATTCTCGAAAGAGGTGTTCCACAGACGAGTAGGGGGGTTCTGCTGATTGTCAGGCAGTTTCAGGGAAGAGAACGCGTGTCTCCAGACAGGTCTGCTCCATCTGTCTGGATGGAGACGTTCTTGGAATCTCACTGCGAAAGGGGGAGAAAAAACCAGATGCTCTCGCCTGAGATGAAGCACCAACGCTGCCATTATCGGTGCAGCACTCTAATGGGGCGCGGGGGTGTAATTCTGAGAGAAAGGTGAGCGTGGTCTTGCCTCTCCGCATGTGCTGAGTGCTGGCTGCGAGGAGATTTCCTCCTTTACGTGTTTGCCTTATTATTCTTCTCCTCCATCACTGTCACTGTAAGTGAGAAATAACACGAGGCCCCCATTGACCCCGCCTCACCTTCGACTCGGCAGCAAACAGCAGCTGAATTGAAAATATCAACTTTGGACCGAGCCATTATTGGGACCAAATTCTATGAAAAATGGGGCTGTTACTGGAAAACAAACACAGTGGGGAGGGAAGAAACCTCATCACTGGATTCTGGGAGACAGGCGTGCGATTCATTCGTGAAAAGTACCACTTTTTCTAAATGGATAAATTCTAAATGAGATATGGGGGAAATACTGCATTACAGTGTACAGCATTTATAAGAATTGCATGTCTGGGATGATTTGATTACTACAGGCTGTTGATTCTTAAAAGCAGAATTCCAATGAAAATTCCAATGAATTGATAAAATTGACATGTTTTCAGCAATTGAACAAAATATAATTGAATGTACAGTTGTGTGCTCCTTCATAAAATACAATAAAAATAACCATGACTCACATCAATTATTTGAATGCCACTGTGCAATGCTGTTATTCAGTTAATGTCTGTCACTAAATTAAAAAAAAAAAAAAAAAAAAACCTCTAATTTTTGAGTGTCTCCATGGTAATACTGCCTTGGTGGTAAACGGTTTATTCCTCTCATTCTTCGAGGTGCTTATGATGGTCTTCGAAACTTAAACAGTGTAGGCCATGGAATGTCTAATATCACTTCATCTCTCTGGTGAGCCTCATATCTATCTTACCGTAAGACTAAAGAAGGCAACATTAATTATCTACAGAAAGCGTCTTCCTTTCTTGCAATGTCAAATGGCACCATCCAGGCACATCCAGCTGAACACAGGACACTTAGCTACACAACCTTTTGTATTTAAATTATTTTAAACACTAGATGCTTTAGTAATTAGGGGGAGATATAACATGAAATATAAATGTATTCAAATTCTACACTGACTACTTTAATTATCATGTCTCTTTGCACCTGACTGAATGTTAGTGAGCCCAAAATTATATTCTTATAAGTGAATTCTTGGTTATTATATTTACTGAAAACAGTATCAGTATAGGGTTGATTCTGTCCATGCTTACATTAGTATGTCTTACTGTAAAAGTGGAGTGCACTGTTGAACATCATCCTTAGCTTTCTGTTTGTGTAAAGCTATAGAAGTAACAACTGCCAGACTCCACAACTGTAATGTTTTTACCGTAGGAATTTCACCTCTTAGCAATGGCAAAATGTGATATATGTCACATATCGATCATTTGGTGAATGTTGAATGTAACGTTATTCAAAATAGTTACTGTCACCATAAATTCATGGCAGGGGGTGGATTGTATTTGTAATGCCTATTCTGCAGGGTTAATTTACTCTTTTCAGATATGGCTGATGCCTTTATTGTTATAATGACAGATATATATATATACAGGGGTAGGTTTATTACACTGAAGCGGAAAAGTTTACTGTAAGATGGTACTGGAAGATAGAGAACAGACAGGCATTCTGAAGACAGAGAAGAAGAAACATGTTATTTACTGTGTTCTTTGTGAAATTTTTGACTGTGTGTCATCCTTCCTTGAAGGACGCCGGGGGGGGGTGGGGTTCAGAGTATACGTGTCTGCAGCTGTTGAATTATTAAAGAGCCAACAGCAGCAGAGGAGGCAATTATTGCACGGTTTGCATTGTTCGGGCGCGTCCTGCCACCTCCGCCTCACTCCGAGGCGAGAGCGGAGCCTGTGTCAGCACGGCAGACTCTTCCCCCCCACCAAACCGGCCCGTCACGGCTCCCCGGGGGGTGGGGGCCGGCAGCGGGTCGTGACCTTTCGGGAGGATGAATGAACGTGTCACGCTACGCCCCGTCTCGCGCGCGCGGGGGACGACGCGGCGGTGACGGGCCCCGCCGGTCGGGACACCCGCTGCCGTGGAGATGCGGGGACGATGGGGAAACGCGCTGACGCCTGAGGTGCTGCCTCGGCAGTACCGCGGCCCGCGGTCGTCTCCGCCGTCCCGGGAGAGGGGCCGCGCCTCCGCGCACATTCAGCAAGCTGCCTCCATGAAGAGAACTGGTGATTTATTCTGATCTTTGATTTCCACAACATACCAGTGGAAAAAAGGCATCCATACCATGCAAATAATACATACGTATGAACTGTCTTACAGCTCCACGGCAGGATTAAAAGACTCATCCTCCATGCTGCCGGGGTGAAATGGAATCGGTTGACCTTAAGGTCATTCATGGAGTCAGATAGAATCAATCTGTGCTCATTTCACTCACCACACCGCATCGACTGTGAACAGAACGTTTGTGTTTTGTGATTGAAGCAAGCATTGCTGACCAGACAACAGAATGCCTGGTCCCTGCTTTTCTATCATTGGCCCAACTGATGGGCTTCTCTACCTTAATGCAGAGGTAGGGCATTGCAGCAGTCATGTGTCGTACCTTGTGGGGAAGGAGTGTGTGCGTGATTGTGTGTATGTGTGCATGGGTGAGTGAGCGACTGAACGAATAAGTGAGTGATAGCATGGCGGATATAAAGGTACTTCTTTAGGTCAGCAGGCCAAAATAACATGCAGCAAACCCTGGGACAGGTGTGACCACAGTGGGAACCGTGCCACTGAGGAATAAAACCTCAAGTCAGTGCTGGATCTACGTGCCACTTGCATCTAGTGACAGACAAAACACTGTTTCATACTTAATACATGTCTGCTCTGCCATGATGCATTGGCAGTGACTGGCATGGAACTCAGTTCATACTAGAGAAATAGTCTGATTTAAAATGGGCATGCCAAAATCATGTGATGCACAGCTGTTAACAGAATCTGAAAACCCTTCAATGTTGTTGAAAACTAAAACCAACTGTTCTAAGACCCCAATCAGTAGAGAACAGAACTGCTGCTGAGAAAGGGGAAGGCGATGATACAATAATAACTTTTTAAAACTTGGGATGGTTTTCTCTGATAAAACAAAATTATAAAGTATCTTGTTTCTTCAGACACATAAAAATGGGACACCACCATAAAAACTATATTGAAGAAAATTATTGCTTATCTTGAAAGACTTGGCATTCCCATCTCTTCCCTTTGTAAAGTCTTGAAATGAATCAGATAATCCAGACCCGAAGCACATCTCCAATGCATCCATGTTATACGGGGAGAATTCCTCTGTATGAACTTTGTAGATCTGCTCCTCATCTGGATGAGCTAAGAGCTGGACAGGGAATGAGGTGCCATCATGATCACAGACCATCCAGTCTGAGCTGCTTTGATTTCCTGCATGTGCTGAGGTCTACAACCAGAAGAAGAATTGGGGTTAAGGACCTTGTTGCTGTAGCTATTGTGCACGTTACCAGGAGTAAGAGAAACATGATCCTCTGAAACTTATTTTTCATTTCAGTTAGAAATCTGACACCACACGGGATTGTGGGATTCCTCACATGTGTCCTCTCTTTATTCCTAAAGCCACTGCTCCCCTGGCCTCATTCACAGACTCTACCCAGCTTTATTTATGCTTCCAAAGGAATATAGTCCCCTCAGGCCACTGGTGAAAAAGGCTTGCTTGGCGCTTCCTTTAGTCTTTGATGTAGCATTTGCTGGGGGACCAATGGCACAAGGACCATAATATGGTGCACTACAGTTTAAAGGTCCCCTAATCATGTTTCATGGGTGAACATTACATAATCATAGCAAAGGCTTGCTTTGTGATGACAGCACAAGGCATTGGTTTATTGTTGGGGAGTAAACACATGGGGCTTGTAGGGAGATTATATGACCTGTATGTCATGCCGGCTTCCTGCATTTTGCGCCTTTGCATTGTGTTACAGTGTGCATCATTTCAGCTCTGGGCCTAGGAAATGGCAGGCACCGTATCATTTTGCTGAGAACAAAAGGGAAATCATTCATGGACAATACTTAGCCAGGCCATGACTGACACAAACTGTGAGAACAAGCAGTTTACCCACATTTATTCATTTCATAATAATTTACCACCATGCATAGTTCTTTTTCCTGAATCACTATTGAACTAGTGAAAATGCACATCAGCTGAACAGAGAATGAAGGGGAGCCTTCACCACCTCTCCCTAAGTGTTGTGTCAATTATTGGTTAATTGGTCACACGTGTGTGACTTGTTTGGGGAACCAGTCTATTGGCTAACGAGTCACACCTGATTAATTGGAGGCTGATTAAATACAGGTGTGGATGGAGAACAGGAGGGAAGGCTTGTTTTGCCCCTGCTGGTGGTTTGCATAGGCTGGTTTCTTTGTTTTGTTGTTTGGTTTTACAAATAAATTATTGTTTCTTTTAACCTTTGGTTCTTTTCTGCTCGTTTATGGGAGAAGTGTTGGCCAGCTTCTCTGCAGAGAGCCAGTCAAAGGCTTTATGGGTTTATGTGACGGATCAAAGCAGTAGAATCTCACTGATGGCATGTTGATTATGGCAAAGCCAAAGTCTACAAGAGCCTTGGTAAAGAGACAATGGAAGGGAGGGATTCACCCTGAGGATCCACTCGTGAAATGATATGAAACAAAATGAAACCATAGGCACGCTATCATAGCCAGCCAGTGCAGTGTGGGTGGGGCGGAGAAACTAGTAAACCTATCAAAGCCAATCTGTACAATAGGCATGGAGTGGGGCCACGTGATGAGGCAGGGATGAGCTGTTGCATCAGCTTGTCAAAGTTGGTACTTCGCTTTTTAAAACGGAGTCTGATACATAAACTAAAATAAACAGCAATAGTTAAATATTACTGTCAATGGATATAATTACTCACTTTTGTGTTTGAGGTCTACTGATCATCGTCTTCTGAATGTCCATGGTGACACCTGTTGATCACAGGAACATCCCTCACGGTGAGTTCTGTGAATCCCCCCCACAAACCTCTCTTTTGACAATATTCTCAGAGAGGAGGAGTGTTTACATTGATGGTCGACACCATTAAAGGCACTTAGGGTTGTTTTTTTAGATAATGGCTTTTTAGATAAATCCATTTCAGGCTCCAATTAAATATACAAGTGAAATGATGACTCTGAAGTTTAGTATTGATATTTTTAAGAGCACATTGTCCTCACATAACCTTCTATTCCCCGTAATTCAGTCAATAACTTCCCAGATAACACTGACCTTTTCAGAGCATTGCTTTAATCTTAAAGGTACCGGCGAGGTCTTTATATGTGAGCTGGGTCCTAAATCATAAAGCTATGATATTTCGTAAAGTGCCTTGGCATTCTTTCAGCAGGTCCCTATCAAATTTGTGAAAAAAAAAAAAGCAACGTATAGTAGAATCAATGCATGACACATCATCTCTTGAACTCACTACCACAAAATCATCTTAAAAAGATATCACACTACAATTCTAATTACAACAAAGAAGCGAGTGCTGTATACTTAGAGCCTTAAATATTATAATCAGATATGCAGTGTATATTAGCCCCTCTCAGAAACTGCCTCTGCTCTTTCAGGGTCTTGGGCACAATGCATGTAACCTTCACATGAGATCCGAATCATTTTGGTGTCATCATGGTAGAATGCACACACTTCTATTATGTTGAGATTTCCTTCGGACTGCTTGAAATCAGCAGAGGCCAGAACAGTCTGTCTTATTTTTGGCCGCCTATGTGAATGCCGATATCCAATATGAAAATAATCACTTTTTCTGTTTGCATTATCAGTAGCGTTTATTATTGCTGCTAATTATGTTAATTAGCACTTACTATGTTAATCAGTATACTAAATTCTTGTGACTGCTTAATTGCATTTTATTTGCAAAACAGTTTAAAAAGAACTAAAATATGTTAAAATCCAGATTTGAATATGTTTAAATATTCCTTTTCCATATCCGAATTTACATTACAATACTCAATTGTTGTTAGACTGCATTTATTATTGCCTCTTTGTTCTGAAAGCACTGATTAAATGCTGATTGTTTTTAGTTTCACCTTCTTTTTTGGTCTGTTATTTTATCAGTTTCCAGATTCAACATAAGAAAGCAAAGCTAGAAAAAGAAATACAAAATTCGAAAAATGGAAAACAAAAAATGAAACTGAAAGCAAAACAATACAAAACAACAACAACAACAAAAAACAGTTACATGTCTCAAGAGTCTCTCTATCCTACAACCTGGAATCTGTTTCCCCAGCGATCCTACCAGCCCTGTGCACTGAGAATAATTCAGCAAATTCAAACAAGCAAATGTTATTCCCCAAGAGCCAATGTTAGTACAGATTTTAAAAAAACCAACTGCGAGAGTTGACAAAGCTTGAAAAAGCTATAGAAATTGTAGCAACAGTATTAAATGGACAACAACAAACACACACACACACACACACACACACACACACACACACACACACACATTTGCATGCACATATGCTCACATGCTTTTTTTATTCTCCTGGCAGCCAATGGTGCTGAGTCCCTCATCCACCCATTCATCATCATCAGTCAGTTACCTCTCTCACCCGCTGACCATAGCCTCCAGTACCTGTTGCCTTATGTGATGATAAGGGATGCTGAAGGACATATGAGATGAGCAGAAGTTTAGAATCACAGCTGGGGTCCTGAAAGCCCAACATGGGATCAGTGGCCTTGTAATCCTGGTTCTGCCTTAGGTTTGCTAGATTTCTGTCTTGTGTTTGGGATGGCAGAATCAATGGAGACCCGCACACATGTCACGCACATACATGAAAGAGAAAAGTCAGACCTTATCAAAAAGCAACAAAATACTTTTTTTAGTGTTGCAGTGGTGGTATTTGGTTGTTTTTTTGTCATCTATTTTTAATGCTAGCTTTTAAGTGCCATACATCAGTATTCTTCCATATTGCCTCAGTTCACCTAGTGAGAAAATCAACAAAGTCAGTGGATCAAAATAATTTCTAACAAATCTAAAATTCACCTTATGTTTTTGCCACCATCTCTACATATGTTTCTGCAGAGACATCATCAAATCATTTACATTATGAAACCACATGTATTTCTAATTAATGTGATCGAGTCCCTTTGATATTTCTCACCAGGAGTACAGCGTGATATAATAAAATAAAAATACAGCCATTACATACGCTACTGTGTCAACAGCATTCTTTCGCACATCCGCTCCAGGACATTCTTGCATTAAGCAAAAGCAGACCTAACATTGAGCCCCCCAGTGCCCATATTCTGAGATCGTTGAACGCTTATTGTGGCACTATTCTGACAGATGATTATGTCCATTTTAGCACTCTAGATGATAAATCTGACCTGGCTAGTTTTGAGAGGAGGACATTGTAGTTCAGTGTCCTTTTTGTCTAAGGATATAGCTCCTTCAGCAGTGGCCATTTGGCAGTTTCTGTGAAGTTTGCATTACAAGCTAATGGTATGCAGGGAAGGAGAAATGCCTAGAGAAAGCATTTGCTCAACAACCACTTTCTCTTGAGTTATAACTGGCAGTATACTAATAAGTGATTGGCTGATTTCAAAGTGGTCGCTACACTTAAATATAATAGATACTGTACATCCACTTCACTGTGCTTTATGTTGTTATTTAGCCACTTTGGACTCCTTTGGATTATTTTCTGATAAATCAAAATGTATGAATTGTCACCATCCCAATGCCAGTGTCACCCAGTGTGGGACATTATATCTGAAATGAAGGCACACATGGGACAATATGACCTCAAAAAATTGTATGCACTGAGAGGCACAGTCACGACAGGCCAGGTAAGGGTGTCATGTCACTCTTACTTCAATTTCACTCATTTATTTTGTCCGTTGTCAACTCACACGGCCACTTAAAACTAATATAAAAAAAAAACGAAATAATGTTTACTCTTGGAGGAATGAGAGGCCACAAAACAAGCTCCTGTTAATGTGAATTTGCCACCCTGTCACCCACAGCGAATCCTGAAGAGCAAATTCGCCTCCACTTCAGGCAGTTTGTGAAAATAAGCAAAGATGCAAACGATTGCAACATGCAAGTTACTAAAACCAGAAACAGGAGGAACCAGTCACAAACAACAACGCGTGAGGCAGTGCTGAATTTAAGACGAATGGATTGAGCCATGTCCTATTGCAAAGTTTCTTGGCTGATGAGATCATGAGTCAATTTACAAGCTTTCATGGCACTCTGACATTTAGATGTGCCGTGTGTGCTTCTATCCGGTGAAAAACACCAGCTAACGGCAGGCACACACTTTCCAGCCACAAATCAAACGGTGACAAGACAAACATATTGTAAAATGAAATTTCCATTTATTCACGCACAGGTCATTGGCTCCGCAAATTGAATTATTGAGCCCATTTCAATAAGTCACTTTCAATTCTGCACTGTTATGTACATTCGCACACCCAGCCATAAACCACGCATATGGACCCGCAATGTGCGAATATGGAGTATGAGAATTCATATTCATTGATCTTTCGAGGGCCACACAGACGGTATACACAACCACAAAAAAGGGGACCTCCATAATTCAACAGAGCTTGAAGAGATGAAATGATTCAAACCCCAGCCTGTAATGCATAAAAGAACACATAAAATAATCTTCGCACGCATATAAATCGGAAGATTGAACAAAAACACGGAGTCACATGTTCCAGGCGTTGATTAACCCTTTCAGCTGCGCACTACCTCCCCCAGCCCCCTTGTGTAATTTATTTCATGTGCTGGCGCATTGATGTGTGCTGAATGTGTTTCTCCTCGTTTGCCGCCGCTTGTCCAAGTGGAAATAATCCTCGGGGGTATAAAGATGTCATCCTTTGATGAAGATTGATCTTGGTTTTAATCCCGTAACGGTCTAGGTGTAAATGTGTTTACAGCAGACGCTGATCGGCCTTATCAAATCGAGGCAGGTGTGTTCTCCACGCTCTTTCAAGGCGCCTGTTTACAGTCCTCAGGAAGCTATTTGATGGGAAACGGCTGCGCCGCTCCGATGGAGATGCATGCAAACGAAGGCTCCGCCTCCCTCACGTGGCCCCCGCCTTTGCGCGTTGAGCCGAGCCGTGCGCGGCGAGCCGGGATCCCGTTTTGGCACGAACCCGCGGGCTCCGTGACACACCTGCTGTTTTGGTGGAGCATTTTCAGGGCGCGGCCCAGTCATGCCTGCCTCTCACGTGGCGGGACACGGCTGTGTGAGCTGTCGGGAGGAGCGCGCCGTCCCCGGCGCTTTGGACAGGCACGCCCCAAATTTAGAGATTAGAGAGCGGGGACCGGTGAGACGTGAGAGGCAATGGACACACGCCCAGGAGCTGCAGGCTTGCGTGCTGCGAAGTGGAACTCCCAGCTGGAGAGGCGCACACGCAGACAGTGCATGGGATCAACGCCTGCCAGGAACAGGGAGCCCAGCCAGAGGTTCCTGAAGCTGGCCTTCTGCCCGTCAGGATCGTCCCGGCCAAGGGCACACATCCTCGCCGCGCTTCCAGCAGTGAAGCAACATCAGGTTGACGTGTACAGAGTGTTACGAGCAGAAAATGGTGATTAATGTATTGTACTACACTTAAAAGCTGCTTAACGTGTTCTGACAGAGATCCAGGCGCTCTGAAGCTGCTGAGATATTTATGGAGCTGAACCTCACCAACGCTGGTGTATAAGTTACACCTCTGTGCATGTTGGACATCGCTTTGTGTCCCCAAACTTAGGAAACGACTACACCCTCTTGAGTAGCCCCACAAATATGACCGTTACAGATTCTAGATTCAAAACAGTTTCTTCTGTGAAGGGTTGCATGCTTTGTTGAACCCTTTCTTGTATGTGCTGCTTAAGGGAAAAAAAGGCAAAAATTCTCCAGTCGGTCTCTGAAGCAGAGCAGATGACTGGCTGTGCCTGATGCCTTGTGCATCGTGTCAAATTCATTTCACCGGGGTGGGCAGAGGCAGCTGACAAACTGAAGGACACCAGGAGGGCGGGGTAGGAACCTTTACCCTTAAACGCATCAATTCCTTTGCTACTCACAGACATGACAGAAGCGTCTCATTTCCTGTACCCTGTGACCTCCGAGGCAGAATACACAAAGCAGAGCTTCCACAGCAGCCAAAGAGCAGCCACGGAGGGCGCAGGAACACCAGGGGGGTCGACGGAACATTAATAGAACCGGGGCCTCCCAAGCAGACCTTTGAAAATTTCATCCTGGCATTATTGCTTAATCCATGCCAGCATGAAATATTGATGAGGGGCTTCCACAGACATTCTCCGTCGAGGGTCCTCGACGCGCTAATCAAAGACACCGCGGATCCGTGTCATGCATAAATGCAGAGGGCCGGCAGACCGGCGGCCACGGTCGAGAGAGGCACCAGTGGCCGCGTGACTGATGTCTCCCCCTCCCTCGGGCTCATCGCTCCGACTGTCACTCACTGGAACGCACCCCTCAGACAATCTGACGTGGGACGTGCGGACAGGAGGAGTGCCACCGGCCTATGCGGAGGTTCTTTTACTCTGGGGAGGGGCAAAGGTCATGTGACTTCCTGACGGACACCTCTAGGCCCGTTGTAGTAGGTGGTGGCTGCTGACACCTACCCGCCGCCCTGCCTCTCGGCCATTGTGATGACACCTAGCCGTTGTCACGGTGCTGACAATGAAGTCGCTTGGCGGGTTGTGGGTGATGGACGACGGGTGACATGAATTCCGGCACGTTCACAGCCCTATTCACGAAGAAGAGAAAAGCGTCCGTTCTGTGTGCAGCCGAACATGCTTTGCAAGCTAAAAGCGATGGCAGTAGGAAACCTTCAAAGCAACGTTGTTGTGTGATTTGTTTAAATGTTGTGTGATTTGTTTAAATGTTAAATGATTCACATATAAGTGGATATACAATAATGTATAAATCATATTAAAGATTTAAAAACATCCCTTTAAAATGTAATAACTACTATAATAAGCAAATCTGCAAAGAGCATGGTTGCCCTTGGGTCATTGTGAAGAGAAAAAAATCAATAGTTACACTGATCCGCATAAAGAGCTTTCAACATCCATTCCAGTGGAGATAGAAATTTCATTAATAAGCTACAGTGCTATAATGTACGTAAGAATAAACCCCAGGATTAGTCTTTGATTGAATGTGTGCCAATAAAGATAAAAGACTCATAAAATGTTAATAACTTAATCTCTTGTACACCTGTAATGCTCTCAAAAGAACCTTTTAATTATGCCAGTAAGTTTAAGCGGTTCACATTTTTCAAGTATGAAAAAGGCTCTGTGCGATGTTGAGCAGGTCTAATATTTCCATAGATTGTAAGTCAAGAGATGATGTTTTTATGAATTTTGGACAGATTACCGCTGTGGTTACAGACATGTTCCATGTTTGGAGGTTGCATTCGTCAGGGGTATGTTACAGTAGGTGGGGTTGTCTCTCAGTGGTTACTCTTGCACGGTGCATGACCTTGAGTTCCCCCAAAATCTTGGCTTACAGCCTGTGGTCCATCACTCTGGAATTTTTAATAACGTTCTGCAGCCTCACCCAGACTACATCCAGAAGCTGCCCCAGTCTCTCATCCAGCAATCAATCTGTTTCCTTTGGACAACATAACATGCAACATATGGGAATGGTATTTAGGTTTAGAGAGCAGCGCCATGAAGATTTATTTTCAGTGGTAACTTGCAATAATGATACTGTGCACAATGTTTTAAGTAAATGTGATTTTTTTTTTGTCTGCTATTTTGTTTCCTTATCTGACAGACAGGGGCATCTGAGGGTCAAATAAATAACGCATAATGATAATGGGATTATCATTCACTGCATAACTTGCCAATGTGCGTTAGTGCCCTGCATCGCTGTGATCATAATCTAGGGACTAGATGCAGAAATAAGCGTCGAGTGTCGTCACTGTGAGTGTGTGTGAAACTGATTATTAGAGCAGGCATACTGAGGGTTAATATCTGGGAAGGTGTGGATTTGGGGTTGGGGGTGGGTGCAGTCAGAAAGAAGTCCTTGACGCCAGGTAAAAAAATAACACATCAAAGGCAAATTGTCTTAATAGCAGAGCCACACATTTCCTATTGCTGGTGCAATACTCCATAACATGTGACATCTTGAACTGGCAGAGGTAAGTCCAAGCCAGCTGACAACCTTATATTAATTATACTAATAATACATGAAAGGGTTTGCTTGAATAGGAGGCAATGTGCAGTGTTAATATCTACCATGTGGGATTTTGACTGATTTCTCTATTAAGTGAATCGTCTGAATTTCCCTAGCCTTGCTGTTGAAACCAGTTTACATGATTCTTTCAGATACAAAATACAGACATTATATTTATTATGAAATGACTGCTGTACATTCCTCTGCAAAATGCAATATAATTGTAATGAATATGTTCATTATATTCTCTTGTGTCTCTACAGAATACATATAACTAATTAAGAGCTGTGACTCAAGCGATTAATCTAAAGACAAATGCATTTCTGAGCTCAGGAAATCTTGTAGCCAGTAATACAAAGTGAATTTGATTTGTTGTAAATATTTGTGGTTATTAGGAATATTTTTCAGCTTCTGCATCTTAGTCATAGCTCAAACTTGTCTGGCTTTTTCAAACACATATACAGTATATCCAAAATGTACAAGACTGCTCATTGACTTACAGCCATTGTATTACAACAGAAGTGTTACAACAGAAGCTTGTAGATGCACACACTCAAATATATACATATTTCTGTTTTATGTAACAATATTAATACATCCCCAGATTGTATCCTTTGAGTAATCAATTTGACACAATATACCTTGACTGAGACACAACCGAAATTTCAAAAACTGAGTTTCTAAAAACACAAACAACCCTAACACAGTACCGCGTGGTCTTTTATTTGCAGTGGCTAATGTTTCAATGTTTCTTTCTTGCTTTCACTTGATTCCAACTCGTAATCCTCTGTGAAGGCAATGACAACCAAGTGTTTGTCTTTACGTCCCTTTGTTTCATTCATGCACCTGCTGCAGCTTTTTCAGGTGTACAAATGCTGTTTTCTATTGAAAGTGAGTCAGAAAGGCAGGAGCATGCTGTGCTGGAAGCCAGTGTTATAGGGTTGTAGACAACACTACATAAATATGCCTCTGCTCCAAAAAAAAAAAAAAAAAAATCCAGCACCTCTTTTTTCTGCTACAGTCTTTCACTGAAATAGTCTAACAAATGGCATTGCATTAGTTATTTGCCTTGTACGGATCAGCTTACATATCATCCATTTATACAGCTGGATATTTAATGAGGCAATTTAGGTTAAATACTTTGCTTAAGGGCACAGCAGCAGCATGCTACCTGCTCCTTACCACTACACCGCACAGCTGACCATAAATCATTAAATAAGTAAGAGCCGAAAGGCTACTTTAATTAGCTAATACCCTTTTTGAGAAATTGGTGGTATAAATCATAGAGGAGCAGTAGTTCATTGGAGACTGCTCTCTCTGTCCCACACACATAGCCTTTGTTTTCCCCCTGACTGCCATAAGAATAAGGAGAGTTACATGTCGCTCAGCCCGACACAAATTAACTGCCGATTAAAATGCATCATTCTGCATATACACTCCCAAAGCATTGTGCAGCAGTCTGGGTGTGTTGCCATACCATCCCTCTTTCTTTCATGTTTGTGTGCTTTTTCTTCACCTTTTTACTTTATTTCCTTGGTTTTGTTTATTTTTTTATTCTGTAGTTATTCTTCTAGTTGACCGAGAAGTCAAAGGGTATCTCTCTCTCTCTCAAACCTCAGACTGGCCCAAACTTAAAATGCTGCATTTGCATTGCAAGCACAAGATATTGTGCTGCCAGTGCACAACACCCTCAAAGCAACAAATTTTCTCTCCCTCTCGCCCATACTCTTGCTCTGTCTCGCTCTCTCTCTGGGCAGCGAATAGCAGGCACACCCTCGTGGATGTCCAGTCCTGCAGGAACGCTGTTGTTTCCAGCCGCGGACGGCGCGGTCACGCCTGCAGCGTCGCCATGCAGGAGACCGTGACGTTCCACGAGAGTGGTGGCGTCGCGTTCATATCCATCACGTTCCCTCACGCCCATGTCAGAGCATGACAGCTGGCAGGCTCCGGTGTGGTGCCACCCTGGATACTCCACTGTGAGCCAATGGCGCTGGTCCACTGCTTAGGATAGCCTCCCTTTGGGTGATAACATAAAGCCTCAGCCCAACAACACTAGACAACTCAATTCACTTCAGTTCAGCTCAAGCCAATTCAATTAAAAGTTGCTTGATTGGCCCGTAATACATTGTGTAATTATCACGTTATCTAATACATGAATAGAAAATACAGGAACAATTACCAAATAAATAATGTATCTAAGCTAATAGACAAGTATTTTTGTTATTAAATGATAAACAATAACTGGTTACTCATTGTCCCTCAGGCTACAGCAGACTAGTATACCTAATCTCCAGTTATTCTCTCTCTCCTTCCCTCTCAGCTGGTACATACCTACTTTAAATCAGTACTGAACTCTCCAAATAGATGTGCTGTTACTTCAATAAAATTTTACTTAAGTGTAAGTAAAACTACTCGTGTAAAAACTACTCAACTAAAAGAGCTCATTTAAAAAGTAATCTAAGTAAAAGTAATTTAGTTGCTTGAAAGTCTCATGCAGAGACTTTAAAAAGAAAGAGAGGAAATTTATGTACAGAAGTTATTTTAATGCAGCAAGACACAACTGTAAAAACACAGGATGTGTCAGAAGAATATACTATTATCATTTTAAAATAAATTTTCAAAGCAATGTATTCATAAAACATTTTACATAAAAGAAAGTGCATAAACAATAACCAGGCTTCAGTAAACTCCAGACTCCAACTTTTAGACTAATACAAGAACCTAGAGCCCAGCTGTACTGGACATGACTAACAAATTAGACAGTGCCATTTGGCTGATTGTCTGTATTTATCTGCAATCATGTGTAACAAGTTACCATTATCAATTAGCAGGTGCAAGATGATGTTAAGCAGGTAGGTAAAAGCTAGCTAACGTTAGCTACTTACTGTGTTGATGCCACGATATAATGTTCCGAATTTTCTTAATTAATTGATTCATAATTAATTGATAATTCCGCTATGGATGCCCTAGTATTAACTAACTACTGTTGACAGATGTACCTTGGTGGCCAGCATAACAGTCGCCTCAGTCCTTGACCTATCTGCTCATTTCTTTTGATAGTAGTTAGTAGGAGTTACACGACTTCAGATTTTTTAAAGTCGACAGTTATGTGATGAAAGTCGAGTCAACGTCAACCGATGATGGACGTTCACACCGGGAGCAGCGAGAGCGTCAAAATTCGCTCTGGCTGCCCTGCCAACAACGCTGTCGAAGAAGGGGACATTCTGACGTAGGACAAACAAACGTGTCGAAACAAATGTGTTGACCAGTATAGCTGTGTGTGCCACCATACATATTCAATGCCACATTTAATGCCAATTTCGAGGTATTCGAGGAGCTTGCAGCACTACAAAGCCTCAAAGGCACAACAACTGGCAGAGACATTTTTGACAAGGTTTGTCGAACCATTGGAGACTTGGGACTTGACTGGGCAAAGGTAGCCAGTATAACAACGGATGGAGCGCCAAGCATGGTTGGCTCTACTGGGGGACTAATCGGCCACATTAACTGGGAGATGGATGAGCAGGGACATGCATGACCATCGCAAATTCATTGCCTTATCCACCAGCAAGCGCTGTGCTGCAAAGTGGTTAAGTGGGAATCTGTTATGAAAGTCGTGGTGTCATGTGTGAACTTCATCCGGGCGAACGGACTTAACCATAGGCAGTTCCAAGAATCTCTCTCGGAGCAAGAGTGTGATTACGGAGATGTACTGTACCACATGGAAATCTGATGGCTAAGTTGCGGCAGAGTTTTGAAGCGCTTCCATCAGCTGCTTCCTGAGGTCGACGCGTTTCTTCAGCCAAAAGGCAGAACTGCCGTGGAGCTGACAGACCCAGAGTGGAAATGGCACCTTGCCTTTCTAACTGACGTGACAGAATGTCTCAGTGGTCTCAATCTGCAGCTACAAGGCAAGGGCAAACTATGACATGTACTCCCATATTAAGGCATTCCAGGTGAAACTACGGCTCCTTTTGCGAGAGGTGAGAGAGGGAAACTTTACTCATCTTGCTATAACGCAAAATGTAGCCACTGAGGACCCACAGGTACTGTTCCCTGTCACAAAATCGGGGAGGCACTGGAAATGTTGAAGACGGAGGTTGAGGTGAGATTCCGGGAGCTACATCTCAACGCGAAAGACATTCATATATTTCAGAACCCATTTGCTGCGGACATCTATGAGGCCCTGCCATCTCTTCAGCTTGAGTTGGCCCACTTACAAAGCTGTGATGCACTGAGAGATGCATTTGAGTCAGGCAGTTTGATTGACTTTTATGCTGCCCTGCCCAATGACACTTATCCGAACATTAAAATGCACGGCATCAAGATGTGCACAATCTTCAGCAGCACTTATATACGTGAGCAAACGTTCTCAAGGATGAAGCTTCTGAAAAGTCCAACGAGATCAAGACTCACTGATGAACATTTGCACCATTCATTGGGATTGGCTGTGACCAGTATGGAGCCTGACATCAACGTACTCGTCACAAAGATGCAAGCCCACAGTTCACATTAAGAAACTTGGAGAAGTAAGCTCTTTGTTTGTTTTTTCAATTGTCATATGTGATAAAAATGTCACCTATTTCAGTGATAATATTCTGAGAAATACCAAGTTATGAAGGTTGAATCTAATTATAGTAGGCAGTAATTATTATTTCCTTTTCAGACTTCATTTTTTATTCTATTCCTCTCATGGGCATAGCACCCATTATAGTAGGGACATGCACCCACTTTTTAAAATAGCATTTTTGTCCCCCTCACTTTTAAATGGGAAAAGAGCTGGGATGACCGGGCGGATATGTGGTGTTGGCAGACTTTAGGACTTTATGCGCATTGATGCTGTGTCAGTCACAGTCAGAGAAGGGAAGGAAGGCGAAGCTTTTCCCCCAAATCGCTGATTAGTCGCTAATTAATTAATAAGATTTCTAAAGGACTCATATTTTGGGACTTGTAATTCTTTTCCTTCGCTTGTTTCTTGTTCACTTGTTGAATTGTTCATACAAAGCCTGCAGAGTGCAAACTGCAGAGTTCTCACCAGAGCAGGTGAGAAGAAAGACTCAGACTGAGCGGCTCTGTCAGAATTTTCAGAATGTTCTGCACTCTGTCATACCTTAAGTATTACACTGCTTGCACTAAAATGTTTGAATAAAATGATTATAATGGTTGGATTGCTTAAGAATTAATAATAATAACAATAATAATAATGAATGGCTTAATAATAACGAGGGCTTCTTAAACAGAATTTATTTTTAGATTTTCTTTGTTAAAATGTTGTATTCTGACAGGATATATGTATACTTGCACACCAGATTTTCCAGTTTTGCAAATTTTCAACCCGTTTTCTAATTTAAATGTGAAATATGTACTGTTCAATATGCACAAACCTTATGTATGTCTCTATCAAACCTTATGTATTACACTACTTACACTAAATGGTTGAATAAAATGATGACAGTGGTTGGAATGCTTAAGAATGTTTGATTTTTTTAAAATTCTAGTTATCTCCCTATTATGTTTTATATAAAACTTTGACAATGTGCCATGGCAATGTAAAATAAACCCAGCTAACAATGGTATATAAACAGACTGCAATATATCATGAGATGTAATGGGTTAATATTCAACTAAGGTAGACCTGTTGTTGTCCACAGTACTATTTACTGTTCCTGACATGCTCCGGCCCTCCCAAAGAGCCAAACAGAGTGATCTGGCCCTCCTAAGAAAAAGTTTGGGGAACCTGCTCTACATGTTTCTGCAAGTTTGATGCTGTGGTATGCAAAGCTTAGGCTGCATGATGATACTGTCACCTTTCCTATGCTTGAATGTCAACTGGTCATTCAGATACGGCCAGAGGTTCTCATCTTTTTCTCCTTCATCATAATGTGAAAAATCAGAGAGAGTCTCCTCCACTTCCATGCTTTCTTCTACACAACACCCACATTTTTTTTTTAAAGTACAATACTTCATTAAAACATACTTAAGTAAAAGTAAAATTACCGACTTAAAGTAAATAGGTACTTAAAGTAAATAATTACTTAAAAACATTTATACATGGAAAGCTACTCAATTACAGTAACGTGTGTATTTGTAATTTGTTACTTTCCACGTCTGCTTTTACTGACACTTCCATTGGCTTGAATTTCTTCATCAACATAAATGCCTGCCACTATTTAAGGGAATTAGTATGAAAGTGATTATGAAATTGATGCATGTATATGTAATAGTTTTTGTAATTGTCTTGTAATGGTTCTCACATATGCAGCAACACACTCATATACATACACCTGGTAGGGGATTCATATGTGTTCATATTCTCCACTCATATATCACAGGTCAAAAGCCCTGCCCCAGCCAGGACTTGAGCCTTTAGTAGATAAAAGGTACCACAGACTGCAGCCACAGTTAGAGGTCATTGCTACTGTGAATGTTTTTTAGGTTCTTTCAATTAAATCTGTCCAGGCTCACACAGACCCATATAGACCCATACAGTTGCACACAAACTCATACAGACTCACACAGATGCATACAGAGTCATACAGACTCATACAAATGCATACAGACTCACAGAGACTCATACAGACTCAGAGAGATCCATACAGACTCGCACAGACTTACATGGACTTGCATTCTCAGAAAGAACAAAGTGTGAAGATCACTGAAAAGTAGTGAGAATGTAGTGAGAATGTAGTAGTGAGAATGTAGTGAGAATGTAGTAGTGAGAATACTTGTTTTTTTATGTAATTAGCCGCAAGTGGAACGAAGTATAACCTTTAAAGAATGAATGAGGGGCCTTTGAGAGGTTAAACCTCTTTCATGACAAGTAAGCCTGGATCAGGATCCATTGATGCAAGGAGACGCCACTGAGAAACCTGAATATGTCATTTTTAATTTGTTTGCACAGATCACTGTCCTCAGGTGAGCTGTGCATATCCACGCAAGCCGCGGTGGAGTGGACTGCCAGGTCTGCAGGTGAGAGCACGAATAGAGACACAGCAGTGACTCACACGCAGGTGAGAGCGAAGAATTAACAGCCACTTCAAAGCGCAGGTAGGAGAATGGAGTGACTATTGTCTCACCAATGCGCAGGTGAGAGGACAGAGGGATACCTATGAGCTGACTCACAGATCCATCTCTTGAGTGGGTGGCCGCGATGAGTCACACCCTGCCTCTGAGGGTGCTCAGAGACACAAATCTGACATTTTAATGTGTGATGTTTGAGGGCCATGGAAGGTTCCCCTCTCCACACACTTTGTACTCACTTAGAGCGGGAGTCTGTTAAAAAAAAAAAAGAAAACCAGACACACACACACACACACACACTGCAGGAGAAGTCCCATGCATGATTTAACACGATATTTTTGTTTTTGTTTTCCTTGTGGGAGCTGCAATCAGACACGATTTAACCTCATTCCAAGTTGGAAATAGACAGAAAAACAAGCTAAAAAAAGACTGCCTCTGCTTCCTCACCTCCCTCTCTCCCTGCCTCCCTCTTAGGTCCATGTATAGTTTGGTTTCAGTTCTGTGTCACTCACAGTGAGTTTACCCAGTTCGAGTGGGAGAGACTGAGGGGATGTTGCTGAGCTTTCAGTGTGCCTCACTCGTATCTTGTTGCTGTTTAACTTTGGGGAGCAGAAACAGACACACATGCACATGCATGCGTGTGCACAGGTGCTGGGGTATGAAGAGCCCGGTTCTGGGAACGCGCTCAGAGGCTTAGCTGAAAATGCAAATCAGCCCTCATTTCCCTATTGCGCGCAGATCTGTCCTCCGGTACCGACACACACAGCAGCCGACAGATCAAAGGTTGACTGCCATGACATTTGCAACATTAGCAAGTGTGTCCTGTTTCAAATGGAACCAGCAAGAATAATTTGCATTTATTAAAGGCAGATTCCAAGTAAGGGGAAAAAAACTGCAATTTTTGTAGCAGGGGCATGTGTAACCACAACAGTGTTTTTTTTTCCTACACACCTTCAATTTCGAGAAGTATGTAAGAAAGGAGGATGTAAAGATGCATAGATAATTCTGCTACAATTTCAAATAAAGAAACAAACCACTGTGGAGGGACTTTTAACTGTAGTACAGGCACATCACAGCAGGTAATGAGAGGGGACTAGCCTTCACATGTGGCTTATGGAGAAAAGGACTGCAGAGGACAAAAACAACTGGAATTCTGAGGGGGTAAATAGACCAGGGTGTAGACCCCCCTGATGTTGACCTATACTGATGTTTTTTTTTAATGCAAAATTAATATGATTGTTAGATCATGTGATGTAAAAGTACTAAAATACTTAAAAATGCTACTACAGGGCTACCACATGCCTTAATATAATGACCTTTAGGTTTTAATGTTCTGATGAATTATTATGCAGCATAAAACACTGAAGGGCACGCATGGGTAGTTCCACCCAATATAGACCCAGCTGTTTATGTTAGGCATTGACGCATGGAAGAGATGTTAAACCAACACACACACACACACACACACACACACACACACACACACACACACACACACACACACACACAGAGTAATGTGCATGCAGAGTGACGTCCTGTCGTGGCACTGCCTTTCCGAACCTAGGAGATATGACATGTTGTACTCCTGCTAATCCTTTCATTAAATCCAGCCCCTCTGATCTAATGAGTCTAATGACTCTATTTCCTGTCTGCTCTTCCAGAATTAGAACGTCTCTATCTTTATAATTCCAAGTTGTGATTCTAATTCGCCCCCACGGTGTGGATGCTGAAGCTTGGCTGGTGCTCTGTCTGTCCATGGGGCAGTGACATACAAGCAGAAGAGGGGGATCCACCCCTGTACCCTTTCTGTGCTCTGTGCCTCTGTTTTTGGGAGATTTCAGATGGTAACAGTACTGTCCCTTCTGCTGCTCTTGGCTCAGCTAATCTGTCTTTGACAACACCCCTTTATATAACCACTCTTAATAACTCAGCCCCTTCCTGTGGCTACACTTAATAACTCACCTCCTTCCTATAGCTGCTCTTAATAAGTCAGCTCTTTCCTATAGCTACTCTTATTAACTCAGCCCCTTCCTACATCTACTCTTAATAATCCAACACCTTCTTGTATATTCTTAATAACTTATCCTGTTTTCTAAATATTCCTAATGGCTCAACCCCTTCCTATAACTACACAATAATTCAACCCATTCCTGTATGTTTTTAATAATAACTCAACCCCCTGTGATGTGACCTGGGACAGCATGTAGTAAGGTGTGGAAACTCGGGTGGGTCTCCCTGCACTCGTCCTTTGCTGCTCATCGGATTTCCCTCCCTCAAGTGACCCCATTGGATTGTGGGAGCCCGATGTTCACATGATATAATGCCTGCCACTGCTCTGACCCAATTTCTACGTCGTTATCGCACCTTAATGAAATTCTCTGCTACAACAAAAGGTCAAACCCAAGATGAATTTTCGCCTTGACAGTTCAACCTCTGCGTTCCCTTCAGAGATGCCGTGTTTATGTGCTACACCTTAGGTCCACATTGAGAGACTAATTGTGTGGAGCAATGCACTGGCTTGTTTGAAATTGAACAGGCCCTGCGTGCTTGGCCTCCCTCAGTTCCTATACCGTCTTCATGGCCCTCAGTGGCTATTGTGTGAACTACAAATGCTGTTGAGAAATTGTTTAAAAGTCAAAGGTGAGATAAACATGAAATGATTCCCACTGACCCAGCGTGTTTCAGTGTTAGTGCTGCAAAAAAAGCAGATGTATAGTGAATATCACAGATGGCCCTCCATATTGAAAAAGTAGTAGTAAAGTAGTAGAGTAGTATTAAAGCTGGGAACCACTTATTACAGGAAAATTCATTCTGAGGGCACTTGTGGTATCCACCACTGAGTCCCTAGAAGACACCAGAGGTGTTAGGGTCTGAACACTGACGAGACACAGGAATTCATTATCTATATGATTTTTTTTTTTAATTGCAGATGCCCTCATAGACCTACATAGGTTACAATTTCAAAGTCATGCATTTTAACAGCCGGACGAGTACTGGCAAAATACGCCTGAAGCACTTTGAGGGTATAGTGTAACTCACCTGGGAACTGAACCAATGATGTAGTCATTGCAATCCCAGATGGTGAATCACAACAGCACACTAGCAGTGTAGTGATGGATTACCAACCAGTTACCGACATGTTACAATCTCACATTAACAGGGAATCACAACACTGTGTCTGCTCTCTTTGTATTGTACTGCAAGTCCTTAAATTGTTACTGTCCTGTATCATACATTTCCACAGCAAGATATTTCAGATCTAAGACAGCATGCACTGGGCCGCCAGTGTGGAAGCTTCTGCTGACCATATTCCCTGTTAACATACATTGACTATGTTACTTTGATAATCAGAGGAAAAATGAAAACAATATTAAAAGTTATATTTTTATTAGATTTATTTACAACAATTTTAGAGCCTGTACCTCGTCAAATATATACTTCACCATGTACTTGAGAAGAAACTCAACAATGCAGCAGTGAAAACAGGAGAACCTAGAGCTGTCAAATTCATTACAGGGCTAATAGTATCTAAATGCAAACAAGATGAAAACTGTTCATCTGCAATGAGAATAGCCCAAAAAATAGACTGCGGTATTAATGCTTCCCCCCGACATCTTCTTAATTTTATTTATCCACACATGCGTTCTTTTGTGTGCATACATGCACAGTAACTCTTCTCAAGTTAGAAGCTATTATTTGGAGGAAATGGGAAAAGAATGTAGAAAATGGGATGGCATCTTAATAAATTCCTGACCTTTGGACTCCTGTGTTTCCCCCACACTGGTTATGTTCATTTGGAGGCTTGTCTGCTCAGCGTTTAGGACATTAGAGAGAAATCGGATGGCGATCACTCTGACCGGGAAGTCAAGGGCAGCCATGATTAGAGCAAAACGAAGATGGTTAGCTCTCATTGTGCAGGATAATGACACCGTTCTGCCCAATTGCCACGCTCCCCAGCTGAAGGCCCACCCCAAAGGCACCCTGCCCCCAGACAGACTGTCATTTGCACACATACAGGTGCAAAATTAATGTAAACAAAGAGGTCTGAGGAAATGAAATCTGGAGAAGGTCTTCTGTCCACGGTAATGCAGAAGGTCTGTAACGGAAAACAATCACTTGCACGTTGCGCTACGACTGACCTCTGCAGCACACAGGTATTGCCTATAACCATGGGTGCACAACACGTGGACCATTCTGACCCGTGCTTCCAGTAGACTCCACACACATGCACGCGCACGCACACACACACACACACACACACACACACACACACACACACACACACACACAAACACAAACACACAAACACACACACACTTGCACACGCACATGCACACATGCACACACGCACATGTTAACTCAGTTATAACCTACTTCCATCCTCCATTCTGGTTGCTGTGGGTGGGTTAATGAGCCTTGCATGAGCGGCATTAATTTGCAGCCTGTCGTGGTGGCAGGTAATGAGCTGGGACCAGGGCAAAGCCACCACCCTCGGTAGTGGCTCCACTCATCAGACACATTCGACTTGGGGTGGGAGGCTCCACACTGGGGAGGCCACCTCCACTCACGGCCAGATTAGCTGAGTTTGGGTTGAGACTGCGTCACTCTAGGAGCAGCTGGCTACCCCTGCTTGACGTGGCCAGGGCGTGGTTCTGTTTGGCAAAGGTAGGCATGTTTATAGGCCCAACAAGGGAGGAATCAGCTGAGGAGAATGGCACGTAAACAGTGCCATCTCCCACAGATAGGAACAATTTTAAACATTCTCTTTTCAAAAAGAGACTTTTTCCCACTGATTTTTGGAAGGAGGATTTTTTGCTAAATGTGATAGATGGAGATTTCTAGAACATACTGGCATGTGGGTAACGAGAGGCTGAAAAATGGCTCCTTGAGCTCCTGTTACATTAAACATGGTCAACGACTTTGCTTTTATTTTGGAAAGGAAGGCACTGTGTTCACACTGGAGTCTGATTCTTCTGTTGCTTATCCTAAGACGCTGAAGTACGTGTGACCTCTCTCAATAGAGTCTGTCCTTAGGAAGGATTGAGGAACGTGTGTGGTTGCCAAGGACATTACCTGACCAAATCGCTAGCCCTACAACTCCCATGCTGCCCACACACACACACACACACACACAAACACACAGACGCACACAGAGCTGTGCTACATGTGTAGGCTACCAAGTGTTTTATGATCATATGTCAGCTTTTTGGGGGGGAAGGGCATTGATTGTTTCAACAGTGCGGTTGAGCCCCCTGTTAAGTATCCATTAGCAGGTATTGTTTATTAAATCCTCCAACAGGAAAGGATGCAAATGGAATTAGAGCAGCACCCTGTTCATTATTAGCACTGTCTTTAACGTGTACCAAATTTACTCTGATCCCGGGATTAGAAATGCTTCTTTAATTCCTTAATAAGGAGCAGACTGGATCTTAATCTGGACAGTTTAGCAAATTAAAGTAATTGACCGAATGAAAACAAACAAAGCGGTGGCTGTAATCCTGCCCCAAGGATGCCAGGGGACAGACAGTCCACGGTCCTCCACATTGCCTCTGGACATTCACAGTCAAAGACCTCGACCATTTATTGACCAGGATTGCTCTGTCTGCTGCACACATTCCATGCATGGAGATCCATGGATATGCTTTTTAGAGGATTCAGTTCAACATCTTATTTTGTCATATGATAGATACAAAAGAAATATCACTTCTCACAGTCTTGAAGGAGAAAAACAACAAAACCATGGAAAAAGATATTACTTATTTAAAGGGCCCTTGGGATATGCAAGCCAGATTCCCCATGAGGAAGGATCCTTAAGAAAGCATGAAATATGTAATATTGTTTGAGAAAAGGGAACATATTCAGCCTGCACTACTCAACAAAAATAATCAGTCCCAGGGAAACTAATAGTGGTTGCATAGCATAAGGGTGTCTTGATCATGCGAGCATGTCATGACTCGAAAAAAAGTGAAATATTCAGCAGATTGCTATAAAAATGTATCTTGATTTCACTTATGCATAACTGGTCCTTTTGAACACATTCTCTTTATCACATTAATGTTCCTGACCCATGATGTGTTGTAGGGACTACTGGCTGGTGATCAATGTTCAGTACTTTGTATTAGAACAAGTAAAAGTCACTTCCATGTTTTCACTTTCACCACAGTTTCCCTGAATGATTACCTGGACCTGGATCTAAAACAGAATAAAACAACAAAAAACAATGGGGGAATCCTAAAGAGGCAGCAAACACACACTCACACGTGCACACACACACACACACACACACACACACACGCACGCACACACACACACACACACACACACAAACACGTACACTCACACATATGCACAAAAATGCACACATACAAAATGCACAAACTCACACATAAGCACGCACACACACACACACACACACACACACACACACACACACACGCACAAACACAAATGCATAACACACATACACACAAATCCACTCACTCCATCTGTGCTGCTGATATGTTCTGTGCTTTGGAGTGTAGTCTGAGAACAAGGTGTCAAGGTGCTCAAAGAGCCCTCCTGTCATTCTAGCCATGGCACAGTGTGGGCAGGGAGACCCAGTGTGGCTGGAGCTGATTGGCCAGAGCACTTGACGATCAAATTCAATAGGAGCTACCTAAAGACAGAACTTCTACATGGGATGTTCTACATGAGGTTTACAGTAGGCGCAACACCATCCCAAAAAACGTGGGAGTGCTACTTTCTCTGGAAAAATTGCAGGTCTGCCTAAATTGATCCTCTCTCATTCCCATTATAGCCCACAGTTTTCTATATTTATGACAATTAATGGCCCTGAAAGGGAGGTGCCATATCCTGCTTTCGCTCCATCATTATTTTGATCATGTGTCACTAGGAGAGCCATTTGAAGTCATCAAAATGGTTGAATTGAATACTATCTGGAAGCTCTGTGTTGCGGACGGTGGACCTCTTTCACCTTATGCCCCTGATAACAGACATAAGCTCAGCTCACCCACCACCAATGCTAACATTTATTGTAATATTTTGTATCTGAACTATTGCTATGGTAGGAATCAGTTAGTAAGGGTAGAAAGTGTCTGTACCACATCCCTCACCAGGTTCTTCCGGTAAGTAGGCCCACCAGAATCCTCCTTTTGAGGATCTGGTAAGGGGTGGGGCTTCAGGCACCACCTCTCCCGGTAGGCTGTCTAGGGTTTGAAGATGTCTGACTGCATTGGCTAGGCTGTGGGTCATAAGCACAGGCAGACAGACAGGGAAATTAACCAGGCCTTTAACCAGTCATCTGTTGAGCATATTTCAGGTCAACACACCTGCACATACTTTCATAAGCCTTTGTAAACTTCTCAAGGTGTGGTGATCACTCCAACATACACAACATGGCCAAAAGTATGTGGACACCTGACCATCACACCTATATGAGCTTATTGGACATCCCATTCCATAACTATGGGCATTAATATGGAGTTGACCACCCCCCCTTTTTGCAGCTATAACAGCCTCCACTCTTCTGGGAAGGCTTTCCACAAGATTTTGGAGTGTGTCTGAGGGAATTTGTGCCCATTCAGCCAAAAGACCATTTGTGAGGTCAGGCACTGATGTTGGATGAGAAGGCCTGGCTCTAAATCGGCATTCTAATTTATCCCAAAGGTGTTCAATGGGGTTGAGGTCAGGGCTCTGTGCAGGCCACTGGAGTTCCTCCACACCAAACTCGTCAAACCATGTCTTTATTTACATTTACATTTACATTTATTCATTTGGCAGACGCTTTTATCCAAAGCAACGTACAAAAGTGCAAATAGTGAGCAAACAACAGGCACAAGAGCAAGATGTGTACAGGTCATACAATGCAAATAGTGCTGAAGCTGAGCGCAAGGTCAGTGACGGGAGCCAACTAATCTGAACTAGGATTGCATCTCAAATACAATTACAGAAAAAATGGAGTACCGCTATACTACCTAGGTAAGTGAGCAACAAGTACAAGACAGGAGTCAGATTCTCAACGTCAAAGTTACAAGGTCGAAGAGGGAGAGGTATCAGTCCAGGTAGAGTCTGAAGAGGTGTGTCTTCAGCGCACGTCTGAAGGGTTGGATTGAAGGAGTTGTTCTCAGGGGGGTGGGGAGTTCATTCCACCACTGGGGGGCGATGATGGAAAAGCGTCATTGTGAGGAGTGTGGGCCTTTCGTTCTGTTGGTGGGTGGAGCGAGGCGTCCGGATGTAGCAGAGCGGAGTTGACGAGCTTTATGGACGTTGCTTTGTGCACAGGGGCACAGTCATGCTGGAACAGGAAAGGGCCTTCCCCAAACTGTTTCCACAAAGTTGGAAGCATACAATTGTATGCTGAAGCATTAATGTTACCCTTCATTGGACCTAAGGGGCCTAGCCCAAACCCTGAAAAACAGCTCCAGACCATTATGCCTCCTCCACCAAACTTTACATTAGGCACAGTGCATTCTGGTAGGTAGCGCTCTCCTGGCATCCCCCAAACCCAGATTCGTCCATCAGACTGCCAGATAGTGAAGCGTGATTCATCATTTCAGAGAACGTATTTCCACTGCTCCAGAGTCCAGTGGTGGCATGCTTTGCACCACTCCAGCCGTCGCTTGGCATTGTGCATAGTGATGTTGGGCTTGTGTGCAGCTGCTCGGCCATGGAAACCCATTTCATGAAGCTCCCGACGCACAGTTCTTGTGCTGATGTTGCAGCCAGAGACAGTTTGGAACTCTGTAGTGAGTGATTCAACAGAGGATATGCACTTCAGCACTCGGCGGCCCCGCTCTGTAAGTTTGCGTGGTCTACCACTTCGTGGCTGAGCTGTTGTTGCTCCTAGACGCTTCCACTTGACAATAATGGCACTTACAGTTGACTGGGGCAGATCTAGCAGGGCAGAAATTTCACAAACTGACTTGTGGCAAAGATGGCATCCTATGAGAGTGCCACGTTTAAAGTCACTGAGCTCTCCAGTACGACCCATTCTACTTCCAAGGTTTGTCTATGGAGATTGCATGGCCATGTGCTTGACTTTATGCACCTGATAACAATCGGTGTACCTGAAACACCTGAACTCAATAATTAGGAGGGGTGTCCACATAATTTTGGCCATATAGTGTACCTGCACTGCAGCTGCAGTCCTGCTTTTCCTCTTGACCTTCATGCAAAGCTGAGCATATTATTTTTGCAACATCTGTGGCCTCTTATCCTTCTCCTCACATAGATGGACATATGCACACGCACACACACATACATATCCATTCACAAACACCTGCTTGCTCTCACACTGACACACACACACTTTGCGCATATGTTCCAAATCAAGCTTTAAACCTCACTGAAAAACCCTGAGCCCCCTGTGTTTTGCCCTGTGTTTTCTCTGTCCGCTGGTGATTTAGAGCATGGTGGATGACACATGGCTGGCGGGCATTGGGGAGCACCTGAACCCCCAGCTCACGGCTGCGCTGTCAATGAGGCCTGGGCAGACAGCTCCTCCGCCTCCGGGACTCGCTGGGACAGCACGTTCCCAGCATGTCCTAAATGGCAGTGCTGGATTTCCCCTCCCTCCTGCCAGCCAGTTTCCAACAACGACCCAGGAATCCGAGCGGCGTGTCTCTGCGCGTCTCCGGTGCCCGCCGGAGTGAGTGGTCATGGACCTCCGGCCTGGGAGGGCTTAGTGCGCCAAAACCCCCTCTCTCAGATGCCCCTCACGTCCTTCCATTAGACTCGGGCACCAGCAGCCAGGCTTTCTGCCTCAATTCATCCATTCAAAGGAGGGAAAAAAACAGCTCTTTGAGCAAGAGACACTAATGACAACATGCGTTGAAGGGAACAAACAGGGGTCATTAATAATCTGCTCACATTCTCATTTTGTGAACCTACACACTATTCAAATGGAAACTATTTGTTATTTTAAGACTCAGTACGGAGAGAACGAATGTGTATTTAATTGGCATTTAATTGTCACGGCTAAAGTTAGGTTGCAATTTCCTCTACAGTTCTGTAAAATTCGAGTACACTACAGGAAGGAAGGCGGAGGACTAAGAATAACCCAACATAATCACTCTTAAGTAAAAACTCTATAAAGGCAAGAGGAAGTCCACCAGTGTGATAAACAGTACTGCATGGAGCACAGCTGTTCCTAGCTTCTGTGTGGCACTACGTTTAATGCATGGGGTTCCAGAAGTAACTCAGGGCCATGCATCACTGATGATGAGAAATGTTCTGCACTGTCTTCCTCCCATTCTTCATATGCCATTATTCAAACATGCGCAGACACAAAGACACTCATTTCCCAACCGGTTTTCCTGCACGTTTTATTGATGGCCATTTCGTCATGGCACTGACCACACCTACAAATAACACACTATGTAAGATTTATTACAAACCCATGTGTCAGACAGCCAATGAGATTAAAGACACACAAAAAGAGGAAGTCCTGTGAGTTTTGCTGTGCCTGGGCTTTGCGTAATTGTGCATTTGGTGGTTTGAGGAGGTGAATGACAAAACAGGTGGCTTGGGGACATAAGATGATGCATGTTTTGCATGGAATGTTGTAATGATGATTTGCTGGCCTGCAGAAATGTCAGTCTCTCATTTTTTAATACGTGGAAGGCTTCCAAACAGAGGTGAGTAAGTGGGGTTATGCAGTGACTGGAACATACAATGAACACAGGTGAGTGGGTCTATTTATTCTAGCAGGGACAGGTAAGGTAGACAAACTAAGGTTGGCCCTTCCCACTGAACACCCCTCTACATCTACCAGCTCTTCTGGGGAGCTATCTTTTTAATGATCCATTTTGTCAACCCACTGCCAAAAACATCCCCCACCAAAACTAATGAGAAATTTCATTTCAATGTAGATACCCTACAGAAAGATTAATGAGGGCAACCTTTGAGTCTGTTATTCTCCCCCCTGACAAAAATGTCCTATAGTTGGGCAATTTCGCAGAAAAGATCCCACAATAAACTGGATGGTCTTTCCTATATTGCTTTTCACAAAGACTACAAATTGAGGCTAAAGTGACTGAACAAACTGGATCGCTCAATGAGAGCACAGCAGTCGCGAGGGTCTGCATTACAGACAGGTGGAGAACTGGAATGACCAAGATTCCACCGTGACCAGCACTTGAACTTTTCAAAGCTGTCAAAGCCACCACCTATTGTAAAGATGTTAGCAGAGCTCTGCTTAGCATGCCACTTAGTGCTGATGGAGTTCCCCGCTTGGATGAGTGGAGTGTATTCACAGTACAGAGTGGGAACTGGCTGGTGCGTGGGCTTGTTCCGGTTACCAATCCAAGCCTGCGGCACCCTCACGCCTCTTGCCCCGCCCCCGTCAACGAGCCCACATCTTTCGGATTGGCACGGAGACCCCCCCGTATCCCTGAGTCACTCAGCCTCGGGGGTGGCCGTGAACCCCCCAGATCTATCCGTCTGTCTTACTCAATGCCTGCCTGGGATTAGACACGGCCGCCGTGCCGCTTTTTGGAAGAGCAGCTTAGCGGACACGTTCTCAGAGTCACGAGCCTCAAGCGTCCCACTCGGCCCCAGTTTCAATTTCATTTCGCTTTGCCAGCCTGACAAACATCCAATTGAGCTACCACAGTGCGCAGATATCAAAAGGAAAGATCAATATTAGCACAACAGCACAAGAACAAAGGAACTAAATAATTAAATGAAAGGCTGACTTAAAAAGGCAGAAACACAATACAGACAAATCAAATAGCATAAAACAGACTCTGTAACATGAATAGACAGTGTTGTGTTGTATTATATATAAGTGTTGAAAGTGTGATGGAGGGGCTTTTATGTGTCCCTCGCGACTGTCCCTCAGGCTGGGGCCAGCTGCTCGACGCTCGCCTTGAAGAGTCACACGTCTGACTTGGTTTGCCAAAAAAGCGAATCTTATTCTAAAGCCCAAACTGGGGTTGGGCGTGCGCACGCACACAGACACACACAGCTTTGACACAGAGAATCAGCAATGCCAAGATCCCCTCTGCTTAACATGTCACATTAGTGAAGTCTAGACTTAGTGTTTGACCTGAACATACCTTCCAAAGGAACTGTGCACATGGTTAAGCAACCAGCCAGCAGTCTGACTACATCCGGCTCTTTTTTCTAGTCCATTTTTACAAACGAACCCTCATTTCCCCAGAGTCAGATGGGGGTTGGGAATTAAACATAAATCATGCCAGACTCTAATTTGCATTTGGTCATATGACTTAGACAATGACTAATTGAGAGCCGTGACTGATAGTGACATCATCCAGGAGGTGTTTGACCCTCTTTCTTCCCCCATCTGCAATGTCTCATTCCATATAGCAAAACAAGCTCTTGTTTTGCTATATGGAAAATTAGGGTTAAGGGAGTCCACAGCGGAATGTGTCTGCGGACATAAATCTATGGGCGTTTTGCTAACATGCGTCACAAAACATATGAAAACCATCTAGGTCATGTAAAACGATTATTCAGCACTGAGATGAAATATTTAGATATTTTAGCTGTAATAGTTCAATTCAGCCTTAAAATGCATATGCAAAAAAAAAAGAAAAAAAAAAAGAAAACCATGTTCCTGACAAACACTAAAGCATACTCTTTCAGCCCTGACTGTATTGTTCATGGCTTTCAAACCACTGAATGAAATACATAAATTCAGAGATCTAAAACAGATTATCTCTCACTGGCAGAGGTAACAGAAGTAATCAAAAATCTAATTACTGGGGTGTTGGCTCAAAGCAAGATCAGGCATTTGTGTCTGATAAGATTCGAAACATTGCATTCTCAGCTGAAATGCTTTCTGTGAATTAAAAAGACAATTTCTCCTCTCCATTGTCTTTTATTTAACAGTCAGTTATGACAGTAAAAAAATCCTTAAGTAGGCCTTGGGTCCAAATGAGCCAACATTGATGACCTCCTTCTCCTAAATAGAGGTAAGTCTATCTGAAATACACTATGATATCATTTCAGTTCAATTCAATTCAAAATGCTTAATTTGTACGACATACAAGGTACACAATGCCAAAGAATAATCAGAAAACAGAAGAAGAAATTGTTTATTCATAATTTGAAATGTAATAATAATAGCAGTAAAGTGCGAAGGAGTAAGCAGGAATAAATAATGCTAATATTGCTCTTGATGAAGATGCAATACAGTGAACAAACATAATCAAATTGCTACTATAAATGCTACCATTCTGTATAGTCTTCCATCAAATGGATAGGGTTGAGATCAGTCACGAAATGCCTTTCATACAGACTCAGCCTCTACTTTCTATGAATATTAGCTGCATCTGAAATACTCTGTGTAGGAGCTTTCAGCATATGGACGTGGGAACCTCCCACACACCTCGGTGACTCACGCAAGCTTGGCGTGATGTCATCGGAAGCGCGTGCGGGCGTGGTGAAGGCGCTGGCACCAGGGCGAGGCAGCACACCTGCTGTGTTCCGCCTGTGAACCTCACCTGAACCTCACCTGAAGTGCTGGTCACGCCAGCCAATGCTTGAGGCATACACCCCGTTATTACCCGTTTATGCTCTTATAACATCAGTACACAAGAAGTGGTATGTGCGCAGGTACCATTGTGGAAGCAAACCTGCCTGACATATAAAGGAGCAAAATCATATATTCCAGATCACCACCTCAACCTTCCCCCAGGGATTGTCTCAGATTGCCAGCCATGGAACCTCCAGGGCAGGGACAGAGGAACTGGGGGTGATGGGCGCTTTGACTGAGTGGCCGGATTGAAGATGATCCCCCCGTCACTCGCCACCCGCCACTGCAGTTGTTTTTGCTATTGTATCCAGATAAGAGACCTTAATGCCAGGAACACATGTTGTCGTCGGCTTAGCACCGGGCCTGACACTTGAGTTCAGCAAAACACTGGCACAAACCCCCCCAAAAAAACAACAACACGGGGATCACACACAACATCAGGCGGCAAGAACAATGAGGGGGCCCACGCTCTGGAGGCCTCGTTAATCTGATCGCCACGGCATTAGCAGGCAGCTGCTCATTTCCGATGGGGTCCGCGCAGGGGCGAGAGGGATAAATCTGAGCCCCCCCACACCCCATCCAACTCGGCTCATCAGATTGAATATTTTAATCTTCTTTGCGAAAGATTATGAAACCAATCACGTCTTCCTGTGGGACACTGAGCTGCGGGGGGCTCTGGACTCGGGCCCGTCTGGGGAGGACGGGATCAAAGGTAGGCCGAGAGCTACCTCCCCCTCTGTAGGTAGTGCCCTGAACTCCGACAGCAATCTCAGAACTGCTGACTTTTGACGTGCCGCATGCAGATGCGCCCCTGGTCTGTTAACAGTGCACCCCAACACAGGGCTATACTCTTTGATCTGCTGTGTTTTCTGATATCGTGACATGATTATTACATCCTCTGAGGCAATTACTACAAACGTAACTCATGGTAAAATAATCTGACAGGAATTAAAATGTGTGCTCTCGTATGGTCCTGATCAGTCCAGTGTTGAGCTGCTCAATCAGACATAGAGAATACAATATCCCACCACTCCACTATACAGAAAACGCAACTCCAGTTGGTAAGGCCTGTGCAATTTTTGTACAACGCTTGGAATCCATCATGTTAATGCCACTCATTTATCCAAAGGTAGAAAACAAACAAAAATAATGGATGCAATCGAAAATTCATCACGGTGCTATTTAAAGCCTCGTAAATATTGGTGTAATAGACATTTAATTAACTCGTAAATTAATGTCCCACAGCACGTAAATCAAAAGCCAATGCTTACACACGGCCCAATAAAGCATATGTGAGGATGAGGCAGGGCAGATGGATTGCAATATTAGCCTGATGATGCGCATTTTACAGTTTACATTTCATGGGAGGAAGAATTACACACCTTACTGCATTTTTTACAGGGTATTGCGTTTTACAGACGAGCAGCTTATGAGTTAAACTCCCTACAAGCCCCCGATGTTCCAACATACGGGACAGAAGCTACCGTAATAAGAACATCATAAGTGTATTAATGAGCACAGGCCATTCAGAACATCTAGTCTCACCGTTCTGCCTGTAGCATACAGTGTCTCTAGCACTCTGACAAGCCTGGTCTTGAACTGTCTTTGCCTCCACTACCAATCCTGGTAAAATATCCTCTGATTGAAAAAAAAAATTTCCTAGTGTCAGGGTGAAATATATTTTTTACTAATTTCCATCTATCTTGTCTCGTTCTGCTGGAAACAGCGTACGTGGCCTCAGGGAAAGGATTGTATCGCGTTGCTGCTTCACAAGCTCGGGACGCGTCTTTGCTGGCATGGAATGAAACGTATCTCGTGCAGCGTGCCTTTATTTCCCTATTCAAACAATGACTAATGACTGAAACACGGATACAAAGGCAAGTGAATAGCCATTTAAATTCATAAGATTAGATAATAAAAAATACACAAGTACCACTGACTTTCATTCCCTAGCTTTTAAAAGTTGTCAGTAAACATTGTAAATGGATATAATGTTCCAACCAGATATAAAGTACAACATTTGTAAGGCTAGTGATAATGACCGGGCAGAACATAAAACAGTAACAAAAAAAAAACCATTAACGTAATATATTCTTAACAAAGTTGACGTAAGTAATGTTCTATATATTTTGTCACATGGCACAGGTTTTTTGTCTGTGTGTGTGTGTGTGTGTGTGCCCGCCCGCCGCAATGCTGAGAGAATATAATTGACTAACTATATTGTAGTGCAGCATTTATGTTAATGGTAACAGTAACTCTCCTATGTTCAATGAAACCTACACTGTTGTTTTGTAGTACATACCTCCAGGTTAAGATCATGTGGCCTGAAAAATGTTTATCTGAATGTGTTTTATATTGCTTGAAGTAATTGATTGCTTTAAAGTAATTTTGGTCTGTGCACTTTTCTCACATGCTCACATTCTCAGCCAAAAGGAACCGAAACTTCAATTCCTTCTGTTAATGTGAAGCCTCACCCCCATTAAGATCACAAATAAAACACCATACATCATTCAGTTATACTGTATTTGTTGCCCTTTGTGTGTATAGTAAGATATTAAATAATATTAATGTTGTCACTCTGCACCCTCACAATACCTGAATTACACTAAATACTTCTCTCTGGTTTGTTTCACGTACATGGTTTGTGTTGGTTTGTGTTGTTAAAATAATTTTCATAATACAATTGTTCTCAATATATTTGGCAGCCTCTGTGAACTGGCTGGCATCATTTAGCACTCTGTCATTTTTAATTACTCCCAAAATGTCTCCCTTTGCTTGTGCCATTAAAATCCATTATAACATTACATTTCACAATATAATGATGATTATACTATTTGTCATCTTTTAGAGAATGGTTACGTCACTAAGCACCCCAGCAATATCGGAATTACACCTAACATATCTCCTAACATAGGCCTAAGTCTGCTGTGTATAGTATGTTGCACACATCCTGTATACTCAGTTCGAAAGTGCTCTGTTTAATAATTTACATGTACATTTAATTAACGTTTACCGAATGAAAGAGACAAGTAGTCTTTATTAGTGCTTCTAGACAACCAAACAGTTCTGTGCGTGTGTATTTTGGTCAAGTTTCCGAGGGACAAATGACGCGAGCTCCATAAGCAGTGGACAGAGCTTTTGCTTAGTGATGCTTAGAATGGGTGTCAAGAGTTACCGCGGCCCCCACATGTGTTATTCCAATTGAAACTGCGTCACAACCAAAGCGGAGAGCGCATGTGACCAGTGTTTCCCCGGCGGAGGGGCTACCTCTTCTCGGAACCACTCATAACAGATTAAGGCAAACAGCGGGGACGTTGACTGCTTTTGCGGCACGTAGCAACAAAATAGAAACGCGAAAAACCACAGCAAACGGCTTTGTGAGCACGGGAAGCTCTGTTTTAACATCCTGGTGTCTTCTGGCGTGTCAGGTGTCCAGGAAAAACAATCGCGCGGCACCATCACAGTCTATTTCGCCCATATTTGTGCTATTTACATGGAGATCCAGGTTACAAATGGTTAGTGTTAAATTACAGAGCATATTACACCCGATTGTTCCTTTTTCATTTCACGCGGTACTTACAAGACAGTGAATTAGGCTAATCTGAAATGTTCTGATGAATCTAGACCATGTTATTTACTCACAGTAGGTTGCCGCAAAGCCAGCCAAATGATATTTATAAGGCAAAGTAGTCGCTAGAGGCAGTAGTGTCGAGCAGCTAGATGGAAGCTCTTAAAAATAGACAACCTTGCAAATTATATAACAAGTAAGATGCGACATGATCTCTTGGTTGTTTACAATTATACAGTTACACTCTTTAGCTTGAGCCCAAAAACATTTAATATGCTGGACTTTCTACATATTCATGGATACATAGATAAATCGGGGGATATAATTCGCTGCGCAGCGTGAATGCAAATTGTGGAGTGCGACAGAGTTCATTTTTTTCCCTGCGACTGAACTGCAGTGACCGCGGCAGTAGTTGTTTACAACTAACGCCCAACTGCAAACGTTATTGAAAATGGCACGGACATGACTCTAAAGGCGAGCTGTGTGACGGACAGTGCCGTTGTTTGCCTTACAAATGCCAGATTAATTTATATGAATAAAAATGTGCGCTGGCCTTATAACGTTTTTAAGGGAAAGAAAACACCTGTACTGTGTACACTGCAGACAAAACACTGTTTTACTTTTAGTATATGTACCTTGTTGTGAGAGGCTGAATTGTAGTTTACATCTTTCATTTGGCTGGAGTAATAAGTAGCCTAATTCGCCCCATGCTACTCCGTCTGAATGTATTTGTCATTTAATATGATATGCACATATAGTCTAGCGAGAAATATACAACTTCCTCGACAATGTAAACCCCATTATATTTTATTAGTAGCCCAATAAATGTCAGTATATGCCTAAAAGTTTGTTGAACAACGTCCCAACAAGTATCTAACATTAGTTACTAACATAACGTCTTGAAAGAGGAATAAACATTATTAACGACACAATTTCATAGCTCTGCAGAATTCAGACGAAGCTCGCATCGCTACTTTAAGCAAAACCAATATTACCCTTTTACAGTTTAGTGACCTACGGAAATTATATTCTTTATTCCATAGAAATACTTACTACCTTGATTTCTTTAACACGCATTCTGTGCATTTTTCCCGGGGGCATGTCCGGATTGCACTCGCCCACACGCTAGTTTTATTACTACCGTTTTACTAGCATGCTGACCCTGAGCTGAAAACAATTCACTTGTGCGAGAGACAAGTCTCACAAATTCGGGTAGAAACGGCAGTTCAGCAAGAGACAGCGTACGGTTTCGCAGAGATTTCGGGCACCCGAAACAGCAGAGGCGGAGTGAACACTTCGGAGTAAGTGGGCGCATTTTTTTGTCTGACCGGCTCTCGGCGCTATCAATCATCCGGTCGGACCAATGAGCCGAATGAGCTGATCAGATAGGCGGATTGGCAGGTACGCCCCCCTCAAGATCGCACCGCCTAGCGCGAGTGTTTTTTTCCCCCCTCTTTCTTTTTTTGTAACTAACGCTGGATGTGTAGAACGTCACATGTTGTTTTTCCCCTTCAGTCCAGGCACTCTGTGATATGTGTTATTTACTCTTTAACTGTTACAGAAACCGAACGGAGAGCTCGGCGCTGAGAATGGAGTACTAGGTGGCGATACGGACGAGTTTTTTTTCCGCCACCGAACAGAACATAGAAGTTGAGGAAAGTGAGAGTTTAAGACGCCAGAATGGCGAGTCCACCAACGACGGGAGGATCCTTGTTTTCTAATGCAAATATTAATAATAATAACGTTAAAAAATGCGGATATCTGAGGAAACAGAAGCACGGACACAAGCGGTTTTTCGTTCTGAAAGAGCAGAGCGAGGGCTTTCCTGCCAGACTGGAATATTATGAGAACGAAAAGAAATGGAAAAACAAGTCTGCTGCGAAAAGGGTTATACCTCTGGACTCCTGTCTGAACGTCAACAAGCGGGCAGACGCTAAACACAAACACCTGATCGCCCTTTACACCAAGGACGAGTATTTTGCCGTGGCTGCTGACAACGAACAGGAGCAGGAGAGCTGGTACACAGTCTTAACAGATTTAGTGAATGAAGGGAAAGTGTACGACAGGTCGGCGTGCAATTCTGCGTCTTCTTTGGTGGGATTCGAGGAGGCGAACTACGGTCTGATCACACCAGCGAACGCCGCTTATAAAGAGGTATGGCAAGTAAATTTGAAATCCAGAGGACTCGGTCAAATTAAAAATTTAACGGGGGTGTACAGGCTGTGCCTATCCAGCCGGACAATTAGCTTCGTAAAGCTGAACTCGGAGGTCGCGTCTGTCAGTTTGCAGCTAATGAATATCCGGAGATGTGGGCACTCGGACAGCTTTTTCTTCATCGAGGTGGGCAGGTCCGCCTCCACCGGACCCGGCGAGCTGTGGATGCAGGCGGACGACTCCGTGGTGGCGCAAAACATACACGAGACTATTTTGGAGGCTATGAAAGCCATGAAGGAGCTGTCAGAGTTCAGACCGCGAAGCAAAAGCCAGTCCTCGGGTACAAACCCGATCTCTGTGCCCACGAGGCGGCACTTGAACAACCTGCCCCCCAGCCAGACGGGGCTGCTGAGGCGGTCCAGGACAGACAGCATGGCAGCCACGTCCCCCGTCAGCAAGTTCACAGCCTGCCGGATACGCACCGCCAGCGAGGGGGACGGCACCATGACCAGACCGGTGTCGGTCAACTGCAGCCCCATCAGCCCCAGCGCTAACCGGACCCACCTGAGCCGGTCCAACACGGTCACCGCCAGGCCCTGCAGGATGTTTGAGTCCTCCTCTCTCCAGCACAGCAAATCCATGTCCATGCCGGTGTCTCATTCCCCTCCCCCGAGGGCAAGCCCTGTCGGACTCCCCTTCGGCAGCGGTAGTGGCTCCGCCTCCGAAACCATCCAGCGGCCGTCCAGTGGCAGCGCCTCTGTGTCTGGGTCGCCGAGCGACGCCGGGTTCATATCGTGTGACGAGTACGGGTCCAGCCCAGGTGACGCCAAGCACCAGCTGGCCAACGGGAGCAACACGCCGGAATCCATCGCCAACACACCCCTGTCTAACGAGGGAAGCGACCTGTATGGCTATATGGTGATGGAAAGGCTGACGAGCAATCCTCTCAACCACAGCTGCAGGCGGGAAGAGGCCCTCCACCTGGACAGCGCGTACAGGAAGCGGACGTACTCCCTCACCACTCCGCCCCAGCAGAGGGCGCCGTCACAGGTGTCCTCCACCTCCCTGGACGAGTACACCCTGATGAGGGCGACGTACGCCAACGGCCACTCGGGCCACAGCTCGCACAGCGCCTCCCCGAAAGTCACCTATCCCGAGGATTACGGGGATGTCGAAATCGGGTCTCTGAAGAGCATGGGCAGCAACTCGGGTGACGACGGCTACATGCCCATGACGCCCGGCGTCGCCCCCAAGAGCAAAGGCGACGAGTACATGCCCATGAGCCCCATGTGCGTGTCCGCCCCCAAGCAGATCATCAATCCCCGGTCTCACCCCCAGACAGCGGGGAACGGGTCACGGACAAGCTCCCCCGGCAGCTGCTCCCTGGACGACAGCGGCTACATGAAGATGTGGTGCGGCTCTAAGCTGTCAGCGGAGAGCGCGGACAGCAAGCAGACCAACGGCGAGTACATGAACATGTCCCCCGTAGAGCCCTGCGTCTCGCTGACGCCGCCCGACTACTTCCTGGGCTCCCTGAGCGGCGAGCCCCAGAGGATTCCCTACTCGTTCAACTCGCTGCCTCACTCCTACAAAACGCAGCCGCCCCAGAACGGGGACAGCGACCAGTACGTGATGATGAACCCGCAGACCCACAGGATCGTGGAGGAGCCTGACTGCTGTGAGGCGCCTGCCGGCTCGGCCACCGCTGCTGCGAGCCCCTCTGCGCCCCTGCAAGTGAGGCAGAGCCGGAACGATGGGCTCCCGCTCAGGCCGAGAGCCAGCCGGCCCACCAGGCTGTCCCTGGAAACCGTGCGGACTTTGCCGAGCATGAACGAGCACCCCCTGCCCGCCGACCCGAAAAGCCCCGGCGAGTACATCAACATAGACTTCAGCGAGACCTCGCGCTCCCCGCCCTCCCTGTCCATGGACAGCCCCCCTTCCTCCCTGGGGTCCAGCGGCCAGCGGAGGTCCCCCCTGTCCGATTACATGAACACGGACACGAGCGCACGGTCGCCCAAGTCGGGGGAGGCGGCGGCCGGCCTCTCGAGCGCTGCGTCGAAATCGCCCCCCTGCTCCAGCCAGCCGGAGGAGGGCTACCTCAAAGCGCAGGCGGGGTCGGCCTGCCTCCCCGGCGTGGGGAAGAGCGACTACGCCGAGATGACGTTCGGCACCCCCTCGCCCGCCTCACGCGGCACTGACGGCATCCAGGCAGCCGCCAACGGGCTGCAGAGGCTGACCCTCCTGGAGCAGGGCGTCCTGGGTGTTGAGGCGTTCCTGGTGCAGGCGGCCACCATGGACCCGGACCGCGGGGCCAAAGTGATCCGGGCAGACCCGCAGGGGCGCCGGCGGCACAGCTCCGAAACCTTCTCCTCCACCACCACGGTGACGCCCGTCTTTCCCTCCTTCGCCCACGATCCCAAGAGGCACAGCTCCGCCTCGGTGGAGAACGTGTCGGTCCGGAACAGCGAGGGCTCCGACGAGGAGTACGGGAGCCCCATGTGCCGCGAGACCTCCGCCGGCTTCCAGAACGGCCTCAACTACATCGCCTTAAACCTGATGGACGGACACCTGGGGAACTGCGATAGTCTGGCCAGGTTCAAATCTGCCAGCTGCAAAAGGGGTATCAATGGGATCCACGGCACTCCTTACGTCAGCCTGGGCTTTAAGGACACAGCCACTGCCGTTAAAGGTGAGTAAAATGTATTTATTTCTGTGCTAGCTGCATTTTGTGTTCATTCTTTGCCCAAAGGGTTATTTTTGATACGGTGGGGGATTTAAAGTGTTTTTGCAACCTGGCACTGTAAGGCATCTTGTCCTCTACCTGCATGTAGTATGTAATGCAGATTTAGAGTGATGTATGGAGTACATCGCTACATTCAGGGTTTTGTCTTTTTTTTGTAGGGAACAAGTTCATCAGACTGTTCAGTTATTTTGAAAGGAATCATTCTCCCAGACCTGAGTTCCTTATTAGAGGCTGCGCAGTGGGCTTGTTTTGAAGCGTCTGGCTTCTGACAGTTGTTTCATGCCCCCTAATTGTCTTATTTATAGTTTGAATGCATGTAAGGTTCGAAAAATTTATTTTCCAGTGTCCGAATCGTTGCTCTAGTATTCCTGTGAGTGTCAGCTGAGCCGTAGAATTTTACAAGGGCAGTGGTCCTGCACTTATGAAATATTAATGCGTAAATGACACTTCAGCTTGACTGACATTGTAGTTATGTAAATAAAATCGAATTATAGGTTTGATTTTTGTGATAAACTGTAATCATAACGCTGAGACAACAAAACCAAAACGATGAAAATGGCTGTTTAGCGTTATCGCGGAAACTGTTGTAATGTTATGTAATATTCAAGAATTCTGCTGGCGATTGATTGCGTTTCCGTTTAAGGCGTCATTAAGCACTGTTTTGTGATTGAGAAGTTGTGTCAACGGTCTGAATAATTGTGGAATACGAGTCTGTGTAGACTTCATTTTGTTTATTTTGCTTACTCATGGCGAAATGGTAACGGCAATTTAAAACGGATTGCGGTCTTTCGACCTTCTTTAAAATTTGATATTGTGCGTTGATGTTGTTTATGGGTTAGGAAATTGAGCTGTTCCAGAGAATTCCGAGAGATACGATCTGCCTGGAACGTCAAGCTACCGTGGTAAACACGGACGCGGAGACAGTGACACTGCAGGATTAAGCGACGTCACACTCAGTTTATAACCTTTAGCGCAGCGCCGTTACTCTTCGACAAACTCTTTGAAAAATATAACAATTGGAGCTTTAAAAACATCAGAAAAAAAAGAAAATTTGCTGTGCACGAACTGTACGAGAATATGCCCGTGTATTTTGAATCATGAACGCAGATGGATTCTGTTCAGTGTGACGCAGTTAGTTTGAGGGTGATTTGTTCATGCTTCAGTGTATAGATTATAGTTGATGGGGAAGGGATTAGGGCAGTTTTTCTTTGAAATTAAGATTATGAATGAATTACTTTTAGCTACGTGGCTGCCATTTGAATGCAGAACACTCACCATGCACTGAATTGCTGGAAGCTATGATGGCAAGTTACAATTACAGTGTTGGTAAATATAGCTGGGAAAGTACGACGTGTCGCTTTCGATAGGAGTGGAATTGTTTATAGTCGCATATTTTGATGTACGCGTGTACACTCCAAGGTCAGCGTGTTTGGGAGACCTTTGGTCTTGAACCGCCGTAACACGCATCTCAGAATGCAGCTCTCCGATTATTTAAGTCAATCCAAGGATTGTCAGAGGAATGTGAACGATGTTTCAAGCACTTGAACCGTTTTTCCTCGCTCGGGTGAACTTATTTTTGCGCGAAATGGAATAACATCAGTGTACCCAGTCTGCGCAGGGGGCGGGGCACTCGCTGTAGCTTTGGCTGTGGGTTGACGTGCAACTGGCCACGTACTGTAAAACGGCTGACAGTTGGAAAAGCTTTTCCACAGATATTTTGCAGTGGTATCCGAAATACTCTGCTGGTACAGTAATGAAATCGATTGGATGAATCTCACCCATAGCAGCCCATCACGATAACCACAATAATAATAATAATAATAATAATAATAATAATAATAATAATAATAATACATTTTAAAACACAAGCACATCGGCTCAGTAAGTGACTTAGTAACCGTATTTAATTCGTTATTTTATATCAGGTATCCTGTGCGCCATTATGCGTTGACGTACTCGGTAAACCAAACACTTAATGTTGGGACCACAGCACTTTGTTAATTGTGAACTGAAAATAACGCATCGTCAGACTAGTACTTATTTACGTTTCAACAACTTTTCTAACACAACCGTGCAGCCCTGGCTGTTTATGCGTCGCGGGTGGGAATAGAAACCTGTACAGTGGGAGAGATGTGTTTATGCGCTTATTTTAGACTCCTGGCCTGGACAGTTCCTGGCTGGTGTTCCGTCTGCTCGCTGGCATTAGGGAAGAAGAACAAACCGATAATACCAGTGCGTGGTCAGGGCAACGCAGAAGGCTGGGTTCAGTTAGCTGTGCAGGCAGGGCACGTTTACAGTCACGTGGCGCTGTTGTTTTCTCCATGGAAGCACTTGTTTGTAAGTGTGTGCAAGCTCGTACGAGTCCTCCCAGGAACGAGTTAGCGCAGGGTTAATCTGCAGAACTAGGCGTGGAGTGGGTGTCCACGTAAACAAGCAGCTGCAGCAATAACAACATACTTGGTTTTCTTTCGGTTTTGTCAGATGTTTTTTTTTCTACCCGTAATTAATCGCTTCGGGGCAGTTCCTGTTATGTTGTTTTCCAGGCCTTAACAAGTTTCTCTGTGCAATTGTAAAACATGATGTGGTCGAAGCACGTTTCACACATCAGTGGGGACCTCGCTCTGCGCAAACTGCGGGTCGTTTGTAAATTTAAAAGAGGTAGGGAAGGGGCTATTTTTACAGCATATACACATGCAGGCAGCAGTGAGGAGAACTCGTGAGCATATAAAAGATAACGCCGGGGTGATATAGAACTGCCGACGTGAACTTGCTGCTCCGCGACAGGGGGTGGGTGCCCCGCTGTATCTCACGGCCCTCCCCTGATCAAACATGTGCGCTCCATTCCATGTGTCTCTCTTCAAGACGTTGCAAGTCTCATGTGTTTTCGGACGCCTGCGCGACGGAGGCCAGGATCGTTCCGCAGCAAAACAAGTGCGGCAGTTGTTTATCAGTTGTCAGGTACTTAGTTTCGTGATTGGAATGCGGACCGCATGCAAAGGCTGCTGGGAGAGGTGAATACTCGCTTGTTTTTGTGACCCTCTGGGGCTCTAGCGAGCTTTTCTCTCTCTCTCTCTCTCTCTCTCTCTCTCTCTCTCTCTCTCTCACACACACACACACAAACTCTCTCTCTCTCTCTCTCTCTCTCACACACACACACAAACTCTCTCTCTCTCTCTCTCTCTCTCTCTCTCTCTCTCACACACACACACACACACACTGCTTTTTCTCTTTATTTTTAGAATAGCTTCCAGTTAGTTTGATATTGAGAAATTAAGCTGTCAACGTTTCTTTCTCTAATAACATTTCAGAACAGTCCGATATCAGTTTTACAGATTTGAAGTCAAATCCAAACATGCATCAAAAGTTTGGCAAAAACATCAACAACAGAGAGACAGAAATACTGAAAATGCTGCAGGATCAAGATCACTGGTGTTAGCAGTTGTGTGGCGGAAACGGCCACAGAACAGAGATGTCCTGATAGCACGCAGTGGCTTTCATAACGTGATTGGGTAGGGAGCCTTGAGCCCCAGTGATGCTCTTAGTGCAGCTGGAGGGGACGCACGGGGTAGGATTGTAGGGGAGGGGAGAGCAGGGAGTGACAGTGCCTGTACCCCAAGGAACTGCAGGGTAGTCACAGGGAGTTTTTGGAATTTGACTGCAGCCCGGCCCTGAATCGCTGAAAGCCCGGTGTGGGGAGGGAAACCTGCCGAGGGCTCTGTTTTCCGGTAAAGCTCGCTGCTGATTGGCTCGTTTGTCCTGAAAGCTGCTCGGCGGAAGAGCGGTGTCCCCGGGCTTAACAGACAAGGGAGGGGTGAGCGGCGCTGATGTGCTTCGCTTCAAAAATAAACCCAAACGAGGCACGGAGCGTTCCAGGAAGCCCTCGCTCTGAACCAGACCCTTTTTTTTTTCATCACGAGACAAAAGGTTACACGGTGAAAATAGCTCTCATACTTGCGCGGCACACTGGTACTACGCCGATAAGGAATTTCGCCGGCCTGCTCCGATGATCACGGCGGCGCTGAATGAAAGGGGGCGGAGCCGTGGAGCCGCGGTGTTGCGCGTGCTACGGTGGGTTCTGGCTCCTCCAGAATCCGCTCCGCCGCCGCCGAAGGCCGCGCGGGTGTTGCGGCCATCCGAGGCGCTCGCCCGCCGCAGAGTGACATCTGCGTCAGGAAAGCGAGTCATTCGGCCCGTTTGTGGCTCCGCTCGCGGGCCCTCCGAACCAACCCGCCAAACCCGGCCAAAATAACCCCATGAAAACCGACAGAGCCGCTCAAATCGTTGAAAGTGGCAACAAAGTCGAACATAAATGGCAAAACGGCGAGAAAGCAACACAGTAATTCCAGATAATAAATTGCGCTGGCACTGTTGAGGGACGGAGGCCAGGCAGGGGATGTTATTTGTAGAACGGTGATGTTTGTGCAGATTATTTGTGAGCACCTTCAGCAGTTCAGAGAATGAAAAACAAACTGAGCAGTTGGGTTTGTTTTTGTTCTTGCCTCGGCAGCAGTCCCTGCTCTCCCAGCACTCTGACGCGTGGGGCACAGCCCCCCTTCACCAACACCATGTGACCTTTGACTTTGTCCCAGGGCAGTAACAGGGCTCAAATGACCACTAATACGCCTGAGGAGCCCGGTGTAAAGAGGCTGTTTTTCCGGACTGTTCTCTCTCTCTTTCTCTTTCTCTTTCTCTCTCTACCTCTCTCCCTCACCCCTCCCCCTGTGAGGTGCATGATCCTGAGATTGAGCGGAGGGGAGAGCGGCCCCCTTTTTTTACTTCCTGGGCCTCCTTGAGAGCTGAGAGGAGATGCTGTTTGGCGGCAGATGGCGGGGGTCAGGGCTGTGCACCTGCCATTCCGAGCGCTGCCTCCTCGTTATCGGGCACATCAGAGCCTCTGACAATACATTAATGACCGCAGACCATCTGCTGCCGCAGCAGAGACCAGCCACTGTTTGTCTTCCACCCTGAGAGAGAAATTAGGGCCAGGCTTCACTGCGCGAGGCCCTGCGCGTTCAGAAGGGAGCCCCTGACCTGCCTCTCCCAGCTGTGGACCTAATGTGGAGTAGGTGAAATTTGTGGTGCAAGTATGAGTGTGTCTCATATATAAACACACACACGCACACACACGCAGGTGTCCTTTTCAAATGTGGGGATTTCTCCAGACATCGGAGCTTCAGATTGTCTCTCCTCTGTGTTGGAAGGATACTTCAGTTGCGGCATACACAACACGACTTAATTTGCTGCTTTGCTTTTGGGTGTGTGTGTGTGTGTATGTGTGTGTGTGTGAGATGGGGGTAAGTCTTCTGCTTCTGAAAAGCAGTCCCCTGTGTGTGTGTGTGTGTGTGTGTGTGTGTGTGTGTGTGTGTGTGTGTGTGTGAGAGTGAGTGAGTGAGTGTGTGTGTGTGTGTGTGTGTGTGTGTGTGTGTGTGTGTGTGTGTGTGTGTGTGTGTGTGTGTGTGTGTGTGTGCGCGCCCGCGCGCCCGCGCGCCTGGGTCAGTCCTCTTTTCCCCTCAGTCCCATTGAGATGGAGCAGTGAGGCCGGCGGCCGTGTCCGCTGGTTCCTCCCCAGGCGGAGAGGACTCCAGGCAGGGAGGGAGGCCGGGATGTTCCTGCCGCAGATCAGCGCGGGACACAGGCCACATTCAGCAGCGGGTTAAGGAGGATTACCTTCTGCAGGAGCGGGGGATTAGACGCTGCTGAGCAGATTGCTTTTTTTTTTTCCTAGGGTTGAAGGGAGGAGGCACGTGTCGTGCCCCCCCCAAAAAAAAAATCAAAAACCCTGCGTCCCAAAAAGAGACGAGGGGCCGACGTGGTTCCCCAAGGTCCTGCCCCTCCAGGCCTTACCCCTGCCCCCCCTTTGTGGGTCTGGTCATTCATGGACAGCGTGGTCCAAGGCACAGGGGGGAACCTCCTAACTGGCTGCACACCGTCTACAGAGCTGCCACTTCTCCAGCATTCGTATGCCTCTACAGGCTCTTCTCCCTGAGTATCCCAGCCGCCTGGGGCAGGCCCCGCTCGGCTCTCTGCAGCTCTCGTGGCCGGGCGGGACGGGGACGGGGGTTGGGGGGTTGTTGTTTTCCCAGCATCGGTGGCCTCGGGGCCGTTGCGTAAGAGCGCGTAACTTCACGCCTCCTTGAGGGGAGACATGTACTCAGTCCGCCAGCGGGAGCTTTCCCCGCCCTCTGTCACGGCCCACAGAGGCCACGCCCACCCACCCCACCGCAGGCGGTGCGCGGGAGGCGGCGCGGACTGCTCCTAATTGGTCCGCGGCACTAGATTACCGCGATGCTAGATTACCGCGGCCATTTGCAGGGCGTTCAGAGGAAAAGAGAGAGATTTAATCTGTGGCAGCAGTGGAGGGGGGAGGGGAGAGTGGAAAAGCAATTTCACCAGAATGTATGAAGACACTGTAGAAACGCCACAGGACTCTCTAAGAGCTCCCACAGCACATGGGGAAGGGGGGGGGGATCTGCAGGGGGGCCTATCAGTGTGTAGAAATGACAGATTGTCATGTGATGTGCACTCTGTACGATCACGTCCGGGCAGGAGAGATACCATCAGCGTTCTTGATCAGTGTACGCAGCTGATTCTGATGTCAGTGACTCATGTGCACAGAGTGTCCCGCAGCGTAGCTCTGCTGTAGCTGTTTGTTACGCAGGGGCACAGCGGATGAGGTGGGGTGTAGCGTCGGGCGTCGGAACACTGGGGTCAGGGACTGTGCGTTTCTTCTGTGTTTACGCGGAAAGCCGCGCTCTCGAGTTTCGTCCCTCCGGGCTGCCTGCGCAGCGTGGGAACCGAGCGGGAGGGTGCGGTGAATCGGCGAGCGGAATCCAAACACGGCGGGATGAAAAGGCTCTTCCGGCCCCGCCCCCCCTCCCTCGCTCTCGTCGGCGCTCGGAATTCCGGGACGGGTGATTAGGAGCGTAACGAGCGTGTTGCGCTCGCCGCGCGTGCCGCCGGCGGAGAGTTTTATGGAGAGGTCAAGGTCTGCACGTGCATGTGTTTTTCTTTCAGTAACAGCAGTGTGTGGTGCAGGCTCATCTTGAGTCCTTCAGGTCTGATGGGGATGGGGGTGTTATTATTGTGGGTCAGGGTGCTGCCCCTCTCACTGTGGACCTTGTGTCCGCGCGGGTATTTGCGTGCATCCGTATGTGTGCTTGTGTGTTTGTGTGTGTCTCTGTGTACGTGTGTGTGCGTGTGTGTGTGTGTGTCTGTGTGTGTATGGGGGTCGTGTCGTTGTGTCCATATGAATGAGAGGGCGTGTGGGCCCCTGAGAGCAGCGCAGCCTGTGAAATGGAAAGAAGATGGAGGACAGGCCACACCCTCTCCCTATGCCCCCAGCATGCCTCTGCTCCTGCTGCTGCTCCGCGGAGGAGCCTGTTTTCAGTGGCCATGAAGCGCTTTCAGCTGATCTCTCTACTGTACGCGTGCAGCCTAAATATAGCCGAGGAGAAATAAATACATAATGAAGAAAAGAACGTGTGGGGGGTGGGGGTGGAGAGAGGGTTCACTTCCAGTGGCATAGCAGGTACCGCAAAGACCTCGACTGCGCCAGCTGTCAGTGATCTGCCTTGATTATTCACTCTTGTGTTCTAGAAAAATGGCATAGTTTTTTGTGTGTGTGTGTGTGTGTCTTGTGTGTGTGCATTTTAAGGAGGTTAATTGTTTTGGTTGCATATTTATGTGAAAATTGCTTTGGCAATACTCTACAGCTGGGTGGTTATGCCAATAAAGCTTGTTTGAATTTGAATTTTGAATTTGAATGGGGAAGCTCTGTCTCTCTCTCTTCCTCCCCCCCTCCCCCCGCCTCTCTCTCTCTCTCTCCCTCTGTCCTCGCTCCCCCCTCTCTCTCTCCCTTACTCATATGCGCTCACAGACGCACTGGCAGCTGCAGAGCCGGCACGCATGTGTCTGCGTTAAGCAGAGTACGTAGGTGTGCGCTGAGCGGTGCCCTTCAGAAGCGTTGGAGGCACTCAGCTGTTCCACAGCTGACAGGGCCCTGTGGGGCGACAGCCCTCCCCGAATGGAGGGCTCGGAGGCGGGAGGGGCCGGGGGCGGGAGGGGTGGGGGCCGGTCAGAGGTCACGGGGGCCGGCCCTTAGAGGCAGATGGACGGAGGCTCGCTGAGCAGAGCAGAAGATGGGGGAATTACGGCTCTTCAGTCTTTTCTCTTTTTGATTATATTTTTAAGGGTGCTGTTAAAATGCTGACATTTTCACAGAATTGCCAAATAATGTTAGAGTCAAAAAGTCATAATTTTTTAAAATACTTCAACAAACATGGTTACAACAGACAGCTTGTGCTATTGTGACATACACGCACACACACACACACACACACACACACACACACACAAATATTATGTATGATAAAGAAAATAAAACTGACCTCTATCCAGTCAGAACACAGTCTTTGGTAAAGTATAGAATTTGACCAATGAGGGTGAGGGCAGCGACGGTGGGCCTGTGCAGCCTGGCTGTGTGTTTGTTTAGGTGTTTGAGGAGAAGCGGGGAGCTAACACAGAGGGGCGAGAGTCAGTAACAGCGGCTCGGCTGCCAGTGGGGAGGGGGCAGGAGTTAATGGTTTTGGTGTAGCCACGCGCCTCTCCGCCAAGGTCTCCCCCGACCGGCTCTGACCGGTTGGGGGGGTGCTCGGACTGCCCCGTGACCTCACCGCATTCTTTTCCCGCTCCGTCAGGGGCCGCGATGGTCGCGCGGCTCGCAGGGTTCACTCCGTCTAATTAGCCCTGTGAAATTCAAACTGCCACAGCGGCCTAACCCCCCAGCTGACGTCAGAGGAGGAGGAGGGAAAAATGGTCCTCTTATTCCATATGCGTGCACACTGCAGGATCCCCGCTGCTCTCTCTAAGCCCATTCGCCCCGGGAGACCAGGCTCCTCTGCAGCTTCACCATCAGTACACACACACATGCATCCTTTCAGCTGCGCTCCTCAGGTCTGCTAGAGTTTACACGCCGGGCGGTCCTTTCGCTTGTGCGACCTGAGGGCCCGCCGCTGCTCTCCGCACGAGCCGGACCTCCTCCGAATTGGGTCAGGCTCCTAATGTGATTAAGAGGTTAATTGACATGTTAAGCTGCCTTGTTGGGCTCGCTAAATTCCATGGAGCGCCACGGAGCAACAGAATGGGAGAGCTTAAAAAGCCGTAGAGGGGCAGCACGTGCCCAGAGAGAGCCCGGTTTGTGGGTTTGTTTTTGTGCACTGTGGAACAGTGACCGGCCCTGCAGCAGTGCATTCTGGATCAGTGAGTGTCACTCTGCAGCAGTGCACTATGGGACAGCGAGCTTTTCTATAGAAATAGCTGGCCAGTGTGAGAGGAGACTTCCTTTCCGCTGCCTTCATTTCTTGCTGTTGGCCCCATTTGCATGTGTAAGGGGAGGAGGAACAGCTGATCAGGTTTAGGGAGCTTGAGAAGATGGGACTGCTTGTTCCCTTTGTGTCCTCTGTGGTTCAGGAAAACAGGAAGCAATTCAGTGCCTCACAGCATACATCATGATTGGCCAATCTGACCATGGTACATAACAGGGACACGTCACTTCACAAGGCAAAAAAGGCAGGACAAAATGTGAAATTGGAATAAAATAACCTCAGAGACAGAGGCTTGGTACAGCATCAGTCTTGAGCTGTTTCTTTGGGTCGTGGCGAGCGCTCAGATTGCAGCATGGAATACACAGCGTAGGCCTTCAGGCATCTCAACAGGCCTTGCTGGGATCCGATATGTTTGGGTACATTCAGCTGAATGGTTTCAAAGACCACCCCCCGCTATGCAGATCTGTGGTTTAGTAATTTCCCAACAATAGTGGGATCCTAATTCTGAAATATAATGCCAACGGGATTAAAAACAGGCACTAACAAGTCAGTAGCTAACAAGAAACCAGGTATCTTCTTCCATAACGAGTGGAATGAGCGATAATCTAGAGTAACCCCTCACAGTGTTGTTGAGGTGGCTTGCTGAGGGACCGGAGGAGGGCTTGGCACTGGTGTTAGCCAGTTATGCCAGCGCAGAGCTGTTTTGCCCTGATCTGCTTCTTCCTATGTGGTAAGACTCTTTATGTAATGTGGGGGAGCCAGATAAGCGCCCCATTTGAATTGGAAAACAGGCCGGAGGAAGACAACGGTCCCACTGTGGCGCGAGGGCCGGGCCGTTAAATTGAGGGTTTGTGTAAACGAGGCGCCCCCCGAGCCGGGCTCTGTGAAAACAGCCCTTGTTCGCGGCGAAAGGGACGGAGGAAGACGGCAGCGGCGGGCCTGTCGGGCAGCGGCTCGCGCGCGCGACTTCCGCTCCAGAGAGGCCCCTATGCACGTCGCACAGACCAGCACAAAAGGGCAAAGGTCGGGGGGCGGCGTCTCCGGAGAGACCATGGGGATGCGTGCGTTTGCGGCTGTCGCTTCTTACGCCACGCCAGATGCTTTTCACCAAACCTATACTGAGTCAGGATCACCATAAAAACCAGCAAAGAATCTCACAGGATCACACAGGCTTTTGGAGAGACAGCATCCTGTGGTGTGCCCGTGTATTGTATTGCTGGCCGCTAAACACCAGCTTGTTGATTTGGGCACTTGTCTTTGCAAATGGCCGTACCCTGGTGAAAAATCAGGGAAGGCACCGTTTAACCTTTTTGCCCCTCTGCTGTTTCCATGCCAGCCAGGTTGAATAGAAGTAAGGGTAGAAAGGGCATAGGTGGGAACAGCAGGTGGGGTATGCCCAGCGGAACGGCAGGCTGTCCCACAAGCTGTCAGCGGTTCCCCCTAAATTCTCCGCAGGCATGGCACTTGAGAGGAGGTTGTGGTTGTCCTCTAGGGGTGACAGGTGTGGCGGTGGGGGGGGACCACCAACTGCCCACTGCTGAAGGCATGCCAGTGAGTGTGATCTGAGTGTACATGCTGCAGGTTGGTGAATGGAATCATATTGCCGAAAGTCAGAAATCTGCAGTAAATCTCTAGCCATGTGACATCAGCGTTTAGCACCATGGCAACCTGGCCCCCCTGAGTCGGGCTGGGGGAGCCGCTGCTTCATGCCTGTCTTCCCATAAACAAACGAACCGCGTTTCTAACCCCACCTGTGTCTCTCTCAGCTCAGTAAAGGCCAATCAGCTGACCAGTTTCTCCTCCCTTTTTTGTTCCCTCTCCAGATTAAATGGTACGCAGGCTCTCCCCTTCTTTCTCCATCACACGAATGGGTCGATGTCGCACCGTCGGGCCAGCCGCTAGAGGAGGGGGGGGGGCCGGCGCAGGCGTCCCGACTGGGGCGCAGCTGCAGACAACCCCCTGACTGCGCCTTCTGAAGAGGAGGAGTTGGATGTGACCCCCCCTACTCCACGATCAGGAACCACCATACTGCTGCTCTCCGTGTGACTCCAAACACAGGACTGTATGCGAGATGAATATGGGCAGATATGTGTTCCTCTAGGTTTTTTTTTTTTTTTGTTCCCACCTATTATGTTTGAGCCCTGGACTGTGATTGGCCAGTGAACCTCATTCACAAAACCTGTGAAGGATATTTGACCTATTTTTCATACGGATGTACGTGCTCACACACACATACGCTCACACATATACAGGTACATCACATATTTCCACTTGTGCGCATACATATATATATGGGTCTGCAAAGTCTACACACCCTTTCAGAATTTCTTGTTTTTATTGCCTTGAGGCCTGAAATGAAAACCCATTAAATCAGTTTTTTTCACTTTCATTTGGACACGGTAACCCACAACATCAAAGTAAAAAGAAAAGGCAACACATTTCTGAATATTAATTTAAAATAGAAAAACTAAAATACCTTAGTTGCATAAGTTTTACCCTGTATAATGAGTGTGTACAGATCACGAGAGGGTTATAAAAAGATATCAAAGACCTTAAATATATCACGGAGCAGATCTTCGGTAGAGGGGAAAATGAATAGTGCAAAATACCAAAAGATTTTCGAGAAAAACCTGCTACCCTCTGGAAAAAAAGTTAAAAATGGGGATGAATTTCACCTTTCAACATGACTATGACCCAAAGCACACAGCCAAATCCACAGTGGAATGGCTGAAAAAAGGGAAGATAAGTGTCCTGGAGTGGCCCAGTCAGAGCCCTGACCTCAATGGCACTGAAGATCGTTGGACTGACCTGAGGAAAGCGGTTCATAAGCAGTCCCCTGGCAATTTTAGGGAACTCAAACTTTACTACAAAGAAGAATGGGAGAGAATGTGAGAAGCTGGTAGGGACTTACCCAAACAGAGTCACTGCAGTTGTTAAAGCAAAAGTTGCTTCAACCAATTATTAGTTGAATGGCAGACTTATGCAAACAAGACAAAGTTTTTCATTTCAATACATTTTTGAAAAACTGATGCATTTGTCTTGATTTCAGGCTTTGAGACACCGAAAACAAGAAATTGTGAAAGGCTGTGTAAACTTTTTAGATCCACGGCATGTCTGTGTGCGCGTATGTGTGTTTGCAACATCCTCTACAGCACAAGGGTGAAATTTAATTATTACAGTCAACAACAAATTCAGTGACAAGTAGCTTGAAGCCCTACCTCAGAAGAAAAGCCAGGTAATTACTTGCGTACTGAAAATATATAAGATTTCCTGATTTTTTTTTGAAAGCTGAATGTGTCATAGTACCAGTCAAAAGCCTTACTAACTTTGTCAAAGAGTATTTCTACTAAAGACATTTGGTTTGGACCTACACATGCGGAAGATCAAAGACAAACCGTTTGCCATGAGAGCTGAATGTTTCTGAAAGCAGTAGAAGGAAGCATTTCTCACTTTAAATTTAGAGACTCAACTACCTGAGTCTGACTTCTTGTACTATAGACTTTATTTTTATTTTTCATAAATCTTTAATTTATTTTGATATAATAATTACATAAAAGGTCACGTGAAAAGTTTATAATTAGATTTAAAGAAAATTATATATATATATCTATATACATATGCAAAACAGGCTCCAGAGAAAAGGTACATGGTAGATGTTAAAACATAGATGAAACAGAGATTCTTCACAGAAATGTACAAGTCAAGTGATACTTCAGTTTGACAGTGGTGGTGAAATGCCACCATTCAGATCCTAGTCACCTGTCAGACACCTCTATACACTTTAACCTGTGACCTCGATCACCCATAATCCTCTGGTGACTTCTCCCATGCTCGCACCGCTGATCTCTAAACTCACAGAACCTCAGCCTTTCCCAGAAACCTCTACCCCGACTATGATAGGCTTCGCGTGCAGTTCATCCAATTGATGCTAGACTGCTGAGCCTCAGGCGAAATGTGATTGGCTGAGTGGCACACCGGTGGAACAGCTGGTGAATTGAGTAACGGGTGGAAGTGGCTCGCCAATGCTGTTATCAGGGATGTTTCGGGGGCTTGAGCCCGACAGTGCTGCTTTCATTGCTGGGAGACTGGGACGAATCACCCGCACCAATGCAAGGTCTTGCACAGCACCTAGATACGCAACACAAGACGAGTTTGAATGTAGAGTGTTCAGTGCTCTCCACTGGAGATGAGTGGAAAGAAAAGGAAAAAATAAGTTAAACCAGTGAAACAAAGGCATCTGAGCTACTGGTGTCACTTTGCTCAACATTACCCAATACTGTAAATAGTGTACAAAGACAGAGTTTACAACTAAAAAAGTTGCAATTTGTTTGATCATTTAAACTTTAATAACTTAAGTCGTTTATTGTAAATACTTGTTTGATTAAATTTCCCAAAACAACTATAGCACTAATGAAAGGTACATGCTGAATGCGATAGTTTGGCCTCATTGAGCCTGGACTGTATCTGATGAAAAGCCACTAAGAACAGATTTTGTAACGATGTTGTAATATAAAAATTAAAAAAGAAAACACAAGTAATACTTGACATTAGAGTAAATCTTGCTACTTAGGTACAATTCACCAACCGCATATGCAATATTTACATTTTTTTAAAGAAAAAAAAAAGTAGTTTACAGAATGGAACCAAATGTATAAATATTGTGTTAATTTTTCTGCCGATTATGAATGGATGTTTTTTTCTGTTTTCGCAATTGGAGCCGAATTGATCTCATTCGTGTTTTCACCTTGGCTATGTATCTATTGTTTCTAAATATCAAAAGGTTATATATTAAGAGGCCTGGTTGATCTTGCTGTATCTTCCATTGTACATAATTCATATACTGTTCATTGTGATGCTGCATAAACCTAATTTAAAGTAGTGTAGTAAAATATTGCTTTAGTCTGTACTGATTATGGGTAGCACATGCAATAAAAAATGTTATTTAAGAAAGCCAGCCCTTGTGTGTTTGCTTGTTTTTGTGGATGAAAACTGACAGTGATGCAGAGTGATGATGTTTGATACCAGATGCAAAGGTGACCACTTAATACTCTACTCTATCTAGCCTTAAGGACACAGCTGTGGGTGTTCCTGTTTTGGGATATGCTGTAGCAGCTACATGGAGATGAGATGTGCTAAGGCTAATACATTTGGGTTCTTGTCTCTTCATTATTAGTCAGCATAAAGCATTACATGACCAGTGCTCAGAAAAGGCCACTAAAAATGCAGAGAACTGTGGCCACTGTTATGGTTTTTCATTTCCTGAGCTAAGGTCACAGGAAGTCACCGTTTGTGTTTGCTCACCCTGGTAGTTGGAAGAAAAGTGACACAGACCAGGATTAGAAATTGTCCTGCCAATGCAGGTTAATGAACAGTAAGAGAATGTCAGAAAAGAGAATGAACAGAAGTGTACATTTGTTGAGGGGTTGTGGGGGAAAAAACAAACAAGCAGTGCCACTTAGGGAATAGGGAATGCCCCTGCTTTGGAGGATCCCCTCATTAGTGTCTTCTTCCATCTAATGTCTACATCATGGTACTGTCTGAACATTGTGGGAGCCACACTCTGTTAAAGGGAGGAGCACAGCTGTTTTAGGGCTGCCTAACCTCAGTCAGGACCAAAACTCTTTGAGAGCTGGGGATTGAAAGCATGCTGTAAATGAACAGTTATTGTATGACTAAACAGTCAGTCATGTGCATCCGGGCTGCTCTGAGCTGGAGGTGCTTCAATGGGTAAGATAATGTCTTCAGACCGCCCCCCTGCAGTATGACCAGATGGCCAGCTGCAAGACAGAGGTGAGTTGGTTGGGGGGGAGTGAGCTGTAGTGGTTAAGCGGTGTGGCTCCATTTCCAGGTGGGGCACTACTATTATACCCTTGGGGCAAGGCGCTTAACCTGAATTGCATTAGTAAATATCCAGCTGTACACATGGAAATATGTAAAAATTCTCAGCTATGTAAGTTGCTCTGGACAACAGCATCTGCTGAGCAAAACATGCAATTTAATGAGGAATGTCACCATATGGAAGACTGACTAACCATCCCTCCATCGACGCAGACCTGACTTCCCTGTCCACCTGAGGTGTGTTGCAGGACAGGCCATGTGAGTTGGTGGTTATGAAACTGGTATCGCAAATAAGACTCTTACAAGGAAATACCTGCTCACCACGAAGCTCAAGAAGATTAGTAAGAATTAGTAAGAATCCGGAGTTTATATATATTTTTATTTCTGTATTCCTATAGTTTTTATTCTATTCTATTTATTCTATTTACTTTATCTTTTATTCTTAAATTATTGTTATGGCATCCATTGTGGACAGCAAAGGAAGAATTTCATTGGACGGGGAACATGTTTCTTACTGTGCATATGACAATAAACGCTTTGGCTTGACTTGACTTGAAACTCCCGCTCAGATTGTCTCAAGGCCTAAACATGCGTTTTAAGAGGGGTGGGGTTGTTCATTGTTTAATGAAGCCCCTCCCTCACGCCACCCTGCACACGTCACACACAGTAACACAGCAGAAGGAGGTTTCCAGGGCAAAAGAGAGAGAGCTCCTTGTTTCTCCCTCAGCGGTGTCGGGGTACCTCCAGCGCACAGTGCAATCGGGCCAATTACACCTGACTGCTGATCCAATTATCCAATCAGGCTAAACGGTGAACGGCCGTGGGGTGAGATGATAGCCCTGAAGGCCCTGTGCGAACCTAGCTGTGGATCCCAGGAAGGACAGGCATGACATTCGCCCTCTCGCACACAGCTGTGTCTGTAAGCTCTCTGTTTTTACAGAAATACAGTTGGGGGCCTCTAAGACACATGGACCTGAACCACTGGTAGTCATTACCAGAATGTACCTGAGCATGGCCGACATTGGTCCACCTGGCTCTATTTTAAACCAACAACATGAGGCAGAGGGCAGTCATTTCATTAGCACATGGCTAAAGGCTACACGCTACAGGCTGGTTCAGGGGTTAAAAGGAGAATTGCTTGGAAGCCCCAGGGGGTTTCAGGTCAGATTCCCAGGTAGGGCGGTGCTGTGGTATTGCAGAGCAAGGTACCCAACCTTCACTGCTTTGGTAAACATGAAGCGGTGTGAATGGACTACATGCAAAAGGGTAAGCGATAGAAGTCACCCCGGATAAGCACATCCTCTATGCAGATGTGTGCAGTGTAAATTTGTTCATGCAGCACTCGGCAAGAGGCAGTTGGTTTCAGGCTCTGGCAGGGTGTTTGACAGGATGGATATCTGAAGCGACCTGTTACCACCGTGGTTTGAAACAGTGTCCCATGGTTGATGACAAAGAACCCATCTGCCAAGAGCATGTGGGTGGAGGTGGGGGGTGTTGGGGGTCGTATAGTAAAACACCCTCTGTATTTTAGGGAAATATGTCCAGCTCCCGTGGGAGACACTGGCTTCATAGATGGAGATCCATGGCAGCGCTCTAGGAAATGGGATGTTTCCGAAAATCTGGCATGGTATTACCTTACATCAGCAGGCCTGTCTTCTTGCCCCCCAGAGAATGGGTTGAAAGGGGAACGGAAGAGACATTAAAAATATGTGAGGGATGAGGAAATCCCAACCTCCCTCCCTCCCTCCCTCCTCCTCTCTCCCCCCTACCCTCCATTACTCAGACGGGACCCCAATCTCCTGCATGGATGGTGCCATGGTCCTCATCCAGGATCTGCTATCGCTATGGCAGTGGTAGAAAGTTCCCCTGAGGAATGATGAAGGAGGAGGAAAGAGAATGTGAAGATGGCTGAATACGTTTACCTTACCACAGGACGGAACGCCTTGCATGGCCGAGCTACTGGGCCACAGCTCGGGGTGTCAATTTTAAGCATGAAGCCCTGACCCCGCCTGTGTCTCAGCTTACATGTCTCATTGGTTCTGAGTGATCCTGCTCACGCCCCCTCCTACTCCCCTCGTCAGGTACAGGCACACCCCTCACCCTAGCAGCGGTATGCTGTATACCACACCCCATCAGAGGCTGCTGTCAGTCACATCCACCCAACCAGTGCCAGCGCTATCATCATTATCATCTTCATAAACATCTACAACATCCTCATCAACATTATCATCTTTATCAACATTTTCATCCTTATGAAGCTCCATGAGGGAAACTCACCTGGAGGTGTATGTGGAGGCAGAAAGAGTGACAACTACCGATCCAGTGCCCTCCACTCCAGCAAGGTGGGTCAGGGGTTAAAGACCTCAACTTGCACCCACATTTGGTCACACATTTGATTCCAAGCTAGGGCTTGATTGTTTACTCCTGAGTCAGCTTCCTAAACCAGACTTCTTGACTAAATATCAAGCCATATAAATGAATATGAAGGAATGTAACTTTCCCTAGACAAATGTATCATCCAAGTAAATGGATAGTCTCATGTAATATAATATGGTTCGACCTTGTGTTAAAAAAAGATGTCGGGGGAGAAACAGAGTTCACTGTTTCCATTTTTGCTTTAACTGAAGTGGTTCCAAAGCTCGCAGTAATTACTAGGTTAAAAGCCCAATTACAGTGAATGGGACTTGACAATGGTTTTGCTCAAGGACATCTCAAAATTGTTGCCGCTCATTATGGTCCATGTACAGACAAACACAGACAATATGGTGTCACAATAAAGTCATCCTCCACCCTCAGGCAATTTAAGTAATCTTGGTTCCTCATATCCCTCTCCAATGAAATGCCCTTTTGATAACTACAATTCCTCAATTGACAACATTGGGATATAATAGAACCTTGTTTTCATATCACTTAGCAATGGGCTAAAAGCTAATATTTTTTGCTGCAATAGAATAACAGTGTATAGGTAGTTGTGTGAAAAAAAAGGAAAGCGGTTTGACTTCCATAAAGTCAGCTGTGTTTTCTCCATAGCTGTGGCCTGTCATCAGTTCTGCAGTGGAACACTCAGAATATAAGCTGTGTAATGTTTGGCTGATGTAAAGGCCTGGCCTGAGTCCTGTGTTTACACCAGACAGCTTTTCATGTCCCAAGGAAGTATAATGAATGACTGTGGGCTTGGGCCACACCCTCAGCTGGCAAGACAAGGCTATGGAATGTAGTCACCCTGTAGTCACCCCCCCCCAAAAACAAAATTCCCAGGCTTTCCAGGAGATATAGGTGGGTGCGCCATTTCAGGGTGCTGGTCTGTGGCTTTTGCCTTTTCTTGCAAAGCACCATTAGAACTCTGATGACATTCTCGGTGAAAGCTTTCAAGGGCCAGTGTTTTTACAGCTCTCCGGAATGCGCTTGTTTTGACTCTCTGCCTTCGCAGAAGAGTGCAGAATCTTGCTTTTGCGAAATCATGTCTAATACCTCATCGATGGGGCGGGAGGCGGGCTGGAGGGGGGGGGGGTGTTGGCTGAGGGCCTAGGCCTTGTTTACAACGTTCACAGATGGGATTATGCAATGCTGTGAGGTAACATGCTGGAAACAAGAGGAAGTACAAACGTGTTTTTACACTTCTTTGGAACTTCTTTGCGAAAGTACAATATGTTCAAATGTACACTATGCAAATCCCCCCGGATGGGTGCACATGCTAAGCAAATCAAGTCATGAGAAGAACGGCTTTGTTAGGAGCAGGCTGACTGATGTCAGGCCAGCCGTAACATGAAGGGTGACTCAGATAAAGTTGATATCAGGGTTTTTAGATCACTATTAGATCACACCATGACCTCTGGCCAGCTATTGTGTTCGGGGCAAATGTGAGGTCATACTAAATGTGACGTCAGACTACCTGTGATGATAGGATAACTTACATTCAGGGCGATTGATATGTCAGGTTAACTACGATGTCAGTCTAAATGTGATGTTCATGGGGATGTTCGTGATAACTGTGGTGTACCTCTCTTCCCAGCACCAGTCCCAGTAATGGTCTGCAGTGCTAATCTGCAAACTTCGTAATATTTAAAATGGCACTGAATATTTTTAACTTCCAGTGGGCTATGTTTCATTGAGTTGTCCAATAACTGTACTAACATTTAACTATGAAATTGAATAATTTTGTACTGAACATTGTACTTCCAAAATATGTTAGGTATTATAATCATGTTACCAATTAACCCTTTTAAAAGTAATGCATTCTGATGAACTCCATACTGCACAAACAGTAATAATTCAGTGCAAACTCGAAAGGGACTTTTGTAGATGCATGTCTCCTGCCGCAGAATGGAAATAGTCTTGTTAAACATTGAGCATAAAAGAGACATGATTGTTAGATAAACAAATATTAAGCATAGGAAGAGAAATTTCCACTAATATTTGCTCTCTCAATATGCTTACTGCAACTGAGTTGACTCACCCATTATCCTCAATTAAACCGTCTGTGTTTGAATTCACTGTAGCATTTACATTGAAAAGGTCATCTATCTGTGATATTTACCTTTCTGAGGTAAACAGGACTGGGTTACTCCCAGCAGAGCAGCCTTTTACCAGAGTTATTGCCTCCATCTACAACCATTCTGCCAGGCAGTCTAATCTTGTGTTGGGCTGCTGCCCATCTCTTGAAGAGGGCAACACATTCACAAGTCAAGTCAAGAGAGCTTTATTGTCAGCCCATCCATATACAAGTACACAGTAGGATTGAAAAAACGTTTCCCTGGGACCCGTGGTGCTACATTTAGACAGTGCAAGACAACATGTGGCAATGGCCTGTTCTACTGGGTCTCCCAAAGCCGGAAGCTGAAGGCGAGAAGACAGGCACCTGAACCAGCCATCAGGGGCCTCCCAGAAGCAGAACATGGATGTTTGCCACAGCAGCAGCTGGGTATCTGACAGCTAACTCACTATCGAGTGTACACAGAAAAATTAAAATGGCTGCCATGCTTCCTGCTCCTGTTCATGTGAATGATTTTCCATGGTGTGGTTATTATTGGGACACTCATGTTTCAGGCCCTGAGCCATGTATATTAGGATATACAGTCTCATAAACAATGTGGCCTACCCTCGCTCAATTTTCATATTAAGAATTATTATTAAGAGGAAATACTGGAGATACTGCAAGCTTTTTAACAATAGCAAACAGTTCATACATTCCAGCTAAGATAGCCACATCCAGTCCATCTGTATTCAGCCAATTTACTCTTCATATTGATTATTTTTTCTCAAAAGGACAACACAGACACAGGAATGCAAAATCTCTCTGTTAACACTGGCCTGTGGGTAAAACTAGACACAGACTGTTGCACATCTCGGAAATTAATAAGATTTGAAACCGTATGATTCTTCCTGAACAATGTTTTTTTAAAACATAGCCCACAAAAATTCTTAGGGCATGTGATGTGCTTCTGATTGAGCTCATTTAGTACCCAGCTTCTCAAACACAACTAATGGAGTGTGTGTGTGTGTATGTGGATGTGTGTGTGTATGTGTATGTGTGTGTTGGGGGCTGAGGGTTGTTTTTCTGTTGGGCTCTCTGCCATTTCTCTCAGTCGCTTTCTTCCTTGCTGCTTTTCTTGGGCTGTTTTTTTCACTTTCGAGCACAACTGAAGCAAACACATTCCTGTTCACATTCCTGCCCAAGGAAACATATTGTCCCGAGCATCACAGAAGATCAACGTCAACTGTTTTCAAACCTGCCCAGCTGGCCAGCCCTTAATGGGCAGAGTTTCTCGGAGCTTGTTTTTGTTGGCCAGTGGCTTCGGAATATGATAACCATTTCGGTCCCCCTCAAACGCAACCCAAACCACAGGTTTAGAAAGTCAACATGATACGTCACTCTTATAGATCACTACTTGGCTCTCTACATGTTAGAATAAGGCATGTGAAGTATTCTTCAGAATGACAGTCAGGCACTACAGTGTATAGTAAAATAAGTTATGACTGCTATGTACTGTATGTACCTGCATTGTTCTTGTTGTGATATGCATGGAATGTATCATGCCACATTAAGTAGCTGTGGATATGAGTGTCTGCCAAATACATAAATAAATAAATGAAAAGAAACTGAATATATCTGAAGAGCTAGGGAAATGCACTGCAAGAGTAATTCGCAATAAAGATTTTGCATTTCTGTTAGGTACACCTAACTGGAAGGCACATGCTTTGCCATGCACACACTTGCACATATGGACAATAAATTAACATCAATGTGAACGGTAAAATGCAATAATGTGAGAAAATGCAAGAGTCCGACAACACTTTGAGCAGAATAAGCTTTTTAGGCTGTGTCTGATTTAAACTGGTGCACAAGAACAGATCAGCGATGGCACGTTTAATTGTGGCCCTTCATTATGGCAGTGGTTGATAATTCACGCTTTTTACGGGCTCGTACTTTAGGCGGGGAAACATTACGCTAATGGGAACTGCGGTTGTTACATGAGCCTGCAGTGGAGGCAGGGAAATGAGGACCCTGAGCTCCGCGAGCAGGCGGCGAGATGGATTGCTTCCTGAGCGACAGTCGGGACAATGGGAGGTGTTTGCCCCGCCGCGGTGATCCTCTGCTTCCCGGCAGCTCCGCGCTTCCGAATCCAGCGGAGCAGGATGCTCAGAGCTTCCGATTAGCTGACCTCGACAGCTCATAAACTCTCCCTGCCTCCCCCCACAAACCGTGAGTACACATTTTTTTCCCGCTATCTTCCGGAAGCTAATCCCCGAGCAAATAAGAAACTTCCTGCCCCCACTGCATTTTGTGAAGAACCTCTGGCAAGCTGGAGTGTCACTCGAGTGCAGGTTGTTCTGAACACGGGGAGCAACAGCGGGCCCTCCTCCGGATCTGATTACGCCCACAATGAGGGACGGCAGTGACAGGTTGCAAATTCGGACAGCACCCACATGCGCATTGTGCCAACTCAGTTACACACTTTAAGTCTCGTGCTAGATTTCATTTTAGTGCGAAAATCACAAAAACTGGCTCTGCTGTTACATTATCGTGGCATTTATTGATATTGCTACATGAACCGGTACAACAGGTAGTACAGAGTACAGGTGTGGTTGCTGCTATTTCCTCAGACTGGAAAATTTGTCTAATTCAAATTCATTCAAATTGAAGCTACCAGGAAAAGGCATTTTCAGCCAGAGGGAAATGGGGTTGAATCGATGCCAGAGACATTCTGTTCACTGGCACTCTGCCTGACGCCGTGGTGTGTGGCAGCGAAATGCTTCCGTGGGTCACTTCCTCCTCGGAGAAAGGAGTCACTGCCACCAGGGAGGTGAATGGCTTTGCTCTGCCAGTCCAGGAAGAATTACTGTCAACGGAGCACACTACACAGGACGCACGGTGGAAGTCATTCACACAACAGGGAAATGATCCCTTTCCTGTTTATCACTGCTGGCAGATGGAGGCCCACTTTCCTTTCAGCGAGAGTAGGAGCCGGCCAGCAGGGCTGTATGGCAAAATACAGCTGGCGTGATAGACAGACAGACGCACTAATATAGGATGCTATCATAAGTACAGGAGGAAACTACACAGGGCTACGCGTCAGCTCAGTCCCCACACTTGCACCTGTCCAGGTGCTGAAATGGAACAGCATGTTCCATTTTTGATAGATGTGGACACCGCTAGCCTAATCCACCTTTTAATTTCATTGGTCACATGTCACTTCCTCTTGGCTGGAATCCAATACAGAGCAGCTGGTATTGGCTACTGCTAGAGGTGCAGAGGAGCCCTCAGGTTAATGATGGTCATGATGTAAATGGTCCTGATGCACACCGCTCAGATGTGCTTGGGTATACCTTTGGAGAAGCAGTGCAATCTCAGTGAGCCCCGATGGGTTTCAGAAAAGGGACCTGCATCTCCCACAGTGCTCAGCTTTTTGGGCTCATTCCCCCTGGAAAAACAACTTGTTGCTCACCTACCATCTCATTTATAGGTGGACATTGTTAGCATTACTGGACCGTAATGTGAGATCTACTGAGTTGCGCAATGCACAGGTCTTACTCCCAAGTGTGCACCTCCTGGCGCAGTTTCAGGTACACACAATGGGTCTGTGAAGGAGGCTTGTAGGGAGAGTATAAAACAGAACTCAAACAGACACATGAACAGAGGCACATGGAAAATTATACAGCTGAGATGAATGTTGTGACGCTATGGAAAACATTTTTTTCCCTTATTTCACACATCTACACTAAGATGCAAAGTTTCCCTGATAAAACCTGGATCAGAGCACCAGAGCCAGCCAACAAGAATCTGAGCAGCAGCCATCTATCCAAGCTGTTTTTAACACAACATGCTTTTGTAGCCTTTAGCTGCACATAGTATGCACATACTATCTGTGTCCAGAGTCTGTCCAGTTTTTGTCTATGGGAGGCATCCCCATAGCAAGTGCGTGTTCACCCCGTCCCCTCACAAACTGCACCTTCTGCCCCCAAAACCAATAAATGATGTTTGTACAACCGATTTCTCCTCAGTAAATGAACATTTCAGTGTTTTGCATGTTCTAACGTGTCCTGCGTGATTTGATCGAGTCACTCACTCTGTGACTCTTTCATATCGAGCACCGGACTGTTTCTACATGGATCAATCGAGCCACTCTCTCTGTAACTGCTCCGTTTGGAGCACAGGGTGTTTCCGAGGGCAGGCTGTTTTTGTGTGATTCGATCAAGTGACTCTGTCTGTGACTCTTCCATATTGAACACTGTGCAGAATCTGAGGAAGGAGACTAGTGAATAGATGAGTAAAAATAATGGATCAATATCAGAGGTATCCTTTCAGTCTCATGAAATATAATCAATCTGCGATTTCATCTGATTCCTGAAGCTATTTTGAAGATGCATTTTAACTCAGGCAGCACGTTATCACAAACATTCTGCTTAGTTTTTCTGCTATTCTTTTCATTCTCTCCATCTTAAGAGAGACAATACTTGAGTCTGCGATGAATAAGGTTTGAAATGATCGGTCATCCAAAAACACTGACAGCCATTATCTCAAATGTACTGTACAGCTTTCATTAGTGTAGTGGATACATTGCTAGTGTTGGCACTATAACTATATACTTATAACTACCAATAGTGTCTTGCTGTTGTTATCATAATTATTATTACTACTACTGTTATTTTTGTTATTATTAATGACTCAGTCTTTACTGGTATGTAACTGTTAGGCTGGTGTTGCATTATTGACACCCAATGCTATACCCTGGTTTGTAAAAAAAATTAAATAAAGTTGATGTGGGGAAAAAAACCAGTGACAGATTGCTCAAGGCCATTGCAAGAGCCCTTTGAGGTTGACGAATGAGACTGATTGCACCGATAGAGCAAACAATAACATGGGAGCATCATAAAAACGACAGCGAGCGATCAATAACTCACCCTGAGCCCGTTAACAGCGCGTAGCCGGAGCGCCAGGACTTTATTAACTGTGTCATTTTCAATCAGTGGGACGGCTCTCCTACCGGCGGGGCGGGCCCATGAAAGCACGTTCCTGTCGAACCGTGTGCCCTGCCCAAACCTCTCCAGAGCCGCATTCACGCCTCACCTTTGTCTAGGTCATGCCAATTCGCCTTGTTTTTGAGAGGGCTAAAGACGTGTCCGGGCAGGAGCGGCCCCCGAGGTGAGGCAGGAATGACTAACGTGGGTGTGGTCACGCCAAAACCAACAGTCCATGCGCAGCTCACCACAGGAGCCCTTTGACAGAGCTCACTCCCCGTGTGGCAACGTTTCCCATACTGGCACTGCGATTCGAGCACGCCACTAACGATTCAGGGTCTGTGTGGCTGCTTGCCGATCCCTACTGAATATACCCTTTGTAAGCCACTCTGGGTTTGCGAGTTGCTTAGGGCTTTTGTTAGCATTTGCTAGATACATACTGCAGGCTCATATGACATGGGAGTAGATGACTGTAACCAGCAGGTCACATGACTTGATGTGCTGTCACTATAGCCAATAATGTAAGGCTGGAGATGAAATCGCTGTGGGGAAGCTTTGAGAGGAGTACACAACAGCGATTAGCATAGTCGCTCCGGGCTTCAATCCTCGAACCCTTATTGTGTTATGAAGTGTTCATAATGTCATGCCTGCATCTTCCTATGCTGACACGTGCGTACACACACACAAGCACGTGCATACACTAACCCGCGCTCATGCCCATGCTCATGCTCACACACACGCACACACGCACACACACACACACACACACACACACACACACACACACACACACACACACACACACACACATTCTCACCCAAGCACGTGCCAAGAACTGAGCCACACCTCTCTGGTGGCTGGTGGAAAAGCATTGTAAATTATACTGAATGCCGAAATGTCTCTGTCATACAATTTTCCATTTCATTTGGGAGATGGTGTATCAGGTGTCGGAAACGAGGAAATGTAAGAAGCCTAAGAGTGTAACATATGGCTCAACAGTACCTCTGAAAGGTGGGGGAGGGGGTACGAGGAAGGGCTTCAGTGAGGCCATATGATCACTCTTATCTGAGGTCTTAAAGCAGTGGTGGATGAGCTGGACTCACAAGACCGAATAAGATGGCCATGCACAAGGGTGGCCACGCTGGGCTAAAATACAGCTCTGAAATACGGAAGCACGGTCACATTGTACATTAAGTGTAACTTCATAAAGCATACGTGTAGCCCACATAACGACTTCATTGAGCATTCGTAAAACATTGCACATGATGCATGAGGCATATTAACACATGTCATGTGTTATGTGCAGATGACAGTCACATCCAACACTGCCAACAGCATCATGTGACATCAGGACATCTCTCTCCCCAGCTACTTCATACGTGTCATGTGACACCAACAGTGTTACACGAGACGTGAAATAGCTGGGGCAAGAAACATAGGCAAATCCACTGTTGTTCCGAAACGCAGGTAAATACACTGAAATAAGGAACAGCGTGGGGGAAATACAATAGAATAAAGACACATATTGAAGCAATACAATTAAACAAGTCGCTGGATGTTGTGGAAGTAAAGGCCCGTGTCTCAACAGAGGATTTCAGTGAAAAGGTGTAAGGGCCAAGGCTGATCTTTGTGTTAGCGGTTAGCTGTGTCCTCAGCCCACGTGCAGCAGTGGAGGCATGACAGCAGAGCCTCTGCTGCAGCAGAATGCCTCACAGAGCCGCCGCTGTGCCTGCTGAATGAACTGCCGATCAGCTTTTCACATGGAAACGCTTTCAATAGCAGCTTTGTTGAAACCTACACCCAGAGAACGGAAACTTTAACTCAAACATTTTATGTCATTTGTGTGACTGGAAAAAGGGCCCTTGTTGAGCTTGAACCAGAGAGGCACCCCTCCGGGTCTTGACGCCATTTCAAAGGCCTCGTTTGAGTGCCTTCACAAATAACAGGGCAAGCGCTGATAAGATGTTTCTTTTCACAATAAGGGAAATGTAAACGGGTGACAGTATGGTGTAACCTACCACAAGATAAGGACCAAGGACCTATCCGAAGGCAACCCTGCAAGGATGTCTGGAAGACCTTGGAAAGTTACTTGGAAAAACGAACGCATCACAGGAGAAGGTCTTAAAAAATAATTCTGTGGTGGATTTTGAAGGCGTGAAAGCGTGAAAACACTGCCTCATTCTCTACCATGAGTGACCCCCCAACACACGGCTCTCGCCCACTGTTCTCCAGCTGAAACAAACCCGAGAAGAGAACACCATCCACCTGGGCAGAAAGACTGTGGTCAGTATCCTTCAACAAGAAGCGACCTGAGAATAGCTTTCAACAAACGGAAAAACTGATTTTGAATGGCAGTTAATCATTCACACAATACTGTGATATCAAGGCAGACTTACTTTTCATAACTTTTCAGTCATGGATTGTGATTATAAATAAGTAAGATGCCTCCCTCACAGTGTGGCTGGCATATTTTAAATAATATACACAATGTGATTACAAGAAAAACTCAGTGTTTTACATCTTAGTCACATGAAAACTACACTGCAAGTCAGGATGAACGCTGAGAAATCATTGAAATACAGTCACAAGATCTCTATCAATCAATCAATCAATCAATCAATCTATGAATCAAATTTTATTTATTATAGCACATTTTACTATTGAGATTGTCATAAAGGACTGTACATACAGAACAGTGGATTTTCCAGAAGGAATCCAAAAACCAGAAACCCAGGTTAAGCGTGGAAAAAATGAAAAATTATTCCCTGACACTGGGAGAAGGCAGTCGAGAGACTCCTGGAAAATAGTGGAAATGCTAACATTTGAATAACACATAAAAGGCATCAGTTCATTTCAATAATTCCATTCTATAGGCAGTGGGAAGGGGAGAAGAGAGGTCTTTATGAAAGCTGACCTCTTGTTTGGCAAGACTGAAAACTGTACATGGTCCAGCTGCTGGTCGTGACGAACACTCTTTTTTGGTCAGACTGCTAAAACATGTCCTTATGGATGTGTCTGCCAGCTGGGAAAATGGTCCCTCTCATTCAAAAACGGTCATCCTGCAGGGAATGGAGGAGAGGTGGAGTGACGTCTCCAATTTGTGACCCTGGCGATATGCTCACCAGGCCCATGAATCAATGACATGAGGGCAACAACCAAGTCAGCTGGCGATGTCCCACACAGACTCTCATAAGACCTCTGGGTTGGCTGAGCTCTAACAGCTTTCATAGACGCCATTACATGATAAATGCCGGCCCAAGACAAATGGCCGCTCCCATTTTTTCTTGTTTGCCCCTGAAGTTCCTTCCTCTTTCTTCTGCAAATGGGAGCTGCTCCTTGCAGAAATCTTTTGCTCTCTGTTCTTCAATTGAGTCATGTTTTCAAAAAGTCAGTCCATCATTTAATCCACTATTGGTCAAGCTGGGACAGTGGCTGTTTTCATGTTTCATGTCAGAATGAAAATTGGAACCACCTGACACCTTTTCGAGTACTACCTGAATTGTATAGCTAACTGTGTGTCTCACTATCAGCCACTTAGCCTTCTGCAGTATGTGGTGGCCTATGATGTCCATGCAAATGCCCTCTGACTCCCCCTCTGCTTGTCATCGGCCTACGTCTAATAGACACTTGGGATTTGATGTCTTGGAAGTGATTGTTAAAGTCTGCTATCAGCTTTGTCTTGTACAACATCATGCTTACATTGTCCATATAAAATTAATCCACAACTAGCCCTGGAGAGAGCTCCAGGTCTAAGTCATGCCTCTTTCTGCTGGGACCAACTGGAACTCTCTGCCAAAAGGAGCGACCTTCCCCTGCACTATGCCTGTCCTGAAAGCTTGGCGGCTGGAGGACAGATCCAGCTCTACTTTGAGTGCGATTGGGATTGCTTTTGTACCTCAGCGAGGGACATCAGTGACGGACGGGCTTGGCTCACTGAATACGAGGGGGACCCAGAACGGAGGCGGAGGCATCCTCGAAATGAATAAATAAAGAGGACGGAAACCGAACGGGAGCCTCTTTATTTATAGACGGCTGAAAATGCATTTCCGTCTGGCGCGTCCGGGGGAAGCTGATCCCAACACACTCTGGGGAGATGGAGGAGCAAGATTCTCCCTGCTCCCTCCCTCACTCTCTCCCTTTCTCTCTCCTTTCACTCTGTCCTTTTCTACACCTGGCTCGGTGCCAGCTACCTGTAGGAGCACTTTAGTCAGCCCTGAGGAGGAAACTACGTCTACTACACTATACCTTACCATGCTTTTACAGTGTCTCTGGGGTGTGTTACTATACTGAACTAATACAGTGACGATGGGGTATGTTACTATACTATATTGAAGTTATACAGTGCCTCTGAGGTGTGTTACTATAGTATACTGAAGTGATACAGTACCTATGAGGTGTGTTATTATACTATACTGAAGTGACAGAGTGCTCCTGAGGTGCTCCCTGCTTTTACTAATTGAACTGATACAGTGTGTATAAGGTGTTCTTATTGCAAATAGATTAAAATTTCATAAAATCTTGATTGACTGCCTGACCATTTTTCCTCTGTCTAATGGCAGGGAACGTACCATGACATTTCAGTGTACTTTTGCTCTTTTGTTCATTAAATAATTTTGAGTGGTATTGATTCAGACCAGTGTGAAACAGCCTGAAAAATAATCCAGATTTCACATTTGGAATGCAGCTGTTCTGTGGACATCATGCAAAACTTTGCACGATTAAATGGGTAGCAAATTGTGCAATTGTTCACTTACTTGTACCCTCTGTAAACAAGCTGTAAAATCTTAAATTATCCAGTAAAGTATTTAGGCTACTTACTTGAGTTGTGTAGTGAAACTGGGTACAGAATGTTGCCCTCTATTTAAAGCCTGACTGTAAAACCAAATTGTACAGAGGAGAACATTAGGTGATGTGCAGGATGTTGTCACGGTTACCACTGTGTTGCTATTTTTGGAAGTAGCAGCCAAAGAATCTTGCTCAAAGCCAAACCAGGGTGACGTTCCATTCCCCATTGATTTAAAATAGACTGCAACCATGAGACCTTGCATAATGCACACAGCCTTGGCAGGGATTCAAATCCAAAACAAGAGACCCATTCACCCAGTATGTGGATGCCCTACCTGAGACACTGAAACTGTTCAGGAAAAGGCCAGCAGCTAGTGAGGAAACAGAGTGATTCCTGGCAGCGTCAAATCCGAGGACTTGAGGCTCACAGCTCCATATAGCTGGAGTGTGAATTAGATGTGCAAAGTGACAACTTCGCCTGACGCCTCACAGAGAAGGTATTGACCATCTGCACGGTGACTACCCTGTGGCAGCACTGGGGCTCATTGTGGTTTCACAAGAGCTCGACTGAAGCTGCACTGTGCTTTCATCGTGATTATACCAAAGCTTCACTAAAGCTTCACTACTGCTGTATTGTGCTTTCACTGTCGTTTCACGTGAGCTTGAGCGAAGCCGCACTGTGATTTCACTAAAGCTTGACAATAGTTTCGCAGTCATTTGTTTGCTGCAGAATTTTGCAGAGACTTTATTACAAACTTAGCTCTGTTTGAAACACCTGGTCCACTCCTCACACAAGCAGATACATGCAAGCAAACATGGATGCACACACGCACCCATTCTCACAAGCAGATTCAATTTCATCCAGTATTTTCCCCCACTTTCAATAGATATTATCCTCTAATCCAAAGCTGATCTTGTTTTTTTCCTGCTCTTTCCTGTGGTGGGCTCTCGGGTAGTAAGTGCAGCTATAGAGGCTACCTGATTGGTAGATCGAAATACCAGATAAATGCCAACATCAAAGCAAACAGAATGTGCAGAACAAAGATAGAAATTGGACATCATATTGCACACTGCACAGCGCATGTACAGGATGTTCTGCTCCTGAAGAACACAGGAGGCAAGCTGTCAACCTGAGCCTCAATGCAGTACAGGGAGAACAAGCCTGACATTCCAGTATAGACTCCTAGCAATATGTTTCGAAGAGCATGACATCATTGGTATGTGTCGGTGCGCAAAGACAGAGCAAAGGTGCAACCAGTGTGAAGTGGCCAATGTGCAGTTATTGCAAACTCCTGCTGCTTGTCTCACAAAACACTTAAAGCAGTGTAATTTCACCTTCTTATTCCACCTGTTACTGGACTAAATTATAGCTTAGTGCCGGTGGAAAAATGACCTGAACCATATAATTATATTCAAAGGAACATGGAGGAAAAAGCAAGCGGGAGTGAGTGAAAGTAATGTGTTTTGACCCCTACAGTCCAACTTAATGCATGTTAGCCCAACAGATAGCACTAGCCTTGTAATATGCCTAAAGTTATAGACTAGCTGGATGAGAGCATGGTGAGGTAAAGAAAGGCTTTGACCATGAAACATCTGCTACTTCATGACGTTTGCTAGCTAAACCAAATTCTGGTTTATTTCCACCCTGATTTTGAGAGAAAATTCATTATTCTATTAGCTCACATTTGATGCATACATTTCATGAAACTCTGAGCCAGAACCTCTGCCACCTCTTGATTGATGGAGAAACAAATGATAAGATAAAGCTGAACAAAGGTGGATTTCAGCCAAATCTCACATTCAGACATTTCATCTTTTGATCACATTTACCACCTCAGTAATTTAATACAGGGAAACTACTGTACTCTCCCTATATTCCTGGAAGCAAATGGTTAATCAATACATAAATTGAGCCTTAGCATAGCTTTTTGTGTCTGCTCCTGTTCTGTTCTGTATTTGGGTTTGGTATCTAGCACAACAGAATTTATATTCTTTCCCAACAGAGACTAGTATGTAGCATCTACTAATCAAAATGCTCTGAGGGCATGATCATGTTGCACAAAAGAGAGAGGGAAGAAACAACATATAGTAAATTTCTCATTCTGATAGATTCAGAGGAATGTCTAGATGATTGCTAAATTGACCAAGTTTGGTCATTGAAAGCCCACAGTCTCTTTATTAAAGGTGACTCAAAAACACAACGATTGTGCATAGCCACATGCGTATGTTGCAGAAAATGCATTTATCGATCCAGTACAATCTGTCCAGAACAAAATACACACGTTCACTAGAGCTCTGCACCGTCTCTATACTGAAGATTTGATGGTCAAGAATGCAGATTAAAGACCTGTTTAACCTATGACTGAAACCCCCTCGACCCTCAAAGCCCACCTGTCTACTTAATACAGCTCATGAGGGAGCAGAATGCCATAAAGGCTCCACCCCTACTGACTGGCTGTGTCCCAAAAGTGCTAAATTGCATCCTTTCCTTGATTCCTACATCCATGCATCCTCTGTGACCTGGAAATCAATAACTGGTCACCTTTTATTCTTATTCTGTGAGAAAAATATAAAGGAAGCAAGACATTTCTTCGATTGTCTTATTCAGCGGAGGATGCATTGATGTATTTCTATGTGGAAGAATTATTTCAAGCATCTATGACTTAAACTGCCGCACACGTCATGTTTCTTACATTATTTTTATTATTGTTAAGATGACTTAAACAGTCACTACAGAAATACAGAAAAGATGTATACAATGTACAATGTACAAGTACAATGACAAATCACAGTGAAAACGTCAGTGAAAAACTGTATAATTTGGATTTTTATACATAAAATGCTTACACATGAAAAAAACTTTGCTAGCAAAATAGCCTTTCCATATATTCCATGCTAAAAAACACATCTGCCCTGGATATTAAAGGGATTCCTGCTAAATGTTACACAGAACTGATGGAGTTCAGCTGAACAAGGACGTTTCATTTCCCTCACTGCATTTTGCTCCTCCTTATTTTCCCCCTGCACCTCTTCCTTGTCTCCTTGACAGGCATTGAGGAGGAGCTGCCGGGAGGAGCTTCAAAAGTAATAGTATGCACCCACTGACCCCACACACAGGTGCTCACGTGCGGGAAGTCATCTGCAGTGTTATCTTCACCGGAACATTCCGTCCAATGAAAAGTTCCCTTGTTCACAGATAATGGTTATTGGCAGCTAAGCTGGGCATTGGAGTTGCACACCTGACTGTTTAGCACATGAATGTGTGTCTGTGTGTGTGGGTGTGTATGTGTGTCTGTGTCTGTGTGTTTGTCCTTCTCTCTTCTCATCTGTTTCTGGGGTGCAGTTGTATCTAATTCTGGTGTCAGTGGTGAAGTTATCTGTTTTGTGGGAAGCTGCCTATCTCTTCGTTTGCCTATTGATTTTATCACTGACGTGCAACTTCCTGTAGAAAGACCTGCATTAAGCAGATCCAGAATAAAGCAAATGACCTCATCTTCTGTTCATCAACTGATCTCGGTTTACTGTGTTTCTTCCCTTCATTGGTAGTACATTTGAGAAGGTCAACAACTACAAGAAAGAGAAATATGAAGGAGTTATATGAAGGTGGTTTTCCATCCTTTTCAGCTGGTCACTACCTCCCTTCAATGGACATGTTGTGAGAAGCCTTTTTTAAGAAGAGTTCCAATTAGTGTAGAAGCACTACTTTAAATACAATCCTTCTTGTCCAGTGAAACACTTCCATTTTACTGCTGTCAGCTGAGAAGGGTGAAACAGCTGGAATGCTTGTTATAGCTTGTTGAGTAATGGTGCTCATTAATCGAAGCACAGGGCAGCTGGACAGCTCAGGAACAGTACTGACCCCTGGACTCTGATCCAGTAGAAACTGCATCATGGATGCCATGCATACCAGAGGAGACAAATGAATGCTGGGAAATGTGATCTTATTGAGATCATGCTCTGCGTACATAGAAATAGACTAATGAATGCTGGGAAATGTTGTCTCATTGACCGCATGCCTATGCATACTGGAAGAAGCAAATGAATGCTGGGAACTGTTGTCTTATTGACATCAAACCCTGCATACCTAGAATATACTAATGAATGCTGGGAAATTTTGCCTCATTGAGTGTGCCTATGCATACTGAAAGAGACAAATGGATGTTGGGTTATACAGAGCAGAGTGGTACACTAGTACTGATTTGTATAAGGTGTGCTTTGTAGAACCCCTGTCTAGGACACTGTGGCCTGCTATCTCCTTCCCTTTCCTAGAAGAGGTGTAAAGAAGTAGAAGGAAACAGAACACCTGGAGTAAAGTAAACATGGCCTGACCAATATTACTGCAGATACAATTACAAATTCAGAGCAACAGAGAAATGCAATCAAAAGTCCACTATAAGTTCTCTTAAAAAACAAAATGTTGACAAGTAATAGGGAATGTATGGATTAGGCAAAGTAGAAGAGCAGAGTTTTTCAGGAGTCCTACAGGAGCATAAGCTCACACACAATCATGAGACAGAACGCAGGAGTGAATGACCGTGGGTTTCAGATGTAGCAGGGGTGTGCAGGGGTGTGAAGGTGGTCCCCCCCATGAAACTGCTTTGTTTGATTTCACAGCTTTGCTTTCGCCTCGGGTGTTCCATGGGGTGTTCCTCGCTCCTCCAAGCCTCACCCACTGTCGAGCCAAATTCTCGCCAAGTTGCTCGAATTTCCTCAGAGACAAGGTCGTGACCTGCTACAGAGGTCAAGGACAGGATCAAAGACGCAGACGGGTGTCAGAGTCTGCCCTCTGTGAAATTCTTCACCTCACACCACAGTGTGGGATTTTGCCCTGGTTTACATGAATGCAGTCTCACGCAAATCGAAGATGAGACAGTCAGCATCATGTGCATCAGTAGATATGGAGTCAACAGTGTTGGGGGTAACATTCAGCTTCAGTTAGTATATTATTATTACTCATCACTAACTATATCATCTTTACAGCAGACATTCCATAATGTGGGTACTGTAAAAGATTGTATTTATGTTTGAATTAAATTGACTTCAAAGAAAAGCTGAGTGAAGTAACCATTACCCAGATAGATTGGATTTGGTATGAAGAGGTATCTTCCCCAATTGTACAGAAATATAGTTATCCAGTCTTATTTGGCCCATGCCTTTGTGCCCCATGTGTAGCTGGACCTGTTGCTAACAGAGTACCTTTGAGCATATGAAGAAACATGAATGAGTCTGATGAAAACAGTAGAAACTATATCCATGGGGACCCCTTCATCAACTGAAGTTTGCCAGTAAAAAGGTGAATTGGCCATGAAGATGTCAACTTAAATAGAAGGAGACTATGTACAGTTCCTGATGTTAATCCCTGTATCATTTTAACACAACAATACTGTGACACTATGTGAATCAACTGCAGATTTAACTAAGTGGATTTAGCCACATGCTTTGCAGAAATTGTACAGGGTATAGAAATTGTGCTCCATTTGGGATGTGTTCCATGTTTTGATCTCTAACCTGTATGTGCATTGTACGCACAATACATTTTCAGCCAACACTTGATAGGAATGTAATGGGAAATCGATATAACATGTAATCGAATGCATGCATTTACATTTCGAGGATATAATATTACATCTTGTAAAGTAGCATGCAATACCTAATACTTAAATCGGTGGAGTCTAACATGACTAACAATCTCAGTGATGTCTGAATGCACAAGCCGCACTGCTTTTACTGTGGGTGGTCCAAGTTTTTTATATCCCTGCCATTTCACTCAGAGATTGTTCAAAGGCCAGAAGGTGCCACATTACACCAGGGGTCTGAAGGTTGCCATCCCATTGCTCCGGGAATAGAACTTGGCTTCCGCTTTCAGCCGAAGGTAGATGCACGCATCATAGGCACCGCTGCCTCTGTCAACATGACGTTTCAGCTCTGAACATGCCGCACCAGGCCTGATCACTACACCCAGCTCTCCGTGACTGCGTGCAGAGACAACAGTGAGACAGGTGAAACACAGTGGTGCAATGAAGTTTCAAAACAAGTTTTGGGTCCCTGTAATGAAATATTCCTCGCAGCAGAAACTTAACTGGTGTCTAATTGTAACAGTCACTGCAAATTGTACATGAAGCGTTGTCAGTCCTTTTCGCAACAACCTATGCTTGAAAATAGCACTCCCGGGACAGCCTGAGCCAGTCCACATTTTACTGGAAGCAGGGGAGTAATTTCCATCCCTGAGGTCCTCAAGAGCCACAGGTGTTAAGTCAATACACCTTCAGCTGCAGAACCGGTGTTACTACGCAATCAAACAAACGCTCCATTCAGTGTGAAGCTATTGACTGGCAAAGCACACGTTGCTACGCTATCAAACAAACGTTCCAGTCATAGTGAGGTTATCAGCTGTTGAATGGCGGCGGAGTCACGGTGGAAAACACAGCGTACTCCTTGAAGGGCGTGCAAACTTTCAGAGATCTTCTACGTCAGTGGGAGTGTTTGCTTTGTTGCGGCTGCTGTCACACTCGCAACAGCTGCTACTACTTTGCACTTGTTATTTGCACTTGGTGGTGCACAGGCACACAAGCTCATGGCAGGAGAAGAAGGTAGGGCTTCGGGCTGCAATGGAAGCCTAAGGGCTCCCCACACAGGATTGTTGCAGCTTGCCATGCGATCGTTGCGGCCTGCCATGTGAGTGTTGCGGCCTGACATGCGATTGTTGCGGCCTGACATGCGATTGTTGTGGCGTGTCATGTGGCATCATCACACAGCCTGTTCTCCTCTTCCCTTCCAACTATTTAAGACTGTCAAAATGCCAGAGGTCTTTCCCAAAACTTTCAAGGAAGAAGAAATGCAGCAGAACTTCCTGCCACTGCAGCCTCGTCAGGGGAATTTAAATCCACCAGGGCTTTTGGATGTATGAGGCAATGCTCATGTTCTTTATCCTTATCCCTGGGACCACAGAATAATTTTTCACCCAATTGGTCTGTTTTTTCTGTTTTTCTGTTTCCCTCTGGAAAAAGCACAATGCCATATGTACAACACTTTGTGACAATCATGACTGTAAAAATGCACTGTAAGAAATAACATTTGATTGAGTGGGAATGTATAAGACCTGTAAGGGAATGGGTAGTACTGCCCGGTATTTTGAATACAGTTTTCCTTTAAAAAGTGTTGTGGCCAAATCTGTGCTTGTGGGTTCAGTCCTGCAGGGGGGAACAGCACTGAGAGTGTATGCAAAACATAGCGAGAGTGAGGTGAGTAGAGAGAGGGAAGCAAACTGGGGAGAGACGCAGGGTAGCTGCAGGGTAGCGTCACTCATGGAGTGAGTCACAAGGAATGAAAAGACAGAAAACAAAGAATTGTTTATTACTTCAAACAGTGGGAACAGTTCAGCAAGTTTGCTTAAAACCCCAACCTAGGAACTTGCACTGCAGAACCTTCCTGCTGGTTGTGAGTATAACAGTTGTGTCAGCTAGCTGCTGATAAAATCCATGGGTGACCTTGAAAGTTAACAGAAAAATAAATGAGCAAAACTTTTTTTTGCTACATTCATGATCTTATTGACCAGAAGGCAGGTATAACACACTTGTCACGCAAATCCAAATCTCTAGAAGGCAACGCAGCTCCCCATACCAAGGGGTCTGGGCAAAGGGACACGGAGGAGTGACCTGGGCCTTTGGACATGGACGTGAATGGATTAGAGTGATTTGATCGCAACCTGTGGGGGACTGGAATGGCTGCAGAGCCCTGTCCCCCCCCCCCCACCCCAAAATGAGTGCAAACAGAAGCTTCACAATCCAGTGTGCAGAATGCAAGCCTTCAGCCATGCAGCACAGAGTCCAGAAAGATGTATGGAAATCAATATTTATATATTTCATACAGATATGCAGGTGAGGGCCAGAAGCAGGGGGCTCCTCCCACTCCACGTCAGCTCAGGGAGAGGGTACCACGCTATTGCTCTGTGCTGCAGCTTTGTCACGAGGGACAGACAGATGCTCCATTCAGCAGCCTGCTTCCCTGAGAGAGGGGCCTTGGGGGGGAAGGGGGGCTGTGGGGTTGTTTGTTCTACACGACTGCATGACATCACTGCTCCCTGGGGTGTAAAATTTGCACCCCATGCTCAAATCCTTTCATCTGTCGAGTTCCAGTGCACCACGGCAACCACCATAACACACACAAAAAACAACCTCCCCAGCCACAGCCAAAACAACAACATACCAACCACTACAAACAAACCAACAACATACCAACTGCCATGGCAAAAAACAATTAAACCAACCTCCCCAGCCAAAACAGCAACCAACTAACACAACAAAGCAACAAAACAACCACCACCATCACCACCACTGCCAAAACAACGGCATGCCAACCACCGCCACAACCAAGACCACAACCATAGCCAAAACAATAAACTAACCACATCCAAACAAACAATAAATACAACTAGAATGGAAACACCACTTCAACAACTGTAGGAAAAAATTGTATTGTTGGTGGTGTTTTTCAGGAGAGCTGGCCTGGCCCTCTCTACTGTGTGTGTGCTGTGTGTTTATGTATGTTTGTGTGTGTGTGTGTGTGTGTGTGTTTATGTGTGAGACAAAGAGTGTATATGTGCGAGAGATTATGAATATGCATGTGTGTGTGTGTGTGTGTGTGTGTGTGTGTGTGTGTGAGTGTGTGTGTGTGTGTGTGGGAGTTTGACAGTATACATATGCTTGTGTGTAAGGAAAGGGCTGAGAGAGCACACCATCATCGGATGTTCTGGAGGGGAATGCAGAGGGAGACGCAGGAGTGTGTGTGATTCATTGTTCTGATCAATCAACAAACCAAATGAAGAGCAGCACCCCCCCTCTTGCCTCAGGAAGAGACCAGGATGTTTATTTGAATTTGATAACCATGTCCATTTCTGATGCGGCCGGCAGGGTACAGCAGAAACAGGATGAAGAGGATTATTTTTCCTGCTGCATTTTTTTTTTCCTGATTGATGACGTGTCGCTGTGCGCGCTCCGCCATTTGCAGCGCTGGAGCCCAAAGATCCACCCCCACCCCCCCGTCGGCGTCACACAGGAACTCTGCAAAACGAGTGGGGAGCCGCAGGACCCAGACAGCATTGAGCAGCCAGACAATCACCTGCCAGCGTGACAATGGGCCAGCGCGTGCCACCGCCAGCACGCCACCTGCATACTAATGACCCTGGACGGGGGGGAGGCGGGGGCCAACAGCAGGCTCCAGGGAAGACGGGGGGTGACAGAGGGGGGAGGACGGACGACGCACCCTGTCTAGCAGGAATGGTACTGTCCCAGACACGACAGTTCCCCTGAGCCTGCCTCCTTCTGCAGTGGTGTGGCGCAGAGACCGCCCTGAGCCAGCTCAGAAACCGCAGCGACAGCCGGAGAGGGTACCCATGATGCCGAGTGCCGCTGTGCTGGGGGGGACTGGGAGTCGCAGAGTCTGCCGGGGAAGAGACGGGAGAGGACAGACGCTGACCGCTGTAACTGCCATCGGCTCCTTCTTTCAATGCTTGTGTGTGTGTGTATGTGCGTGAATGTGTGTGTGTGTGCGTGTGTGTGTGCGTGTGTGCGTGTGTGTGCGTGTGTGTGTGTGTGTGTGTGTGTGAGAGAGAGAGAAAAAGAGAGAGGCGTGTTCGTATGTATGAGATGAATGTGAAGTATTGAGTAGTACACGAAAAACACAAGTGCATCTTGAAATAAAAAACAAAAAATAAAGGCTTTCACTTCTGCAGAACTGCAGGTTTCTCTGTGAGTGTTCTGTATACCAGTGCTAAAATGCAGCTTTGAATGAGACTTTCAGGAGCTCTGGCTGCAACCTCATAAAACAAAACTGTCTGCAGCCAACTCCCACACCTGGCATTGCACCGCCCCCAGGATTTACCTTGAATATGTTCAAAACACATCCCTGAGACTCCTGGGACAATTTAGGGAGAAACCTGGCAAAAAGGTAGTTTTGGGGTCATCCGCTCAGTGTTTCGTGTCATAGGTCACCGGGTCAGAGGTCGGATTACATTTTGCCCACCATTCAGAATCAAGCCTAGGGCTACTTGCATCTGTAAGGTCTCGACTGTTGAACAGTAGTATTAGGCGGGTAAATCAGTTATGATATCATTGATTACAATGCCCTACCAATGAGAAGTTGTGCAAGGAGTGGGGTCTGTTGCTCGGCACCGCCTGAATGTGAGGGCAAGCGTCCATCCGACACAATGGTGTTCCTTCTGAGCAAAGAGGATGGAGTGCATCAGCTCTGGACATGGGCGTTAGCTCCTCTGTGTCAGTTTATGAAAGGATGGTTTGTTGACATGGTGATGATCAGTCCATACAAGTCTGGCTGAGTGACATGGGGCCTGTGTATCCCCCTCCCTGGTGTCAAGGGGTTAATGCCAAGCAAACCTGAAAAATTTATTCATTTATGCTGGGAAGTCACTGTGACCTGCTTGCAACTCATTTAAAAAAACCTAATACAAAAAAAAAATATAAAACAAAAAAATAAATGGCATTTCAAACTTTCTGTGGGGGCATTGGATACTTGCTCACTTGTGTAAAGAGATGATTCGTGGAGAGAGTGAGTTTCACACAGGAGGAAACTCTCTGAGGATGCTCAGAGAATATCACCTTGTGGTCAGCCTGATATCTGAGCACAGCACATTAACCCGAACCCTCTGTTCTTTCTCCGGCGCTTTTACGAGAGGTCAGACAAGGACACAGAAGCCCTTTCACGAGGATCAATCAGAGAGCGCTGCGAAAAGCACAAACAGCCCTCTGTTGGTTTAGCTTATTCAGGAAATGCACATGGCGGTGTGCGTTACACCCGGACACCTGAGCGACAGCACTGTATTTCCCATCGATCAAATCTCGCAGCGGAACCTGCTAGTCTGCTGGCTATTAAACTCAGACTCGCTGACCCCATTAAACATTTCCACAATAGCAGCGCACACATCAGCCTGAGAAAACACACAGACATTTTGTAAGGTCTGCTCCCATGGAAATTATGTAAATTGCTTCAGAAAAGCAGAAGTTGAAAAAAGCTGTCACTTTCCTCAGATTATACAATCGATTACTCATGATCACTTGATGCAATGATCTTAATAATAATAACCACACCAACTCCACCACAACAACATTATTATTATTATTATTATTATTATTATTATTATTTAGTAGTAGTAGTAGTAGTAGTAGTAGTAGTACAATAAATCAGAAAATGCTCTTCTGATATTATTCATTAGCTGTGGTCATAATCGCACAGGACTTCAATCTCAAACAAGGCTTCATTACATCCAGTTGAAATAATGCCCCTCTGAAGAACTTTACCAATTAGCTCAAACTTTCCAGAAACCTCTTTTAATTAAAAGGATGACAGGTCATTTGCTTTGCACCCATGCTATTATAAGGCCATTAAAGAGAAAAAAGCAGCCTCCAATAGCAATAGTTTTTATTGGTGGTCAGATTTTAATCTCAGGAAGCCTACTGAAATGTAAAGAGGTGGGGGAAGACAGCTTGCGGAAAACGCAAATGTCAAGAGGCAGGATCATTAGGGCCTTATCGCCCGGAAAGGCAGCATAAAGTCACAGAGATGGAAAATGCACGCTGATATCCTTAACAAACAACAGAAAATGTGAGAGAAACCCATTATGTCCTTTGGCTGGAGCTTGATGGTCTCCGCTAACACTCTGAGGTACGTCAAGAGGGAAAAGTGGGCTCTCATGCATCTCTCTGTCCTGCCAAAATGTATGTCAAGACGGAGAGACTCTCCATTGCTTTGAATTTGAATACTGCTGTTGTACCCTTGTACTTAACCCAAAGCACCTCAGTAAATATCTATCTGCATAAATGGATAAGATGTTACCTTGTGCATATAATATGACATAACATGGTCATGTGTAAAACTTGTAATCTATGTAAATTGCTGAGGATAGGACTGTCTGCTAAGTGGCTAACAATAAAGGTGGCGTGAAAGGTAAGGGTTGGAATGTTTAGGGAGAGAAGGGTTTGTAAGTCCAGTGTGAGTGTGGCATCCAGCCATCACACACAGCATTGATTAGCACAGTCTGTGATGACACACAATTCACCTGCTCGTGCCTTGCTTTTTAAACCCAGAGTGTGTGTTTCAGGGGGATCAGGTGATCATCTTCATTTCAGGAGGGGAGCTCCGCTAAGGAGTAAAAAGATTAGAATGGTTCCCATGCAAATTACAATAAATTGATGTAAATCCCTGCAGGTAACCAATATTGTGAGGGTGAAAAGAACCCCCAGCACTCCTCAAAGAAATTGATGTGCCCTCAGTTTAATTGCTTATTCTGGATGAGGTTTAGAAAGGATAACACAAAGGCTGAGATGACATTGTGCCATCTTTTGCAATACTTTTGTAGCAGAATTCACACTTTTAATTGCACGTGTGTGTTTGCATATACTTCTATTAACTTCTACATGTGTGTTTAAATGCATTAATGTGCTCTTGTACGTGTGTTTGCACGTGTTAGTGTGCACTTGTAGGTGTGTGTTTAAATGCATTAATGCGATCTTGTAGATGTGTGTTTGCATGCATTAGTGTGCACTTGTACATGTGTGTTTACATGCATTGGTTTGCCCTTGTGAGTCTGTATGCATGTGTGTGAGGAGGGGAGGCTCATCTTTATTTCAGGAGGAGGAAAATCAATAGGCTGTTTTCTGCAGTGGCCGTGCTGTAGGACCTATCTGAAGAATCTCTCAGATAGCCATTAACGTCTGTTATCACTGCTCAACACTGCAGTTTCCTCTCATTAAAGATTCATTTCGATACAGAGGAACAGAGAGCAGAAATGCAACACAAACGGCCTTTAAAACATGTTGCGGGGTGGAAAGCTAAGGCCAGGTGGATACAAAGCGAACGGAGGGAAAGATGAAAAAAGACTTTGATCTCAGTAAGAGCCAGGAGGCTATCCCAGTCTCAGGAGAGACATGAGTGTGGCACGGTATTACCTCATCAAGTCCACAAACACCTCTGTGGCTTCTTCAGGGCTTTGCCTCCCTGCTATGTCACTTCTTTTCATTCCCAGGACTGTGCTTTGAACCCTGTCCTCTGGCTAACAGTCCCAAGGGCCCCAGAGCCCACCACGAATGGGGGGCAACACCCTGGGTTGGCCTGTGGCAAATTCAATCCACGTTCACCGATCCTCATGTGAACTGCACCGCCTGGCTTTCTTGCCTGAGCCATTTGCAGTAGCCAATCCAAATGGTATAAAAGATCAGAGTTTTAATCTGTGTAGCATCCTCGAAGCATTCATCTGAGAGAGCGTGGATGCCCTGTCAGCCTGGAGGCTTTCTGGCAGCTGTTCTGGGTCATCTCCAGGGAGAGGTTAGCGGACTGAGGCAGTAAGTGTGTGGAGATGGGTCGTTGGTGGACACACACTGAAGGATAGCTGCCACATGGCTCAGCACAAACGCACAAACGGAAACAAATGCATTGATCGAACGCCACACAGATGCTCTGGGTCATATAGGCAGCCATGCCGCTAGGCAGCCACACCCCCTGAGGTCAGATATCCCCTTGACTTCGGCTTTTAATTGGTGGACTTGTGAGATGAAACCTGAATCTTAACTCTCACGCCAAAGGCAGGTTAAAAAACCTTTCACTGGTAATCCTCTCCCTTGCAATAGAAAGAAGGGGTTCTCTGACCAGAGGGAAAATAATGTTTCTGCAATTAGTGTGTTGGATAGAGTTTTAATTTAAAATCATCTACCACTGGAATCCTGTAGCAAAAAGATGTGGTCTTGTTCTGATGGATGGGAACAGAAACGGCCATCAAGCTCCCCCCACCCCCAAACAGACTGTTCTGCTTGCTGCTAGAAGCCCCACCACATTGATGCCCCACTCATACGCCAACCATCATATGCCACTGAGGGGGTCCACAGGGCTGTGCCCCCACACACAGCCCCCATCATGCACAGCAACGCCTGGGGCCTTGCATCATTGGAGGATGCCATGCCGCACGCATCTCGGTTTCTCCAATTAATCCAGCTGTATCGTCAATACCTGCTCGCACCGCGTAATTAAGCCTCTCGGCTTGTCCAGTTAAGTGGTCAAAGGTCAAAATCACGGCTAAAATGCGGTACAGAAACTCGAAAGCCGCGCGCATGTAATGAAGACAGCCACGCCCTCCCCACCTTACAGGTCTGACATCACCCCTCCGCTTCAGCTCTTAATTGGTGGACTTGGGCAATGAAATCAGAATCCTAACTCTTGCTCCAATGGCAAGTAACAAGTCCTGTGCTCATAATTGCCTTCCCTGGAATAAGGAGCAGGGGCTTTATGACCCAAGAGAGACAAACAGAAAATGTCTCCAATTTACAATTAGCGTATGGTTTACAGTTTCAATTTAATAGCAGCCTGTGGACAAACAGAACCTCTCAACAACAGGAGGGGGGTCACCATCTCTCAGATAAGATTGGTCTGCTGTATGTTCTTGCTAACACAGAACTGACAGAGCCCATGGGATCCCCATGGCCATTGTTTTAGAAAAGAGCAGTGCAGAAAAAAAAACAGCCTGTACAAAAGGTTCAGGAGTCATGAACCTTAGAGATGGACAGAAGCTGGAGGAGGGGCCATCGCAGATTTGCCGCTCCCCATTGCAGCTTACCTCAGGCCATAAAGCTGCTGGAAGAACCATCCATTTTGTTTACGGCATTGGTTTAGAGAGAAACGCATCACAGTCTCTCCCAAGACAGAGATTAATGTCAATGCCATTAAGGGTTAATATCCCAGATCCTTCGGAATTACACCTGTAGTATAACTGTGCGCCGAAATTAAAACACATGACAAATGCCTCTGGAACACCATCGGCGTTCAATATCGGGGAAACAAAATAAAAAAATACAAAACCCTGTGGCCTATTGGCACCGCCTACACCACCGTTCACTTCCCCCACTTTGGAGAAAGCCATTTTACCCCACTAGCCATGTGCTCCAGGTATCCTTTATCATACTCTGTCAGCCATCAATGGAGGAGAAATATGGCAGTTTGCTTTCACGGCCTCTCCTGCCTCGATTGCTCTCTCTTAGAGGCAATTTCTCCCCAGGCGGGCGGAAGGCTCATCAGTGGAAGCACTTGTGTGAAACGGTGCACTATAAGGCCAGCGGCCTGGATTGCCTGCTGCCGACGGCAGCCTCCAATCACCTGCGATTCCGCTGCCTGGCCTTTCCATTCCAACAAGGGGGGACTGGCAAAAGGTCTTTCATCTCAGTGATGGATACTGCGCCATAAAAATATGATGGATTGACAGATGAGACCGAATCTTTCAAGATGGAGCAAAATGTCCGTGCGAATCAACGATTCAACGCCTTGAAAGACAGACATGGGGCTTTCGGCGGCATAACGGCGAACCGGATCTACGCTGTCCAAGACCAAAAACAGCCCTGTGCATGGCAGGCGCTAACAAGGTACCCGCTAATCATAAGCTAACTTTATGGCATCGTCACAGTTCTGGACCCACCTGTATGAATAAGGGAGTACCCAGTGTATGTGTGAACCAGCAGAATCCTTCGTAAACAGCCTTAAAGAAATCAAATGATGGCTAACTTTATTTAAATGGAATTTAGAAGCAGTTAATCAGCCAGAGGATTAACACAGAAGCCCCTCAGTAGCGCTCACAGCATGAGCATAAGCTGAGCAAGATACACATAACAGGCCTTACCATACTCATGCAAAATTTAATAAATATGAAATAAATTTGCTGTCTTTTGTTAATGAATCGTTTGTTCCATGTCTGCCTTCCTCCATCTGTACAAACATCAGTAATCGGAACAAAAATTAAATCCAGAGAGGTTTTTTTGTTGTATTACCATACTGTGTCCACAGTGAAATGTTTTAGTGAAGCCAGTCTATCTGTTTACTGCGTGGCAGATGTACAGATTTGCAAAATGACATTTGCAAAACCATGGTTTAAAAACAAAAACGCATGCTTGCAGAAGAAAACCATAATGCACTTGATTTGATTTCATTTGATTTTTTTTCCCATGAAAAATCTCTTTTTTAAACAGTAATATTTTATTTGTACCAGATTTGTACTCTGGTTTCCTCCTGTCTAACAAGAGCAGCCACATGAACCAAACCAGAATATCCATCAACCTGAAAAGACACACTTCAAAAGCAGATCTAATCATTTAGAAGCGTTATGAGGAAGTCAAAAACAAGGTCAGCAGATCACCACATGTCAATCACTTACTCCACCACGGCTTGATTTTGTAAGTTCCTTTTCTTCTGTATCACAGTAATGACAATATTCCTGGCAGATAAATGGAAAAAAAATGTTCTCACATCATATGACTGAAATATGAATAGGTAACCTGGGTGATAAACAGGCCATTGATTAACTACAATTCAAATAAGCAGCTGCATAAGACATGGTTTCCCTGATAAGTGTGTTATAAATCAAACCAATTGTCCCATGCAGTATTACAGCCACAAAAGTAGGGGTAAGACATACGTGAATCGTTGACTGGTGTTCTCCCCTACATTTATTTGCAACAATTAAATGACACCTCCCAGGAGGAAAAAAAAACATTTCTTTCTCAGGTCTCTCTCAATTGCCCCTCCTAAGATTTTTTGTACACTTCGTTTGCTTGTGCAAGTTTGCTCATTGTGACAGAGGGCCAAGCGGTCACCCTCGTTTCGGGAAACCCGTCGACTGCTTCAGAGGAAAATTCATTGGCAGTGTGGGTCAGTGTGCAGACTCCTCACTAATGGCTTGGTGCTGCGATTCTCACAGCTGCGGTTCGGGACACCAGGGAGAGCAGAGCAGGGCAGGCAGAGGTCGTTTTCCCTCGGCGGGAACGCTAATGAGGCGTGGCTCTCCTCTCAGGGCAGTGCCTCAGGATTACAGGTAAGGAGTGCAGGGGCCCCCAGTTCACCACCCCAAAGAGTAAGTGGCTCCCCACTCCCCTTCCTGCACGCTTCCAACCTGGTTTCCCCCATGCCCTCACTCTTCCACTGCGACTCCTTCATGCCTAGAAGAGCCCAGCTGTCTTCACTCCTTTTTCTCCCAGTGTTCCTTGCTTCTTCCACCAGATCCCAGCCCTGGGCAGTTCTGAGAAGAGCCCAGCATAGGCAGGGAACAATCACTTCATTTCAACGTCGGTTCAGTCTTCCATTAAAAGTGAGCCATAATGAGTCACGCACATCCATCCATCAGTCCTACCTGTCGTGCCCGTTGCTGCTTTGAAGTTTTTCACAGGATCATTCGTACCGCAAAAACACAGCGATAAACTGATGGCAGGCGCCACAGATGTCAGTTTGAACAGTGACAGTGGAAACACCCCCCCCCCCGTGGTGGTGTGTTCCCAGTTTGGGTTTAGAGGTGGGATAGACAGCTGTGGTAATTAGGCTAATTAACAGAGTGATTAGCGGAATACAGAAGTGCTGATGTGGCAGAAGAAGAATGAGTATGAAGGCTAGGCCTTTTCTAGGGCTGAATGACATGCAGGAAGCAGTAATTAAAGGCTTTTTGCATAAGAGGGAAAAAAATCCAGTCACATTCCACTGCAGTTAACAGCATCTTCCACACAGCCCTTGTTGTGGTTGAACCATATGGCTCTCCCCTGGTCCTCCCACTCATCCAGACCGGTAAGGCTCTATCTTGCTGCTTGGCGATTTCTGCCTACCAGGGCGGGTCTCCAATCAACAGCCTAGTGTACCAACTCATGGACCCGCCCCAAAATCACCTGAGCAGCAAGATTCTGGTGCAGAGGCACGGTGTGACAGCCGCCCTTGTCTTAAATGCAACGTTGCAGGAGAACTGCGGGTCTGGAAGACATTTAAAGCAACAGGACCAGTCGCTAGCATGTCACTGAACCATATACATCCAACCCAGTCTAACACCGCAGCACCAAACAATGAAACAACAACCATCATAGGCTTATACAGTACAGTTAGACTAATATACCAACAAAGTGTAATTGGAGTGTAAGGCCTCTGGTGATGAAGCACCTTTTGAAAAGTGAAATGGAGAATCCCATCCCTGGTGACCCCAGTGCTAATCATGAGCAGGTGTGTTACAGTATCGGTCTACATCGAGCCCACGGTTAAACGCACCGAGGCACACACAAACCGGAAAGGCATGGCTAATTGAATCTAGCCACCTCATTAAAAATGCCAATAGCTACTGTATGGTTGCCTTGGCAACCACAACATTTATTTCATGAGCTCTTATAGAGTCTAGGAGTTGGAACAGTGCAACTGCAATTTACAGTGGAAATTCCATTGCACTACACTGCACTACAAAAGACTGAAGGGACACATTGTAGGCATAGGCATGGTTGGTGAATGTTGCTAAGGTAAAGATAATGCTAAGGGCTAGAAAAAAAAGAAAAAAACTAGCATGGAGTTTCCAATTCAGGCCATATGGATCATATTCCCAGTTATGAGCTGTTAATCAAGCATGCACCTTTACTCTTGTTGCATATACAACCATTTACATGCTGTGCTACTGCTGTGACCATTATTTTAAAAATTAGGCGCGTATTTGCTTTCATTTATGACAGTGTACATTCAGTGCAAGCTGTGTGTGTTTCAGGACTTCTGAGAAGCTGCTGTTAACTCTGCTCTAAGTCTTGCAGAGATTTGTATAATCCCATTATGGTAAATAAGTTCAATAAATTATTTTAATTAGCAAATACTAATGTTGCTGTTGTCTTGCGTTTGCTTCATCGATAAACTATAAATTACTGCTCTGCAAATCATTGGCTTTGATTCCTTCTCTCCTCCTTCGCCGTTTGCTGAATGGGGGAATCTTCCACGCAGTGGCTTTACACAGGGAGATACCAGAGGAAATATTTGTATTCATATCATTTTTTTCATATCATACAGTTTCCCATCTGAGGGATTTCCTGATGGGAATGTTGTCCGTCCTTAAAACTGAAAGCAACATGATAACAATATTGGACTGTGAATCGTGTTCCGCATGGTTTGCCACTGTGTGATTTTCCCCCACAGTGACAGCAGTGGAAACAGCGATGGTAGAGTCATCGGCAAGATTGCCTTAGGCTATGAAGAGAACCTCACTGTTTCTGGGCTTTTCAATTCAGGATGCAAACTTCCCCATACGTGCTTGTCTGGTTTGCTTAAACCGAGAACATGTTGAAACTGAATAAGTCTTCTACAGCTGTAACATGGTGATATTGACTTTTTATAATAACTGAGTGGGACACAACCAGGTGAGTGTGGGGTAAATGGTTAGGATGAGCACATTAGTGCAAGATATTCATTTACATACTTGCACACTTCCTGAAGCAGTCCAGGTATCCAGCTGAAAGGTACATTGGACAGCCTATGTTGGACTTGAACCAGTAACCTTCCAGTTACCGGTTCTCCAGAAGTATGAAGGAACTTTATGTTCTTTGACCCAGCAATGCTGGTGCTTCAGCAGAAAATAAGGCATTTCTTCCTTGACAAATAAGGGTTATTCTGAGATACAGTGATTTACTGCAAGTCAAGGAAAAGGGTTTCTTTGAGCTCCAAATTCTGAATGTCAGCAGGCTGCTGTCCTTCGCTAGTTTTTCTCCAGTTCTAATTTTATTTTCCCTGTTTAGTTGAAGATGCATTTACAGTGAGAGCTCCAGAGGTAACCGCATTTCAAAATCTCATACCTGTAAATTATCGCCCATGAGCATTCCAAAAACATCTTAACAGCTGTATTTTCTCATTTTCAATTCTTGCTTTTAAATCTGGTATAGTTAACCTGTGGTTTTATGTGAAAGGATATCACAGAAATGTTAAAAACTGTTTATGTTGTCTGTTCTTAACTGTTGCATGTACCCCACAGGTAACATTTTCAGGATAGCGCCCGTTCTGTGTGGAGACTCTTTGGGTTTATGATGGAATTGCTTCACCTTTTTGTGCTTTCCTCTGGTGTGAGTTTCATGGGGCATCTTGCCTCTCTGGAGGAGGGGGACATTGATAGGGTCTAGTGGATCTCTCTTCCATGGCCACACAAAAGCAGGTGAAATAGAGGTAAAGGCAGACAAGAAGTTTGTGGAAGCAGTGGAGGTTAGAAGACTGTGAGCCTTTACTGCAGTTATAAAACCAGCTCCTTTGTTACAGATGAGGGATGAGTCTGAATGAAGCTGTAGCTACCTACCCCAAACAAGAAATGTCTTTACTCAGGTTATGATCTATCTTTTAAATCTGCCACACCTTCCCAGTTGGAGAATAGGAAGAATTAGGGTTTGGGATAGGATTAGAGTAGGCTCAGGGATCTGGTGGACTCACTTCAGTTTCCTGAGCAGAGCAAAACCACCTGGCACTAGTATATTTGTGAAATGCTAGAGCTGAAAAAAATCCAAATTTTGGCTTGTCCCTAAGCTCATCTCGGACTTAGCCTTTTTGTGCTTAAAGTGGAATTAATGATTGTAGAGGTGATTTGAGAGACAATGGGACATCTTAGACATCGCTCACCATTATCCTGAATGATGTCATGTGTCATGTGACACACTACAGATCCATCTGGTCTACCTGTGGTCGGCACTTTGGGGTTGAACCAAACCCATCACAGAGAAGGGAGGGGGGGATATCCCTTGGGGAATCCTTGCCTAGACAGGACATCAAATTCCCCCGGTCAGGTCGAGTGTGAGGCCAGGCAGACAGCTGGAGATTGTTTGTGAACCATGCCATTAAGGCCTCCACTGAACCTGAATCATAGGTGAACCGAAACCCATCTGTATTCATGGCCAGTTAGTGGGAGATGAGAGTCACGGGAGGCTACTTCGGGTCAAGTTGGACTGATGCTAAATGACACGGAGGTGGCGCGCGCTCTCTAATCGCACCCGCGGCTGGGGAAGAAACACCTGGCTTTCTGACATTTGCGGGTAATCTCTGCGCAAACTGTCCCGGCCGGGGGAAGCCGAGGAGAGTGCCGATCCCGGAGGAAATTTACGGGGAAGGTGACCTCGTGACGGGCTGGGAAACGTGCGCGGGGAGGGGATGGTAGGGCGGCTGGCGTGATTGCTTCGGCATCGGGGGCAGCTTTAGAGCAATTACTCGCCGGTCCATCATCCCCGCCCTCTTTCCCCCACTGCGGTTGTAATGGAAGACCCCCCGTCACCCCCGGTAAAATCAGCTCTCCGCCAGCATGGTAAAAACGCATAGAGCCCAAAGCTCAGTTTCTAGGCTGTGCAGAAGACTCAATCAGGGCAGAATGAATTATGGGTAAGGACCTGAGAAATTTGGCCAGTTATGGGGGGGGGGGGATACATTTTGGGATGCGAGGAGCTCTGTTGGCAGCATACAGGAGGAGCACTTCAGAGTATGCCTGACATCTAATGACAAGGTCCATTTCTGTCAACAGAGCTACTGTAACACCACTCAGATTGATGAGCAACTCCCCTAGGGGTTACTTTGTGAATAAAGCAAACTTTTCAAAAGCCTTTTTTGGGTCAGTGCATGCTGGTTAAAACTGCGGCTCATCCCCATCCACATGTCACGGCAAAGTGCTGGAGAGCAAACTGGACAAGAGAGTGATATTGGTGCTACTCTGCTTCACCTCTCCAATTGATATAAAATTTGGTTGAAAGCTTTTCCAAGGATGAGAATTGGAATGTTTAATAGTGAGACTATTAAAATGAAGCTTTTAATGGCCACTGAGTAGTATCTCACACAAAAGCACTATTTTTTTGGTAGAAAGGTGATAGTGGATGGAGAACAGATACTGATAGTGAAGCAAAAATCCAACCTTTAACCCTCTACTGCACAGCATTGCCCTCAGGCAACAGAAGGTTTTCTTAAGCCCCCTGTCCAGTACATGTTTCTTTAAATGATTGCAACCAACCAGAATGGTCAAAAAAGTATCAAAGAGCAGTCCAATACGGTGTGGGTGTCACTATCAAGCATCATTTGAAGGCGGGACTTCCTTTTCTGACACATGGTCACAGGAGCACATGGTGTGAGAAGAAGGTAAGATTATTTGCTTTAGTAATCTTATTCAGATGACATGAAATGAACTGTAAATAAAAATATGTGTGTGTGTGTGTGTGTATGAAGGTGTAGAGAAGCCTTTTGTCAGGTTTTATGAAGTTTTTTTTATTTTGCATGTTCAGAAATTCAATTTTTCTTTTCGTTGCCTCAGGGCAACGTTGTGTGATAAGGGGTACTTTTCAAGGATGTCTTTGCTGACAATGTGTTTGGATGTTATCACATATTATCACATGTATTTGTGCACAATATAAGCTCTAAATATATTTTATATATATATATTTTTTATATTTTTTTATTTTTTATTTAACTTTACATCTTTTAACACATTTTCACAGAAAAATGGAAAAACCAAGCCGGAACAACTTCCGATGCGTGAGATGTTAAGTGTGGATGAACAAATGGTGCCATTTAAGGGCAAGAGCAGAATCAAGCAGTACCTACCCAGTAAACCAAGAAAATCGGGTTACAACATACCGGTCCTTGCTGGATCAGATGGCGTTCCACACAATTTTGAAGTTTATTACTGGGAAAGCTGAGCATCCACCTGAGCTTCCAGATGTAGGGGCAAGTAAGAATGTAGTACTCTGCTTGGCAGAACCAATACTGAAGAACAGGAATTTATTTCAAGCTGTTCTTTGACAACTGGTTTAGCTGAGGCTCGTGTTGTCCCAGCAAGGCATCCACTGTCTGGGTACGGTGCACTCTAATCGCTTGCCAGGCAGTTCCACGATGCCAGACGCTGATCTGAAAAGATCTGCCCGTGGGTCCTTCCAGGAAAAAACAGCCTGTGTTGGAGATACCCAGCTGCATGCAGTCAAATGGTATGACAACAGGTCAGTCACCCTCCTCAGTAGCTACATAGGTGCTCATATATGTGGTTTCCAAGTTAAGACAACAATGTAGAAAGAAATGGGCCATGTGCTGCTGTTCTATTTTGGGTAACAATACAGGCAGATGAGCATGAAGAACAAAAAACTGTAACTTGAAATCTGCAGAAATGGGTTGGCATTGAAGGCCAACCAAAGGTAACAAATGCACTGGGACTCTGCGTTAGCTGGTAAAACCACGGTATAGCCTTATCCGAGATTTAAATCGGATCCTGCTGCTGAGATGCAGCCCCACACTGCTGCCTGGAGACAGGAAGCACCACAAGCTTACAATCCCAGAATGCCATGGGGCAGACTGGACACATTTGATCACAGGGGATGTGGTTTAAATGAAAAGGTTGTGCACAGACCCCCTTTATCAGTCAAAAGACAGGTTCCAGCTGGCTTCCTTTGTTTTCTGATCCCCTGTCCACCATGGGCTTGCTGTTCCATCTCCTGGCGACTTGTGCAGCTCAGAGAGCTTATCGATTTCACTGACAACTTCCTGCTCGTTTACGCACCCTCACCTTCTGAATGACATATCAGTCCGGCACATCCAGCTTGCTCTCTCTCAGAGGGGGGCCATACAGCAGCTGGGTGCCATAAAGAAGGTACAGGGGTGTTCATCCCTGTGCAACATCATTCCTATCCTTCACATCACTTACTAGCTGTCTGTCAGGCCTGACAGGATGTGTGGTGTCATCCATGCTCTGTACTGAAATAATGTACGCACAAAGGCTGAGCAATCAAAAGCAGCGGGTGATCCACCTGCTCAATCAGTGCCAAGTGGACAGTTCACATCAAATAAGGGACCAAGCAGGTAACAAGCAAAATTCCTCCCAGTCCATGCCAACTTATCTTGGTTGCCACTGCAAAATATGCGAAATAGGTCTGACACACTGAATGCATCCTTTCCTGAGCAGCTGAGACTCAACAGAAAAAACCTACCTTGATTACATTGCTTTTTTAAGCCAATGTTGACAGAAGGACAACAGAGACAAACAATGCATTATTTTCTGAAGCAAATATGATTTTCAGGGCACATAAGGAATCATTCCCTTGAGAAAATACATATCAGCTCTCATATGCAGTGTGAGCAGGGTTAATGGTCCTTGAAGAATCTGATCTTCAGCTAATGCTATGCCTCATGACTGGGCATTAATAAAGCATTGTTTAATATTGGGGCCAAATTGTCAATTGGGGGATAGAATTTCATCTATGGATGGATTTCACCATGGATTCTATCCATGGTGGCTATTCTGCAGGACTGTCAGCCCTCCCCCCTCCCTGTAATGCAACATATGGGGCATTTTACATCCAAAAAAACACTATACTTAACTGCCCATGAGTGTTTGCTTAGTGTATCTGCTATTCTAAAAGCTTAGAGCAGGATGTAACATAATCCGAGGAGACCAGGGAGATGGTCATAGATAAAGCCCTTTGACAGTGAGTAAATCTAATTGCTGGAAATGCCCCACAGTTCTCTCCTTCTCCAGAGGATATCCAGCCTTTTAAATGATGCATTAAAAGGGTCTGTGCAGGTAATGGCTACCAGGCCCAAATGGACAAGCCCTTTCCTCCATCTCCGGTAGAAGGCCCTGTTAGGAATTGTCCATTTATGGAAAAAATGTGAGCTTTTGAGTTACATTTTGTGACACAGTGCAAAAGTAGGTACTGTAAATAAATGAACAGTGATAAATAATAAAAAAAGCAATGGACAGCTGGAAGCTGGCATCTTCAAAGGCAAATATTACAATGAGGAAATAAGGAAAGGAAAGGGCTGTTAATACAGTGTGAATGTATCAGGATTGCCAGTGGAAAAAAATTAATAATAATAAAGCCCAAAACATAGTTTTATATGGCCAAAGTTAACAGCAAACACTTTTCCATGTTCCCTTCAGAAAAAACATCCCAGCTGGCTTCACAAAACAATTACCATGGGTAGACAGATATGTATTAAATCCATGTTCATATCCAAATTCAAAATGTATGTTCATCTTAAATTGATCTGATTTTTTTTTGTTTTTGGAAAAAAAGCCAAACTGCCACATGTGTTTTCAATGCCACAAATAAAAGTGAGCCAATTTCACCTGACAGTTCTGCTTGATATATGGTGTTGGCTGAAACTTTGGCTACCGCAGGACACCTAGAGTCACCTGAATGTACAGATGACAGCATTTTAAAAAAGCATAAAAAAAAACATTTTAAACAGCAGCTCATGATGCATAACCTGATCTATTTTTCTATACCTATCTGTTAAATACACTATATGGCCAAAAGTATGTGGACACCCCTCCTAATTATTGAGTTCAGGTGTTTCAACGACACCAATTGATTTTATGCACCAACAACAGGTGCATAAAATCAGGCACATAGCCATGTAATCTCCATAGACAAACCTTGGAAGTAGAATGGGTCGTACTGGAGAGCTCAGTGACTTTAAACGTGGCACTCTCATAGGATGCCATCTTTGCCACAAGTCAGCTTGTGAAATTTCTGCCCTGCTAGATCTGCCCCGGTCAACTGTAGGTGCTATTCTTGTCAAGTGGAAGCGTCTAGGAGCAACAACAGCTCAGCCACGAAGCGGAAGACCGCGCAAACTTACAGAGCAGGGCTGCTGAGTGCTGAATCGCGTATCCTCTGTTGAATCACTCACTACAGAGTTCCAAACTGTCTCTGGCTGCAACATCAGCACAAGAACTGTGCGTCGGGAGCTTCATGAAATGGGTTTCCATGGCCGAGCAGCTGCACACAAGCCCAACATCACTATGCACAATGCCAAGCGACGGCTGGAGTGGTGCAAAGCATGCCGCCACTGGACTCTGGAGCAGTGGAAACACGTTCTGATAGACGAATCTGGGTTTGGTGGATGCCAGGAGAGCGCTACCTACCGGAATGCACAGTGCCTAATGTAAAGTTTGGTGGAGGAGGCATAATGGTCTGGGGCTGTTTTTCAGGGTTTGGGCTAGGCCCCTTAGTTCCAGTGAAGGGAAACATTAATGCTACAGCATACAAAAGACATTTTAGACAATTGTATGCTTCCAACCTGTGGCAACAGTTTGGGGAAAGCCCTTTCCTATTCCAGCATGACTGTGCCCCTATGCACAAAGCAACGTCCATAAAGACATGGTTTGATGAGTTTGGTGTGGAGGAACTCTGGTGGCCTGCACAGAGCCCTGACCTCAACCCCATTGAACACCTTTGGGATGAATTAGAATGCCGATTTAGAGCCAGGTCTTCTCATCCAACAAATGGTCTTTTGGCTGAATGGGCACAAATTCCCACAGACACACTACAAAATCTTGTGGAAAGCCTTCCCAGAAGAGTGGAGGCTGTTATAGCTGCAAAGGGGGGGCAACTCCATATTAATGCCCATAGTTATGGAATGGGATGTCCAATAAGCTCATATAGGTGTGATGGTCAGGTGTCCACATACTTTTGGCCATAACATACAGGTCGCAGTTACGATTTTATCGGGATAACAGGTAGCAGCGTATGACATGAGAGCCGGAGCTGAATGGACTGTCCTGCGTAGAATAATGTTACATTAAGCGCAGGTTTGAATTCTGAAGTGAAGACATTGCGATTATAAAGACTCAAGATACTTGATACATAAGATACTCAAGATCTAAGTACTTTGATGCAGATTATGTAAATAATGCCACAAATACAATTCTGCTGTCATACAAGGAAATATATAAAAGATTTTCCTAAATTAACACAACTGACCACTTTGAAATATTCTACCATTTACAGTCCTTGCCACTGTCTGTGACAAGAGCATAAAGGAGAAATGGCAACTGTTGTTTATTAGTTCATGATGCAGTTTGTAACACAACAAAACAAACAAAAAAAGGCAAATAGTAAAAATTTCATGGAATTTTCTGGAAAGGAAAACAACTAGCTTTGATTTCCCTGAAGACTTGCCGTAGTATGTGCCATGCCTCCTAATTAAGTACAAGAATTTCAAAATTCAGCATTAAAAACACACAAGTTTTTATGGAGAGCTATACTACAGACTTCTGGCATTGTTCACAGGTGTGAACTGCATGGCAACTGGCCAAGTGCCTTTGAGGTAGGGATCCTCAAAGTGACATGCACAAAATTAAAAAAAAAAAAAACACTGTGAGAAAGAGTAACTATTTATACTGCATATCTCACTGGGGTGTGTGTGGCACCTGAGCAGGCGGAGGGCTGTGAAAGTGAATTAGCAGATGACGAACATCAGTGTAATCGGCGTGGCAAGGTTGTTTTTTCATACTCCTCTGGAAGCTCGAAAACTGCATATTGCGCACGGGGATTTAAGAGGACGGGAGTAGACTGACGGAGTGACACACCTCCGGCTATTTTGCCCTATTTGCATGCTGTATTCAAGGATGAAAGCAGATAACAAGGTGAGCGGGGGGAGTGGCATGGAGAGGGCTCCTCAGAACGAGCTGTGCTAATAACAAGACCTGACAGCGGTCTTTCCCACGTGAGCCTCTGGCGTTTCTGAAACTGAGACGCACGCCCGTGCCAAAACCTCCGCGATTTCTTCTGCATGCAAATCAGCGCATCACAAAGCCAATAGAGGGGCATTATTAAAATGTCACTCAGAAAATCTGTGATGGGAAAATTCACATCAGGAATACAAATGCAGGTGCAAGGAGTGGACTGGTTTGCGCGTTGGAACCAGCTCTGTTGCAACGACGGGGCGCTTTGCCAGGGGAGAGTCTGCTGTGAAATTCAGGAGAAATTAATGTGTTTTTCAGATAGTGTGCAAAAGCCCGTATTTCACCACATGAAAGGGTCTGAGCTGTTACTGGTGAGGAACTGGGGAGAGCATGAGAGCTCACCTGCTGTCATCAGCTCGGAGCTCCCATCACCACCGCCACCACGTTCCAAGGAAAGGCAGCCGAGTCGGTTGAACTCGACACCGCAAGGCTTCGTGTTAACAAATCAGGGGAGGTAGGGGGGAAATCCCATCTCACAGGCTTGGGGCACGAGGCTAACGCGCCAAACCCGGGCGTGTGGTCGATCTGGTCAGACCCCGCGGAAACCGCCTGCCCCACGAAATGTCAACACAGGGCGAGCCACGTGAGAAAGGGCAGGGAAACCACGGCCTCTCTGAGCGCGCGCCATTCGGCCCACCGTACCCGCTGCTTTGCATTTTTGGTCCAAGTCCCTTCCCTCTGATTACTTGTAAATGTAAGGGTCATTACCACGTCTGTGGTTTACACGTGTGCAGGAGGACTCATTATTTTGGGAAGGAGTCAAGCTTAACCCCATTATATGCTTCTGACATCACCAGCACTGCCTTTAATGGAAGCGATGCAGCCACTGCAGTGCTAAATTCAGGTCCATGCACCTCTAGACTTACCTTTACATTACTGTACTTTAGCAGATGCTTTTACCCAGAGCAACTTACACAGGTTACAATTGTACATTTTATCCATTTATACAGCTGAATATTCACTGAGGCAATTGTGGGGTAAGTACCTTGTCCAAGGCTTCAGCAGCAGTGCCCCAGTGGGGAATCGAACCAGCAACCTTTTGGCTTTGAGCTCTGCTCCTTACTACTACACCACACTGCTGTGTGTATGTGTGTGCTACTCATTAGCAGCCCTCTGAATCTTGGGAGTGGGAGATGTCCTGGTGCTGGCCACCAAGATGTGCACTTCCTCCAAACCAAGGGATTTGCATACAGAGAGGATGGTGGGTAGATGCCTGAAGGAACAAAGCACATGTTACACAGTTCACCATAATGAGCCAGGTTTCTCCATTTAGGGAGCCAGTCCTCCCACTTACACGGTTGAACAGTCGTGGCAAATCCCATTTCTGCATGATCTCTCAGCGGTGCGCAGGTGGAGAATGGCGTTTTGAATAATCAGAAGGGGGCTTTCCGCCTGTCGTGCACGCGCCCGCCAAATGAGCACCGCAGGTGGCGAGCGCAGCGATCGGGGTCACGTGACTCAGGCATCGTCTCCAGCAGGAGAGAGAGTCTATCTCGAAATGTTGATTCTGTACTCGGTGTACTCTGTGTGCAAAGGCACACACTCAAGCGCACTCACTCTCTCTCTCCCCCATCTGTACATAGAGAGATAATAGGCAAAGGCGCATGATCTTCTGGTTGTTTGCCCAGGCGTTTTGCTGATGGACATCGAAAATGCAGGAGGGCGGGTCAAGGCCGCGGGATGGGTGTAACTGTGTGCTATCCCACCGCGGGGGGGGGGGGCGCGTTAGCATCTCTAAGAAAGTCCGGATGCCTTTCAAATCAATCAGCAGCCCTTAGACGTGGCCATCACAACAAATATGACTGCAAACTCAATTGCTCAGGGGGAATTTCAGAGCTCGCGGCAGAACCAAAGTGAGGCTCTTTGAAGTCACTCCTGTGGTTTTCCTCCTGAAGCGATGGCAATACAACGCGACAGTGATGTTATCAATGTGCTTTCGCAACCCATTAATTGTCCAGTTAAATGCAAGATGACATGACAAATTGCTTTCAGTTTGTGGAAAATAGTCTGCTGATGTAATGGTGATCGTTAACCTTGGGAACATGTAAACTGAAAAAAATAAAATAAAACAATATCACAATAGAACAGTCATTTTCAGATAAACGCATTCACTGATTCCATGTGCCTAACTGAAACAATTCCAGACTGAGAATGCAGGAACTGCCCTCTCTGGATTTGCCCCACCCTATGTTAAAATGAGTATGTGAAACGCATTGATATCTGAGGGAACAGAGGCTGATGTTTAACAGGTGAAAGTGTGTGTGCTTGTACATATGTGTTTATGTGAGGGTGTGTGTGTGTGTGTGTGTGTGAGTATGTGCATATATATGAGTGTCTGTAAGTGTGCCTGTGTGTAAGTGCGCATATATGTATTTGTATGTGAGTGAGTATGTGAATGTCTGTGTTTGTGTGTGTATGTGTGCATGTATGGGCTGATGGGTAACAGGTGACCTGTGGTGGAGTGTAGTGTGGAGTTGCATGTGCACATGTTGCAGCACTGAACAGGATGCACCATGCCAGCTCATACGTGCAGGGTCATCCACTCCCACTCACTCTGCATGAAGGAATACCTGAAGAACAAGCCTATCAGTTATTTGATCTGGGAAACCGTGTCTGGATACATGTATGTGAGTGTGCGTGTGTGTGTGTGTGTGTGTGTGTGTGTGTGTGTGTGTGTGTGTGTTTTTATGTATATATGTTTGAGTACGTTCGTGTGTGTATGTATATGTATATGTGTGTATATGTATGTGTATATGTATCTTTGTGTTTTGTGTGTGTGTGTGTGTGCATGTGTTTTAATGTGTGTTTTTATGTATATATGTTTGAGTACGTACGTGTGTGTATGTATATGTATATGTGTGTATATGTATGTGTATATGTATCTTTGTGTTTTGTGTGTGTGTGTGTGTGTGTGCGTGTGTTTTAATGTGTGTTTTTATGTATATATGTTTGAGTACGTACGTGTGTGTATGTATATGTATATGTGTGTATATGTATGTGTATATGTATCTTTGTGTTTTGTGTGTGTGTGTGTGTGTGCGCGCGCACGTGCATATGTATGTGTGCATGGTTGCCTAAGTGAGCAGTCCCCAGCATCTCTACAGCAGAGGGACTGGATGTGGGAAATACAGAGTCATGCAATAGAAATGTCCCCGCAGGCACAGAGAAAGAGAAATGTGTAGCGTGGCACGTGGAGGCCAAACAGCAAGCACATCAGTATGGAATGAACTCAGCGCACAGCAGAACAGACTAGAGTAAAGCACATGCATGCACACAAGCACACCTACGGGCATGCTGACTGTCTTCCTCAACCACACACACACACACGCACCATCACCCAAACTCACCGTAAGTCCAGCATCAGTGACGGAGACAACATAGAAGATCTGGATGTCACTTACTCATGAGCACTGCCACACAAGGACTGAGAAAAAGACAAAATCTAGTATTGCATCTGGACTTACAAAACAGTGTAAACAGCTCAAAGATGCTCACCGTACAGTCAGTGAATAAAGCTCAAAGATGCTCACCGGACAGTCAGTGAGTACAACTCAAAGATGCTCACCGTTCAGTCAGTGAGTACAGCTCAAAGATGCTTACTGCACAGTCAGTGAATAAAGCTCAAAGATGCTGACTAGAGATGGTCAGAGGTCAGAGATGGTTACCTCAGAGTGAGTGAGAACACAGATATCAGAGATTAAACCAGAGCTCTTAAAGCTGGCCATAGGCTAATGTGGAGGGCTATGTGTGATTATTAGGGATAGACCAGCGCATGAAAAGACAGTGACAGGGAGATTACAAGAGGATTCAAACGTCTGTGCCAGCATTCAGATCAGGGAGGTCGCAGTGAGCACAAGGCCTCCCTTCTGCCTCTGAAACATGAATCCTTCCTGGTTTGAAGATGGATTCACCTGCAAAGATACATAGGGCTTTTTCTGAATCTCAGAAACCAAAGGGGGACCATGGTATGAATGGCTGAGAATTTCCGTCACCCAGCCTTTCTTGAGACATGCGTGCAAGTAAGGAAGCCAAAGAACAAGCAAACATGTATTTGACGCTACCTGGGCCTTTCCCTGATTACTGCATGTGTAGGCGAGAGAATGTTAATCACTCGGTAGCGCGCGCACTCACGGTACCTTCATGCGTTCCTCATTTCCCTGGTCTGGGCAGCTCTGCTCCACTTCCCTGGAAACGCAGGGTGCCAGATAGAGGTTAATGACATAGCCAGGGTGTCCTTAATTCATTCTTTAGCATCCAACGGTCCACCACCCCGTGAGGAATTCCTCAGAAAGCCTTTTAATGGTGGTGAAATTGTATTAGTATGACCGCCTCCCCCCCTCCACTCTGTCACACACACACACACACACACACGCACACACACGCACACACACGCACATCATCATCACAGCTACACAGTTCCCAGGGGAACACAATTATTAACATGTATGTCCACAAGTTTAAGCTATTAGCCGCATCTCCTAAAAATAAGTTCCCTCACGTTGCAAAGCGGCAATAAGGGTGATCTAATTATCTCGTTTAGGTGGTTGGCCGTGAGGGGGTGGGCGATGGTTCGACCATTAGTTCTTTTTTCCCTTTATTTCTCCTGATTTCCCCTGTGCCCCTGCCCTCTGATTAACACAATGCCGGCTGCTCCCCAAAGGCCCTCGTGTGACCATTTGCACGGGAGGCGTGTTTCTTAAATGAAACGTGCTCTGAGAAAAGCAGGCATCAACGAAAACCTCACCGAGTCAACCTGCATGTGGATGAATCCGTGGCCTCAGCGGTGCCTGCCTTCCCTGTTGCAGTATCAGTTCAATCAAAGCCTTGAGATAAACAACTGCTCTGGACATGCCCGATCCCATATGCTCATGTAGAGCTATGTGTTTCATTCCAGTGGAATTGTGGGAATGAGGAAATCAATGTCAGGTTACCAATTTCCCCTCCAATTTATATGATCTTCACAGGACCGGAGCAGTCTTTTTTGACATTGGACAACAGTGCAGATCTTATGCCTGATGACCTGCAGTCCCGTGTTTGATTTTTGTTATTGATATTTTGCTAACCAGAGTTTCCTGGTTGCATATGAATGTAACCGTAATGTGACTTTAACATGTCGCTGATATATGCGATCAAGGTAGCAACCAGACAGCTTACAGATGCATGAGGAAATGTAGCTTATGGTATAGTTGTGGTATGGCTGCTTGATTGAGCTATTTAAAACAAGGTTAAAGGACAGATCAGTCCACTTTGTTTGGCATCAGTTAGGGACATGGTTGCCTTAGTCTCGTGCTCTGTTTGTGGCTCTTGTAAAACAATGCCAGGGAATAGCCCGGCGCCCTGAGTTTGTGTTGGAAACCAGGCAGCCCACGAAACACCAGCAGGATAGATACAATCTAGCAGCGGCACGATACAATCTGTCACTGTCTCCTTTACTCCAGCTGACGTGCGTCACAGCCTGGTCGCCCTTTGGGGGCTGTTTGGTGGTGGTGGTGTGGGGGGAGTGAGAACAGACATTAATAAAGGTGTGAAATTGCTCTCATAACTCCAAAGTCCCCCCCGTCCTGTTCCCTGCGTCCAAAGAAGAAGCCGTCACTCGCCCAGCAGATCGAGCGGGTGCCAAAGTTCAAGGGCTCGGAATGGCTTCATAAGGTCAACATGCAGAAATCTTGGCTGCCCTTCTGTGGTTCCATATGGTAAGATTTGATTTTAAATTAGGACGACAGCACAGGAGGTCAGTGAGGTAAACAGCTGGAAGAATCCCAAGGTAAATAAAATCAAGATCATTTACTCTCTTGACAGCCAAGAATCTGCACATGTGATGTTTGCTTCAGAGCTTATGCAGTTTAGGGTGGTCTCAGAATTTTGGGGGATCTGGTTAATTTCATATTTTGAACTCTTCAAAGCATTTCTGAAAAAATGCTCACATTCTTTCATGCATGAGAAATTCACGAGAAAGATACAGTATTAAAAAAACTGTAAATGGCTTTCCCAGACTGCAAGATGCTTACTTGTACATTTAAGATGAATTTTTCTTCAAATGTGTTTAGCCAATTAGTGCTTAAAATAGACATGATATCAACCTGTTTACCACTCTCAGGCGAAGCCAAAGAAATATTTTTAGTTGCTCAAAAACAAAAATGGAACAGGTCAAGGGGTGTGATTACTCTCCCTAGCCTTTTCGCCCTCTAGTGGTTAATTATTGCTATTATTATGCATTCCCTGTCAAGGGAGCTGTTCACTCTGTGAGTGGAGTTAGTAAGTGAGTTAATGAGCAAATGAGTGAGTGAGTGAGTGAGTGAGTGAGTGAGTGAGTGCGTGGAGCGATGAGAGGTTGTGAGTGAGTGAGTGCATGAGTGAGAGACTGAATGAATGAGGGATTGGGGTGTGGATGAGGATAGCAAACGCATTGTGTCTGAGAGGCTGACTCGTGTCTGTGAATCCTTTTCTGTCAAAATGCATTCGGACTAGATTTATACCATTCCCGTTTCCATGAAATGCTAATGTCACAAATTCTGCCTTGAAGTGGGCTGAGCCATGGGGAGCTGATACCTCATTTTCTCTGCCCTGATCCAGGTATGCTGTCACACAGGATCCAAGCCCATTTCATGTGTGTAAGTATGCACCCCCTGCCCTATAGCATGGCCAATGCAGCCATGCCCTGCGTGCCTTTTCGGTCCTGTAGTGGTCTGGTTTGCTGTCTTGTGGAAACAGTTCATTTTGAGGAGGTTCTGCCAGAGCTGTGGGCATTCCATGGGTGTCCTGTTCCCCAGTTCCCCCCCGCCTCCTCTCCCTCCATGATTTGGAGGTGTTCGCATTTTGGCGCTACCCCCGCAACCACGACTGCAGATGGGGCGAGAGGAGGGATGTGATGCTCTCCCTCCGCGGGTTCCAGAGACGTACCAGCTAGGGCAGGGGTTCTTCCACACGTTCAGCTCATCCTTCACTATTTAAACACAACTGAGGAAGATGGTTGTTGGGGCTCACAGAGACCTCAGCACACATTTTACCCAGCAAGGGGGTCTGGAAAAGGCACAGCATGTTCCACTGCAACGAGGGAGGAGGGGAGGATTACAAGTAAGGAGAAGAGGAGCGGATGGCAGAGAACGAATTCCACAGATGCAATTAAGGAAGACGACTTTTATTTAGTTAAAGAAGGCTTGTTTGGAGAAAAAGGACAATTTCCTGGAGGCACAGAACAGAGGTGACGAAACCAGATGATCAAATAGCCTGCATGACCTTTTTGAACACAATAGGAAGGGTTTTTTTATGAAAGCAGCAGGAAGCATGCATATTTATACAGGGTAACCTTTATGCAGGAAGCGCGTGTGATTCCTGTGCTTAGCTGAGTCACTGCCACGCTCGGTGACAGAGGCTCTCCACTGTGCATTTAGAAATGGAGAGCCGCCACAGAATGGTGCTCCAGGTGCTGTCCATCATGGGACCATGGTGAGGGGATGCTGTGACAAGGAACGATAACGTGCGAGATCTCCAACGTCCATTTTGGTGTCACCAAAATGCCACTTTACCCAAAGGAGGAGTTCCTGTGCTCTGTGCGCTCTCAGCCCAGTCTGATTAATGAGAAATGTGTGGCTCTGAGGATTTGCAATTCAAAATGCCACACATAATGACTCGGCTGCCTTGACCTTTTGGCATTCATTTAAATAAAAAAAGCTCCTCCTGGCTGGACTTGTCACGTTTTGGACGTTTGTGTGGCCCAGGAGAGCGGGGCCTGTGAGTGGGAATGTCTCTAACTGCCCCCTAAGGGAAGGACTGAACCAGCTGTGACAAGCCAGGTTCCAGCACTGACCACAGCGCAACCAGGTTCCAACAGTGACCACAATGCAACCAGGTTCCAGGAGTGACCACAGCGCAATCAGGTTCCAGCTGTGACCACAGCGCAATCAGGTTGAATGACATGCTGTAAAAGAGAGTGACCTTGGCTCAAAGTCAGCTTTCTCTTGTAGAATAATAAAACTACTATTCCATTTTAAAGAGCAATGCACAGCCTTAGGTGACCTCTGCCTGTACACTCATGGATACATGTTCTATTCTACGTTTTTCAATTCCAGAGACTTTGGTCCCTGTGAGGTGCTTGGTTCTTGCCAATGCCATTACCTTACAGTGCACCGTGCACAGAGAGGCTGATCTGTACCTCCAGGAGTCCACTGCCTTTTTCCCACAGGTACAGACAGGTGAAATGTATTCTGCTCATTGCTGGTCTTCTGTCTTTATCAACGCCCTTCGTATGGAGCGTTTCCCAGAAGAGGCCTTAGTCCAGAACACCGCTCTACATTAGAAACACTGTTTGAAAATGTCTCCCTGTAGTGAAATATACCTGTAGTGAAGCCCTGCTTTGGGGGGGGGTTCATGTTGCTGGGGGGGGGTTCTGATCGTCTACGTGTGTCTTTACCTCTGGGTGTTTCACCTCCCTGCGCTCATTACTGCTCTCTGTTATTGGAGAAGATGGTCCCACTTGTGCAGGGAAGCAAACATTTACGTATCACACATGCTTTTACATGTGTTTAAAGGGGTATTTACAACCTTCAGATTAGATTTTTGTAGTCTGTTTCTTTTGTTATGATGTCCAATAACAGTAGATAAGAATTTCCATACAATGAAACTGTAAGGACTACTGGTGATGAGGGTCTAGGGGTACAGATCTCTGTAGGAATCTTCTAAAAATTATATTCCTGAATTTTCATTTGAAAGCGCAATAATTGCCATTCTCCAGTTGCAGTAGTGTTTGAGTTTTTCAGACAGTTAACCAATCCTGGAGTTGTGCAACATTTTTAGTGTAATTGACCCTGCTCCACTACCGTGAACAGTGCCTTGAGACATGAGTGAAAGCCAGAAGTGTGAGGGATGAGGGAGTTTCTCACAAAGCTCATTCAGAGTGCCTGCGCTTTCTGCAATGCAATTGATTTGCTGTGCTTACAAGTCCCGCCAACACAGCAAACCAGATCAATTGAGCTCTTGGTAAACACTCCTGGGTAGCCTTCCTGCTCAGGTAGGCTAGCAGTCGAGTTGAGTATGGAAATTGCGCAAGCAGCAGAAAAAGCCTCACGATCCAGCCCTGCTGATGTCCCCCTCCAGGACATGAGTGAGTAGCAAGCAGGGCCTGTCTCTGAAGAAGACATCTATTGATGTACAGACGTCAGTCTTGCTCTCCCTGTTGCCTGATGCACTGAATCAGTTTTAAGTGTATGAGGCCCAAGTGCTCCATTCATTTACTAAGGATAGTGTCTTCAGAAGTTCCCTGGAGTTAGAAGTATAAAACTGAATGGTCCGGAAATTGTGAGTCCCTCCATTCTTTCTATTTGGGTTGACCCTGAAGCGTGTTGGTGTGCAGCTATTGATGAACGGAACCATTCAACATAAACTAAGAACGTCAAACGCAGGCCTAGCTGAACTCAGCTCGGGAGGCACGGGGGACTAAATCTCTGGCAGACGTCAAACGCCGTTTGCTGATATTTGTGCTCCACCAACTCTCAGCCTCTTTGGAACAGGATCACAGTTTAGAAGCAATTACTTCACTTGATGCCTCCATGGCTATCGCAGGGTAATCAGCTTGTTCCAGCTGAAGTCACAGAACACATCCCCATGTCGCTCACCGAGGAGCCCAAATACCAATGTACACTGGAATCTGACCCTGATTACATAAGACATCTTGCATGACGGCATCTTGACACCCTGCTATCATCCTGTGTGAGTCTTGGATGGCTTATGTTTTTACACTCCCAGAGACAGAGCACACTTGCTCTGGCAGATTTCATTCATCTTTGACTGTTTTTTCTTCTCAATTTCAATTTAGTTCTCTCAGTGCATACTTTCCCCGTACCTGTGGAGGAAAGCACAAAAACCGACACAGACGAACACATTCCCCTACATCCAGGGTATCAAAATGAGAACAGAGGGAAGTGAAGCTGATCCCAGATCAGTAGAGAGGAGACTTCACATGCAGTGGGGCAGAGAGAGGATGCTGACCTCTTTTTCTGCCAGATTGAATCGACAGAGGAGAAGCATTGACACAATTGTGCTTTATTGCTGTACAGGTATTTAGAAAATGCCAAAAACAAGATACACAATGAGACAAATCTTTTCCCCCGACCCCCCACAAAAATGAATGGAAATAGAAGTTATATTTAATTTACAGAAAAAAAGGAAAAAAAGCAACAATGGTAGAGCAGCAAAAAAACATGTTGTTCTAACATACAGCATGTCGTTACATCGATGTGCATGGGCTCTGTGCAGTTAAGAGAGGTAAGCTGCCCCAAAACAGAGTCTCCGGTATACAAAGTATGGCAGGATCCGGAGTTCCATTTTGCCAGAGAGAGGTCTTTTTCTGGGGGGGCCACATTCGGGGGGACAGGACTGAAAGCATTCACCCGGGGGAGAAACCTTAGCACCCAGCGCGATCAAGAGCTTGTACAGTAAAGACCACATATTCACAAACAAACAGAATAGAGGGGGGCGGGGCTGGAGCACATGAATCTACCGCAGAGATCGGGCCCGATTGGCGGTCATGCAGTTACAATGCGGCAGGGACCCCATTTATCAATCATGCGCAGAGCTGGTGCTCAGTTTGGTGTGACATCAGAACGCAGGGGTTTCCACAGGCATTCACCAAACCTGCCTGTGTACGTCTGCCACTGTTCATTCCAAGCCAGTTGGTAAGATGTCCATGAGCACTACTTCCTGTGAACAAACCCTGGCCAGTCTAAGACTGCATTCAAACAGCCACAGGATAGCCTTACATGGTGAATGCACGTGCTTTGAGATATTGCCACCGTCACAACTAAAATAGAGCCACCGGGAAAGATGAAGGAGATGGAATTTCTCAGAAACCATGATGGGAAACATGGTGTGTAAGGTCTAATTAAGAAAAAAAAAACTTTGGACATGGCCATGCTAAGTTGGTTCGAAACTACTGCTGGGCAGAAAATGACATGTGCTTTAATTTCATCAGGGCTCCATCAGGGTGCCAGGCAGTCTCAGAAATGGAAAGATGTGATTACGCATGAAGCTGAATGCAAGAAAAAAGCCAACAGCACCCATAGCAAAGAGGGACGGACAACAACATGCACTGTAGGCCGTTGTACCGCAGTAAGGCCCTCTGTGAGGTGGAAACGGCTTTTTCCAGTCATTCAGGCACCTCTAAGGGTTACACTATTCTACAGTTAGCAATAGGCTTTGACGGTATTTCTCATCCATGTTTAGCAGGCTAGGTAGCTATCTGTATTCATATGTACCTGAACAACACAGCTAGCTAGCTAGCGAATATTACGAAATGAAGTTAATTAACTGCTTTTAATTCACATAGTAGCTAATTTATACAGTCACTAACTAGCTGGTCAATAACTGAGCACCTTTAGAGAATGTATTCTTCCATAATTAGCAATATTTTCTGTGTAATTTCCATGACAGTTGCAGTTACCCTAATGTGACAAAGGCCACGGAGATGTCCGAAACCTCATTCTTTTAGCTCAGTAAAATTTCCTTTTTCAAGGGCAAGAGTGGCTCCCTTTTTGAAGTTCTCTATGATTATATTTTTATAGCAACATCTCCTCACAGCTAAGAACAGACCTGTTGTTCACTATGCCAATGCAAATAAACAATTTACAATTTACAAGTGTCTTTAACAAACATCAACCATTTTTCAGTGTTGAATGGAAACACTGTTTGATATGAAGCTTCATTTCCAACAGCCGAAACCAATTCATTGTTGTTACTTACTTCTGGAATGTAAATGTATAGGATATTTTTTTGTTTCTGTTGGCACACAAAGTTACATATAAAATGTAGGTAACTGCAAAAGTTGATTAAAAAGGTCTTTCCCAAATGGATAACCGCACATGAAATCCTGGCAGTGTCTGTCAAAAGGAAACAGGGTGGCACTTTTACCCTGCTGTGCAATAACTGAACCACAAGGAAACATTTTTGCACGTGTGATCTGGACTGTGCATGATTTGCGGAGCACTTACACGTGTGTTGATAAATCACATTCTTTGTGTGAAAACGTGCACGTGCATGGTTTATAAATGAGGCCCCTGGATTTGGCCCCTAGTGCAAGCGTATACACATGTACTTGTGCACCAGGGTTGACTTTGTATTTATATTCTCTTCTAGTTCATTTATAAATGTAAAAAAGGTGGAACACAGAGGCGGAGCGGAGGGTGGGCGGTTCCCTGGTGTGATGTCATCCGGCCTCGCTCCAGTGTGATGGGGGAAGTCCTCACACTCGCAGCTGACACCACGCGGTGCTCCGTTTGGCCTTCTCATGGCCCATTAGTTAGAGTCTGTACTCTTCATTGTTCAAGAACCCTTTTCTACCAGTCCTATCTGGCTTTCTGATGTATTGAGCACAAATCAGCTGCAGCATTCTGGCTCTGGAGACCAATCTGGCACTGGCCTCTAGTGTATCAGGCTGCAGGGTGGAGCTGGAGCTCTTCCTCAAGCCTCAAGCCACACACTGTTGCATGCCCCCCCCCCCGGGGATGCAAAAGCTATAACTTTGTTCAAACAATATTAAGATCCTAATAAGGACATCCCTATACATTGTCCTTACAAGGACATCCCTTCTTTTTGTGCTTTGGGCTGTGTCATTTGAATATTTCCTCATGATTCCCTTAATATTCACAAGACTCTGAAAACAATGTCAATGCAGAGTTGTTTATGTAGCCAACCTGTGCAGCAGTGCAAGGCCTTTAGCTCCACCCTGTAGCCAGACCGGTTGCATTTGGCTGCTTGTTTTCAAGAAGATCCAGTCACAGACCAGCTACCTTTCAGGAACCAACATGTCAAGCTGCAGTAAGGTAAGACCAGCAGTCTGGTGGGCACCCTGCTTCAGTGGGGACTGACTGGCTTCGCCTGACAGCAGCAGTCACACGTATGAGAGTGTTTTTTAATCAATAGAGTCTTTGAAAACCAAGTGCAATACGCTTAACAGGTTTGTCTCCACACCTGCAAACACAGCTAATGTTGATTGCACATTTGCAGCCCAGTATTTACCAACACACTTTTTGTGGACAACGCGCAAATGGGGGCCTTCAGAGGACTCCATCTTGCCGATTTCTGTGTGCACTTATTGATTGCCACCCTGGAGTGGGACGACAACCTCAACATGTTTCATATTAATGGACAATATCATTTTGCACAAAAAATATATATTCTCACAAGACAAGATAAAACCCCAGTCAGTTTTTCCAGATCCAAGAGGAGTAGCTCCCTGCAGACCTCCCAAGGCATCTTGCCTGAACGTGGGGCAGGTTTGCTTTTTTTCCAGAACCTTCCAACTGTCATGTCCTTAGTGCATTCTGGGAGTAATTTAGCTTTTCACAGTACACAGTACACAATATTTACAGGACATTCACCCCAAAGGAACTGTATCTGCCCTCACAAGCAGCATGAATCATTGGGGGGTTGGGGTGGGGGGGCTAACAGTTAAAAAAAGCGCTGGTTTGTGCTTTGATATGGGGATGGAGAATCCATTACAGCGAGGCCTAATCCCCTTTCAACAGACACTGTGTAGAATTCTAAGTGTATCCACAGAGACACCGTACATGGATGAAGAACCGCACTGTACGTGTTTGAGGTTTTTTTGAGGGGTTCCTCTTAACCCTCGCTGGAAATGAAGACTCCTGAAATCTTCAGGATAATCATAGCACTTTCCCTTTTTCCCAATTGTAGCTTTTTTTTAGACCACAGAGAGGTTTGTGCGTTTACACAGTTTCGCAAGCAGTGTGTCAGCCTTTTGTGTGTATATGTGTGTGTGTACGTGTGTGTGTGTTTGTGTGTCTTTGTGTGTACATGTGTGTTTACATGCCTACAGTTGTTAAACATCTCTGTGTGTTCTCAAATTTGGCATGTATAATTTCATAAGGAGCAACACCTTAAAACCAAACGAGTCTCCTGGAGACTGGTCCAGGTTTGGTCAGGCCATACCATTGCCGTACTAGGATAGGTTGGTGTGCTGGGTTTGCATTCTTCTATTGACGTCCACATAATGTACAGTTTTCCGCCGTTTTAAAGCTGTTCACTAGTATTTGTCGGATGTGTGCCTGCATGCTGGTCTCCAGTGTCCGACCATACATCTGCTTGTGGTTTTGCTGGACTTCCTGAAGCTGCACCTCTGTCTCAGTGTTTTAGAAGCACCTGAGGAACAGTGAGCACTGACTGTACCTGAAAGAGGTTTTGCGATACTAGATCCTGGAGCTCACCGTAAACGTCTGCTTGTAAACGTCAGAGACGCCTGTCGCTGATATGTCACATAAAAGCAGCCAGCACCAGTTGAGTTTAGGTTTTGTGTGTAGAGAAGTGTGCAGCGATAAAGCACAGAGGTGTAGCAAAGTCATATGGCCCCAGTTTGTGTGATTAACTGTATCCCTGTCCAGCACAGCGTGGCTTATGGATGTATGGATGTATGGGTCTCTTTAACCAGGGTGAAAGGGAGCTGCTTTCTGTCTCCTTCCACAGGGTCAACTACAACAACTCATCCCTGACCTCAGGGGAGACACATCCCAACTCATCCCGAGGAGAGAGAGGAGAGGAGGACAGTCACAGGAAGGAGACGGAGCTCAGTTTGGGGAAACAGAGCTCATCTTAGAATTACTCTTTCCAAACCCCAAGAGAGACTAATCCTGTACTCATCCCAAACTCACCCCAGACTCACCCCAGACTCATCCAAACAGTAAAGTGAGGAAGGTGGTGATCACACTGCCATTTCCTGTTTGCTCCCCAATTGCTGAACACAGACCCCCAGGGATCCACCTTCGAAAGGTGCTGTCAGACTCCCCTCCATGGGGAAGAGGGGAGAGAGAGGGGTCAGGCAGGGAGCGGGAGCATTAGAAAGACAGAGCGAGAGAGAGAGAGAGAGAGTGAGAGAGACAGAGACGATGAGAGTATCAGCCGGTGAGTGTGATCCAGTCAAGAGAGGTCTTTTAGCGCAAGGCCTTCTTCACCAGGGTGAGGCTGTTCCCAGGGGGGTTGGGGGGTGGGGGTGGCTGTGGAGGGGGTGATTCTACCCAGCCAGCTCTACCCTCACAGAGGCTCCCGTGCCACTCCAGCAACTCCCGCAGGGCGGTGCTCTCGTTCCCACGACAGCCTCGGCTACTGGATCGCCTGAGGACAGAGACAGACAGCAGGGTCAGCGATTGGCTCTCACCTGCGTTCTCATCATGAAGTCTCACCTGCACTCAAACCCGGGACCCCCTCTGCAGTTCAACCCTGTTCGTTCTTTTTCCACACATGTTTAATCACATACCCTCCCGCCGCTCCGGTGTGGGTTTATTACTGTTCATATTCTCAGTCTCAGTCTTCAGCACTCACTCACTTAGAATTCCTACTCGCACCCCGGAGTGGTTCAATACAGGATCAGTTCAGTTAATGAATGTTCTTAGACTTAGTCTTATTCTATCCGGGGTAATTTACAATGTAATGAACTATCACAGCGTAATATCAAGGAAATCCTTACATGTACAAATTTAACATTTCAGATTGACATTATATGCAAGAGGGGAAATGATGGCTTATTAGAGAGAGAAATTAATTAAAGTAAGTTTAAGTCTTTAAATTTGTATGAAAACAAGAAAATTGAAAGGGAGGAAATGAAAGAGATGAGGTGGTGAATGATGAGAGGAGACTGCTGTTCTCACGCTGGCAGGCAGTCCATTCCATCACTGTGGAGATATGAAAACTGCTAAATAAAGATGCAGAAAGTATCTAAATGTAGCCATTAGAATGATGGTTTTGATGTGGAAAGTCAGCTGACATATGTTAGAAGGTTCATTATTTGAATATAGCTCTTTCCTGAAGGCAGCTTTCACCTGCCCAAACACACACACACACACACACACACACACATATGCACAAATGCTAAAGGAATGAATAGGACCACCAATCCCAGGGGTTAAGAGAAATCTCCCACCCTGCCAGACACATTTTATGGAATCATTTTAATAACCAAAAAATTACATCACCGCAATTAATTCATTTATATGGTAATCACAGAGGGTGGCACACACAAATGCACACCGCACTCTTTACACAGGATCATCCCTCAGGCACCTGAGCAGATCCTGCAGGGCTTTCCCCGCTGGCTGCGTGAACAGCACGGGCACCATGCCGGGCGAAAGGAAACTGATGCGGAGCCTCAGTCACCTACAGGAGCCTTCAGCTCAGTCCATTTCTCAGAAAATAAGGACATTTTTGAGAATCACTTCAGTGGAAACGGGTACCCAGCGGAGTGGAAGTCTTGGCTGTGTCGACTCCACTATACTGAAATGAGAACTGAGGGAAGCTAGCAGGCCAGACCATGTAGGGCTGTTCTAGAGTGCCCAAGGTGGACTCCTTGGGAGATTCAGAGATATGCATTGCAATTAGCCCACTGACTGTTATTTATGGCAACTCCATTGGTTGTTCAGGCATAGGCAGGACTGGGAGGGTGGGCAGTCCTTGAACCTTGATTGGCTCCTGCCTCTCCAACATGGGCTATCAATGCTTCCCCCGCCACAAACTGGGCAGGAAGCTTTGTGTAAAGGAGTTTCCTGTGAGAGGGAGGGCAGTCCTCTCCAATTAGCCTCCACCTACAGGTGTCCCCAGACTCAGAGACCCCGGCAGAGAGGCCCTTCAGACATGGTGCAAATGAAGAAAGCTCTTTATGGAGGAGTGAGACCATGCCAAACAGCTCCAGAACGCAAATTTCACATATAGGCCTACTGCCAATCCAGAATTCCTTCCCATATGCTGGAACGAGCTAACCTGACATCGCGAGTCGATCCGTCTGCCTTGAGGCAAATGATCAGAACAGAGAATTTGAAATCTTCGGAGCATTGACAAGACACTAACAAGCACGCAAAGTATGCATGTCTCCTTCTACGCTGTGACGTTGGAAAGCCGGATGGACACAATCACAATGGACGGATGTTCGTGGGATGCAGTAACTGCCATATATGGAATAGCTGTGATATGCTGCAATCCATGTGTCTCTGGACATAGTATGGCTTTGCCCTGTCAGTGGACGAATCCTGCAGCTTACGGGAAACACCAAATGAGGGCCAGCAGTCTCACTCCAGCTCTCGCACGGTCTGCAATCCAATTAGGGAGGAAGAGCCCCCAGATTCCGCTGATCTGTAAACACACAGAGCGGGCAGCCCGCGCGGCTGTTGATCTGCCGGCTTGCGTGCCGAGGGTCTGTGCGTGTATCGCCCCCGCCGAAACGCCGGGCTTTAATGCCAGGATCAGCCATGTCAAAAGCTCCTCTACCAACAAGCCTCACACGAGGCGCCTGCACGCTACCCCCCCAACCCCGAAAAGGAGCTTGCATTACCAGCAGGAAGTGTCCGCGACGATCGCCGTGACCTTTATGGCAGTAGACACGGGAGATCGCCGTGACCCCCGACCCTGTCGCTTCCCGTTCAGGTCTGTCTCCTAGCAAATAACAGTGGCCTCTTCTGGTGACAAACACTGAGGGGTAATAGGCTGTCATAAGGACAGCAGTGGAGCCTTGTGGTTTTGAAATCCATGTTTTTCAGAGAGACAGAGCAGTGAGAACAGTAGATAACTATCTGTTGCATCCAGACAAAATAAGGCTGTGCAGTGGCATCTTCAGAATTCTTTTTTTATTCACACTGAAGAATGGAATTTTTTTTACTGTAAACTGTTGGTGTTCTTTGCTACCTGCATCAGTGCATCTCTTGGCCATCAAACTATTATGTGCTACACAAAAAAGAAAAAAAGAAAAAGGGAAACAATATAAAGAATTTTAGGGCCTGCAATTCAAATGGGACTTGTGTTCCTGTAACACCTTATCTGTGGAGTCTATTTATAGTGTGTTCATCGGCCGTCAGCACGTCTAACTGTTCACGCAGGTTACAAAAACGGCAGCAGCCTCTGTGACCCCGGCGTGCAGAGAGCCGAACTGCCCGTACACCTCCGACAGGGCATGTTCCCGAGCATCACCGCTAAATAAAGACGCTCTCACTGGCATGCTGCAACAGTCGGCAGACACCGCGCCGACAGTGGTGTCGAGGAATCCCTGCCAGCCAGGCAGAGAGAGAGGGAAGGGAGGGACACACGCTGTTCCAGCTCCTGCTAGGAAAACGCAGCGGGGCGGCGTGATCCATAATTCATATCCCCTCCACAGCCTATTCGCAGCCCAGGCACACACTGTACCGGCTCCCTGTTCATCTGCAGGGTCACCTGATTCTCTCCCTCACAGGGTCCGCTCGCGGTTCCCTCGCCCTGAATTTTTGAGCACCGAATGAACGCCCTGATTCCTCAGTGTCAAGCGCCCTGATTCAAAATAAACAGCAGTCCACAGTGGCCCGGCTGAGCGAGCCAAGTTCTGCTCCATAGGAAAATCGTGATCATATTGTTGCCTGCATTGACGTGCACATGCTTGTGCACACGCCTTTGCATGCAGGGCACGCACCTACACAAACCTGCAGGAATGGACATAGCCTCACACGTGCGCGCTCAAGCACTGTAGCAATCTGGGCTCAGTGTGACTCCACGTATCATGTTAATCTGTGTTTGATTGCTCACTCCTGACCTGTCACTCTCCTTTCAAAGGTCCTGCAGAGACTAATGCCTGGGTATACTCCTCCCACCTTTATGAAACCAGGATCCCGATGCCCGTAGCAGCTTAATAACAGAGCTGGGAGGGTAGAAACAAAATGCAAGAGAATGTGACTGAACTTAGACTGACCACAAATCCTGCAACTACCATGTGACTCACTCTGAACATAAAATTATTAAAAGAATGCCAGATGACATAATTATTAGTTAATTCCTGTGTGCATAAACATACATATACACAGATATACACACACTACCGTACATATACGTACATCCATGCTCCTGAGAATTCATGGGCAGATGTACACAAACGATAAGTATGTCAGCTGCTTGTACGGTAATGTTTGTTTACAGATAACCAGAATCCAGCAGCTCTTCCTGTGTAATTGGATTGCGGAGCATGCCAGCATGCAACAGCAGAGAAAAAGTAGGGCGGCAGGCAGCATTTGTTTAAACCTCAGCTGCTGACGGGGCAGCGGTCGTGGTTGCAGTCTGGTGTTCTGACCGATGGGCTTCCCGTCCTATTTCCTCTCAGGGAATGGATGAGGAAGTGGAGGAGGCCTATTTGGCAGGAGCAAAGCAGTCTAACAGTGTAGAGTGTGCACCACCTTTGGTTGCATGGACAGACGGCATGTTGAGGCTCGCTGCACTCAGTAGCTGAGCCGGGGGATGCTTCAGTCAGACTCTGGGGCTTTAAGTAGCAGAGCGCAAGCGCGGCTGGGGTCGGCACGGTGATCTGCGGCACACGCGAGGTCCAGCGAGGGCGGGCTGATGGGAGTGGAGTGTGTGAGCGGGGGGCGAGCCGCTCTCTCAGCCACTCAGGATAATCAGATTCCTCACGCTCCTCTCAAATCCAGGGATTTGCTGGAGTGTCCTGGATGTAAGCCTTTAAGGCGTACCCCCCAAGCGCTCCAGCCCTCTGGCAGCTTTGCATAGTACCAGGCTGAACCACAGTCTGACTGTTCCAACTCACTGGCAGCTTTGCATAGTACCAGGCTGAACCACAGTCTGACTGTTCCAACTCACTGGCAGCTTTGCATAGTACCAGGCTGAACCACAGTCTGACTGTTCCAACTCACTGGCAGCTTTGCATAGTACCAGGCTGAACCACAGTCTGACTGTTCCAACTCACTGGCAGCTTTGCATAGTACCAGGCTGAACCACAGTCTGACTGTTCCAACTCACTGGTCCAACTGCTCTGTCTCTCTGGAAGTTGCTTACCATGGCAAGAAGTGAATCGAGGACTAACCCCTCAGCCTCTCTGGGGGACTAGGACTTGCTTTCAATCATCTGAAAGTGTCTCCAGTGATCAGGACCTTAATACCCGCAGGAGTGCACACAACCCCATAAGGCAGAGACAGCCTGCACTATAGCCTATCAGTTATGGTTTCTATCAAAGCAGAGACCTGTATAACTTGAGCGAAGACCTCATTCTAGGGTTGGACTAGGGATTATATTTTGAATTCGGACAAGACACCAGGGAACTCCTACACTTTACAGTAAATGCTAAGAGAGAAAGATGGCGTCTCCTACAGCACAGCTTCTCCTTCAATGCACTGGACCACTGGGTTTCCACTTAGAGGGAACAACCACTGCCAATGCCCGTACACCACTTCCAGCAGCAGGATATATATTTCCAAGGAGGTCTCCAATCCAATCACAATTCAAGACCAACCCTGCTTGCCTTCAGTCGGGCTGTAAGAGAAGGCTGCTGGCTAACATGTTTTTGGACAAACGAGAACAGGAGCAACAGGATACTTAACAAGGCACCTCCAAAAAGGTCAGTGTGATGTCCCAGACGTCCACCCTACTCAGGGGCAGTTAAAAAGCACTATTTCATTACCAGGATGCTTGGACGCTGTAAGCAAATTGCACAGTTGATATCGATAGCATGAGCAACTTAATTTAATGACATCAAGAGGGTTCAGGAGGTTCACAGAGCTCTGAAACCCCTTCCCAGAGTGTCCATCTGCTCAGGGTGTCACGTGCCCCCCCCCCATAGAGACAGACTGGCCTCTGTCATGATGGTCTGAGTTCAGGAGAAGCAGATTAAGAAAGTCAATAGAATCTCCCTTTTTTAATGCCTGTAAATCAGCCCCTCATCGACTACTCCACCCCCCCACCCCCATTTCCCCATATCATAATCAAATCAAATCCCATTAAATAATTTATTCCTTGCAAAAAAGAGAGACCATTTTCAACTCAATGAATTTGCCAAAGCAAACAGCAAGGCATTGTTCATTTTTCCTGTGAACGTTTTCACAGTGAGATCTGTCTTGGGGGACAAAGTGTTTGAAGGGCAAGTTACAATCCCCCCCCCACGGCCCAATGGACTGAAAAATAATCGCTTTCCACATTGAACTCCAGACATTCTTCCATCAAGGAGCAATAAAACATTTTTTTGGGGGGGTGAACTTTGGATATTGCAATGGGAGACATTTATGATTGTTCTTGCTGGCCTGATTACACCACCAAACCAATTTCAGTCTGGGGTGAAAATGTGTTTGAAGGGTAAGTCACATTTCTCCCCAGCTACACATTAAAAGCCAATTGATTTCCACATCAAGCTCAAGGCATCTTTCTCTCAAGGAGCTACAAAAAACTCCAAAAAGCTCTGTGGAACTTTGGATGCACATATTACAGCTGCACAATGGGGGTCATTCACCATTGTTCTTATTGGCTTAATGATCCCATCAACCCAGTTTAGATTCAAAACAAATCTAGCTTCAAAAGCATGTGTAGTCTGCTTGAATAAAGACGGCTATACAGTTCAGAGAAGAAACTCAGACCGTTAACAGATGCCCCTCTTATATAAAAGTTTAAGCATTTGTGGCATACAATCTAACAAGGTGGCACAAAACACAGCACAGGTGGGACAGAAATGGTACCTACAGGACAATCACAGGTCTTGTTGTAGGTAAGAAAAATGTAGAAAAAAAAGAGTTTGTCAGGGTCAGTTTGACACAGTCTGTCCCTTGAATCCAGTGCATTTTCCAAATTGAATTGTTTGATAGACAATATTCTGGATCAAAAATTATTGTGTTGTCAAACAAGCTGAACTGAAATTGAAATGAATTAACATAACCTCGCTAATGAAAACGGCATATGTGAGATGGTGCATGCCGCTGTGAGTCTGTGTCTGTGCCTTATGCCCTCACACATGCAACACTGCCGACTTTTCCCACTTTAGTGTACAGACTGGCTCCCGTGGTACCACTTTTTAAGAAGTTCCAGGCATTGAGCTGTACAGCAGCTCTGTCTTCAGAGAGACTGACTGTGCACAGCTCCTGGGTTATTTTGAAAAGCTGGAGCCTCGTTCAGCCCAAACGGCATCCCAGCAATTTCGCACCAGCTCCCTCGGGGCCCACGCCAAACAAACAGTGGCAGAGGCGCAGATTTTCGGCAGGGAACCTGTGGGGATGGCGCGGAAACACTGCGCCCTTTGATTCTCTAAGTGCCTTAATCACTTTACCCAACGTGCTCTCGCTGTTTTCCTCTTGAGGGGAATTCGAGGAACGGTGCTTTCTCAAATGCGAGGGGAGAAAATTCTGCTGAGATCTCCCCTTTAACCCTTTCTACATCTCTCTTATTCCTTTGGTTCCTGTGCAGATACCATCCCAATCCCCCACCCAACTCTTCCTGCTTGCCGATACCACCGCTGTAGCAGTATTGGGGATTTGGCATGACTGCTGCCTGAGAGAGCAGAGGGGTTAGATTCCTTCCTGCCTCTAATATCCCTCCATATCTCTGCACTGCTGCCCGCCATCTCCTCACCACGCCTCTGTCCTCATTCCTGGTCTGGCTGGCTATCTCACGCAGCGGTGGCGGGCAATGCAGAGAAAGGTGAGGAACGCATGATGAGCTCATAATGGAGCCAACAGTCCTAGGTGTCAGATTCAGGGGGCCCTGAGTCATTCTCTGCCACACAACTTCCCATCTGAAATATGGGAACGTGGGACAGCTCTCGGACTAGGGGGGGCCCACCATGTCCAGATGTTACTCAGAACTTTCCGGGTGGGGGGTGGTGCTACCATCTGGGCTAGGGAAAGGCTGGCTGATCCGGAGCAAATACAGAGCCAAGTTTTCAGGGGAGCGCGAGACCCCTAAAATGCACAGCAGGGATTGCCGTGGCTGTGGACGCCGCTCAGTTTCAGAGCCTTTCTACTTAAATACACATTGGGGTCCCATTTGTGAAGATAAATGGTGTGTGAGCTTTGCGTTTAAATGCTAGCTAAGAAAAAAGAGCATGCATGGTGCTTTCACAGGAGACGCAAAAGACCTTCATTTCACACCAACCACACAGACAGGACAGCATGCCAGTCAACACTCACGAGTAAGGCAGACTGTCTTATGGCAAAAACAGATGAAAAAACAAAGAACAGCATGGCAAGGAGAAAGGAGAGGACTAAAGGAATGATTTCTAGGATGTGGGACGAGGGGGGAGGGCATTAAAAAACTGCAGTTCACTTTATTTGAAGATGTTTGCACACCGTGTGTGCAATGTGGCCTTGAATTCAGAACCCCAGTTTAATCTGTGGGGGTCAATGGAATACAAGGACCCAAAACAAGGGCTCTGCTAAGCTATGTTAAGCTCTCATTGATATTCTTCAAACATTTGCATTCTTCAAAGCATGCCAGATATTTGCAGAGGTAATCATGTTTAGCCACCTTTTTCTTTGTTCAGACTTGGGCCACTCATTCAGGGTGATGCCCCTCTCTGGAAATATTCCTTACTGTTAATTTTATAAAGGCATCATTAAATACTATAGCTAGAAAAAGAGGAACAGTAATGTTCCGCTTGAAAAACCCATGCATAACTGAACAAATCATCAACATTTCTTCTATCACTGCTTTCATAATTTCACTTTAAGTGATATTTGCACTGTTATAATCATATGCTAGATGAACTTCCCCATATTTCATCCCATTATTGCATTAAATGACTACAGTCACAAATGTTATTGCTATGCTGCATTGTATTATTTTTGCATGCGAGCCTTCTACTGAAATAGCTGGCATTTTGAACATGCAAAAATAAAAAATGAGCATGTCTGTAACAATCATTTGCTTTGGAAATAACACTTTTTCCATAATATTAACAACACCTTTGATTAATATATATTTATAATCCTCTCACCCCAGCCAGCTGAAAATTAAAGATTGTCTATTCCTTGAAAAACACAGGAGTCTTCAAACAAATTTTGGGAGGAGACTAAGAGTGTCATGCAGATGAAAGGAGTAATGTACCACACTCACCCCATTCCGAAATTTCAGGGGCAGACCCAGCTGCCCCCCCCACTTGCCCACCTCAGGCCTCAGAGAGCAGCTCCCGCGCCAAAGGGGGAGAAGTTGAGGTGACCCCTCTGAAAGAACACAACACAGACAAGACAACACCTTTATTACAGAGAAAGATATAACAACATTGCACTGAAGCATTTCGCATCGCATGATAATTTTCAGTTTAATTCTAATTCACCTGCTTCGCCGGATCAGCAATCTGCAAAGAACAGATTAGAGCATCCCATCAAAAGCATTTCAATGACAGATTCTGAGATTCCACTGCCCCCTCCCAGTTTTGCTAATAAATTATACATTAATTATGATAATAAATGTCACTGCTCCTCAACCTGCGGGCAAGGGCTTCAGGCCAATAAAATCAGTAAAAACTAACCATAAACAAACTCCCGATGTAGATGGTCCTCTGTTTTTTTTAAAATGAGGTGTTAGCATTTGTAGTGTTCCAAAACTGCCCCATACACAAGCTGAAGTAGGTCTTGAACCATGTGAAGGAGAGGAAAGCCTTCACCATCTCTCCTTGGGACTAAATGCTAATTGCTAATTGTCAATTGTGTAACAATCATTTGTTAATTATGTGCACATGTTGGCAATGTATAGGGGAACCATCCGATTGGCTAACGAGCAACACCTGAGTAATTGACAGTGGATTAAATACAGGTGTGGCTTGAGAGCAGGGGAGGACTCACTTTGTCTCTGTCTCTGCTACTGGTGTGCACAGGCTGGTTTCCTTTGATTTTTAAAATAAATTATTGTTTCTTTTAACCTTTTGTTCTTTTTATTTACTCGTTTATGAGAGAAGCATTGGCCAGCTTCTTTACAAACCAACTGCAGTACAATTTCAGTTCTAGCATTGAAATTCTCCAGGCTCTTGCTGTGTTTTCAATATGGCATGACCCAGTATAGTGTTTTTCCTGTTTTCTTTCTGACAGCAAGATGATGATATCGCTGCTACGTGCAGACTCCATTTTTATCTTCAGTGATTATTCAGTGTTTTTTTTTTATTCAGAACAATGGAAAAAATGCATCAGACATAGTGTGAATGGTTTCATGCATGGATTTTCAGACAATAAATTTACATTGGACTTGGCGTGCAATGGTCTTTAAAGTCCATCTAGTTCCTCCTGCTTATTTGTTATGTACTGAAATGTGAACTAGAGACAAGAGATGAGCTTCAAGACGACTGGACAACTGGAAGCTACTTGTGTTGACACATGGCAGCAGTAGGACACAGGGTCACTCTGTCAGTTAAATGTGAACTAGCATGACGTTCGTGCTGTTCTTACAGTGGTACTGTCTGAGCCCACCTGACTGCCCAAGTTCTTGGGGGTGTGGGTTGGGTTCAGATTATAATAGTAAGGATATTTTGCATATCTGTATTTTTAGGTGGATCAAAATTGTATGGATATCCCCCAACATACTGAAGCAAGCATGCTAGACAATCAACGCTATAGGGGAGCATCATTAGATGTTCAAATGAACTACTGCTACTAGTTAATGTTTTCTTCCAGAGCTGTATTAAGATAATTCTGAAAATGAGGCTGGCTGCAGTTACAATGAACCCTTTGCACTGGTGTCTACACAGACATTATACAGGAGTACAGTAACAACAGCTGAACGAGCCAAGGTCTGGTTTCACTGCAGGGCTGTATTCAGATTGCTCCTCTCAGTGGAGGTTTCTGTCTTGATGAATATTTCATGATGCAATTGAATTATTGAAGCTTTATTTAAAGCACAGGGGAAGTGAGTGTGGAGGCAGCCGAGTGGAGGTGTCTCATCCATTGAGACGCGTTCTCTGTCTGTCTCTCTTTTGGGGAGAGCTTCCTGGATCAGAGTGGTCACGTGACCTTTGGCCATCTCAAATGGCACAGAGAGGGGGATGGGGGCAGGGCGTCTATACGGACAGGGTAGAACCTATCTTGTAACTGTAGACCCCCAGCACTGTGTGTGTGTGTATGACCTGGGGAAAGCAAAAGGATTAGAAAAAGTGAAATGTTTCATATAGCCCAGTACTCACCTGGGGAAGAAATCTTTGGCCTTGTCTTCAGCCCAGAGACAAAATGAGACTGTGTATTTGAGTGCACCAATGAGGAGGGGAGGTTCAATATACACAGCAAAGCACTGTTAAAGCCCTTTAAGCTGTATCTGCTTTCCGTGACCATGAGTGGTACACAATGAGTCAAAATGCAGCTACAAAGCAGAGAACCTCTGTGGTCATTAGAGCAATGGAAGTGATTCAGAGGAAGTCTGAAATCTGTGGACATATCTGGTGCCATAGTCTCATCACTTGGACCAAAGTTTTCAACCTCTGTGACCGGTTCGAGTGGACAGTGACCCACACTGCAACATGGGAAACATTGTATCTATGTCATGTGAACATTAAGATTCTCACGTTCCCCCACCCTGTCTCAAATAACAGTTTCCTCGAAGTAAAGAGGATTATCCAGCCTGGATTCCAGTGACATCACCTTATACAACACAGGCCTGGGAACAGCCTCTGCAGCTGCTGGAAACTAAGGGAGGACAATGTCTGATCAACATTCCTATTTCTACTGAGTCTTTATTTCCAAAACACTATTAAAATAATTGCAATCATTCGGGTTCCAGTTCCTAGAATTCCAGCTTTTGTCTGATCAGACAGTTTAGTGGATGAGAGGTCATGGGTTTGAAGGGGCCAGTGGTGGCTGGTAAGCCACAAATAAGGGAGGGGGGAACTGAATCTATCTGATAATAATCCTCCTGCTTTTGATTGTTCTGCACCATCCACAAGGATGCCAGTTTGAATAATGAGCACCCATTAGCGGCCGATTCCTTTTTATTTGATTGCATCTCTAATGAGATAGCTTTACCTCCCTGCACTTCACATGAAATCACTTTAGTTGTAATGGGGAAAAAAAAATCAATTCAATTAAAATTTTACCCCGAACTCTTGCCGATCAAGATTGTTCAGCGTAACCCAATTTCTTTGTAATAATCAAAACCGTTTAAAGTGAAATGCGTAAGGGCACTGTAATGCTGCAACAAAACAGATGACCAGCTAAAAGTGAGTTAAGCCAATGATGAGTGATGCTTACTTAAACTGGCAGGTGTGTTAATTATGAAAGACAATCATAGGCACAGGAGAGTTAGCGATTTAGAAGCGACCTCTCTCCCTCTCTGTTTCTGGCTTGCAGGCCACCGCTGTGAGGGGTCATATTTCAATTTGGGCGGTTGACAGTTTCACTGGAGCACATCGTGTCTGAGACACGGGGTGTGTCCTCACCTGGCTATGATGGCTGTCCATGTGTTTGTGAAGGGAGGACAGCGTGGAGCTGTTGGGCTTGGAGTGTCCCTCGTCCTCCAGCGAACCTGTGCAGACAAACCATCACAAATGCAGCTATCAGTAAAAGAGGACAGGCCTTTAGCTTACCTTAAACTGGATCAAGGCAAGCACAGTGATCAGATGGCTGTATTCATCAAGGGACCGTTGCAACTGCTCACTGTGTTTGCTTATGTGGGATGCTAAAATTTTGTTCAATATCATGACTCAATCAATCTCCATAGTCATTTCCAGAAAGCTTAGAATTTTCCTCATTTTGCAAATGACATGTACACAATTGGAGAAAAAAGTAGATAAGATGATTAATGGCTGTGCATATGTTTTTTTGGGGGGTGGGGCTTTGCAGACAAATCTGAGATGACCAAACCGATTGTTGTAAAGTAGAAAGGCCATTAGCGGGAAAAGCTGACCTATTACTCATGCCAGACTGACAAATTCATCAGGAATTTACCCCTGCGTTACCATGACGACCTGTATTTGGGTTCCGGGTTAGTTAACATGGAGCGCTCGGATTCACGCACACGCATCAATCCACGTCCAGACAAACCCCCTCCTGGGAGGCTTTCTCACTTGCATCTGAATTGGATTCCCTGGCCCCCTGTTACTCTATCAAGTGGGGGAACTCTGCTCAGACCACGAGAGGCTTCACCTTTTGGTTGGCAATATTTCTTCTCTCTCCGCCTTCATTGCTCGTAAGCTACAGAACCATATCAAGTGGTGTCAGGAGCGCATGGCCTTGCGACCATCGTCCATCATTTGCGAACAAACACCTCGGGTGCTAGGACGGGCCTCCACAGATGGATGGCACTGTTTCGGATTAAACCGCTCCATGTATGTCAGGCATTGTATGATCTTTGCATAAGTCTGGGTTGATGGGCACAACCACTGGGCCTGGGCACGTTTTTTTCCAGGTAGGGTAACTTGTGGTAGGGCTTGAATAATGTTATGCACACACTCACTGGTCTGGGAGTGTTGTGAGCCTGGTCTGACATTGTTGCTCGTTTAAACTCAATGGTTACACTTATGTTCTATTGTGATGGAAGTCCCTCTGGATAAGAGCACCTGCTAAATGCATGTAATGTGATGTAATGTTTGTGTGATTTGAATGGTTAAATGGTTGAGAAGGCCCGGTCCTCTTACCATTGGAGAGCTGGTTGCCATTTTCAGCAGGCGCGGAGGACAGGGAGTGGGCATGGGGGTGAGGCCCGGCGTGGTTGTTGGCGTTCCGGTCCTGGAGCTGCGAGGGCGAGGTTGTACCCGGGTCCTCCCGGCTTGGGAGGTTGATGTTTGAGTTGAACCCTGCTGAAGAACCCATGGAAAAACACTCAGGTCAGACCTGCTTTTGTCCCTGAAGGTCACGGCGTGTCCCTGGCTGAAGTGCATGTGAAACGCAGACCGAGGGGAAGAAGAGTACCTGCCATGCCCCCTCCCTGACCAATCTCTTTCTGTCCCATTGTAAGCAAACTCACGTAATGGTGCAACAAGTAAATCTAACATACCGCCACACCCAAGCTAGCACCTTCACACCAAAAGGAAGATTACGTCCTTTGACACTCATGGTGTTTTTCCCAAGGGGAGGCTATGGAAGACCATGATCAGCAGTGTGGTGTAGTGGTAAAGAGCAGAGCTCTTAACCAAAAGGTTGCTGGTTTGATTCCCCCCTGGGGTACTGCTGTTGTACTCTTCATGGGAAGAGTAAATTTTTTACTGAAAGCTATTAATGAAGGTCATTGAAACATCTCACCACAGTAATTACCTGCATTGTACAGAATATCAGGATGTAGGGCCCTCCAGTAGACCTCCCACACACAGTTTGTACAACTGGCCCCCTTAAAAAGGATATGTTTTCAGAGTGATTTCTGCATAGGCACATGAGGGCAACCTTGTAGCCCTGTTCACAAGCACCGTGACAACATGCCTTGTGAGCACCACAATCAAAACTGAGATAACGTCAGCATCAAACGCAACAGACGCAATTCAAAGATCCAGTAAGATTCGTGTTTGAATTTATCCATGAAGCTGAGTATTGTTTATTGGATACTTTGGTACTTTGGTAATGGGGCCTGTGATGCAAACTAACCTCATTCCACAATGGATGACTCCTCACCGCCGAGACCAGACACACACACACACACACACACCACAAAAGCATTAAAAGCTGCCCCCACTGGCAATTCCAAGCCATAAATCATTTCACCAGGACTCTGGTGCCTAATCCATTAACTTTCGACCCCTTTCCTGGGGAAGATGAAGGTGAATCTACTTTCCGTGTCAACTAATAAGAGTTTGGAGGTCTTCTGACGGGGTAACGAATCACCGGGGACGAGAGGTCAACCGGCCAGCTCCGCCTGCGGGGCGGAGGGCCAGGGCGTGGTCTGGGGTCCCACACCCACGGCCGCTAATAAATCTGCATGATGAACTTTGCATTTGCTCCACCACATTTAATTAAAAACAAAGGTTACTAAAACGAGGAGGGGGTGAAAGGGCGCCAGTGTCACACCCAGCCTGTGAGAGAGCTCAGCTTGTGAGAAACACCGTGAAATGGAAGCCACAAGCAACGTTCGCAGAGCTAACATGCATGAGGATCACGGGAGCCCAATTCTGAATCAGCGACCAGCTCCAGGTGATCGTTCGAAGGCTCCTGAGCAAGAACCGAGGCTCTGGCTTTTGTGGAAAACCCTACAAGATCCGCTAGAATACAGCAATGGAGTCCGGAGTCTGGGTCCAGGTCCAGGGCCTGAGGAGATCTTCAGCCAGGCTGACAGGCCTGAGGTCCCAGAGTTCTGGTGCCGCAGCGTGGATATGATCAAACCCATATGGGGCTCTGAAACACCGCAACAGATGGCCAAACCGAGCCTGGGAACGGCATGGGGAGTGAACGTTTAACTTTACGCCTTTAATAAAAACTTTGAGATTTATAATAAAGCTTTATGCTTCTCTTCCACAATGGCTCTTTTGAAGAAAAAACAGGCCCCCATGCTTGCACAGTAAAAGGGACTTTCAATAATTAAAGCATGAAACAAGTCAAACAGATTTCTTCAGAACATGCTGTTCTAACAAAAAACATTCTGTAGTAGTGAAATTGATAGTAAATTGGATTTCATTTGGAAACAAAAACGAGGCAAAATATTGTAGCACTAGTCAGACACATCAAATGTGATTTCTGTTGACAAAATCCACAAAAGACTTTACAGGTCATGCTTCTTGCATGTACATTTTCTGGGTTGATCACTATGCTGAGTGTGTTATAGTTTTATAGAGGTGTGCTGTACAGAGTACTAGGTATATTATACAGTGTTCTGGGTGTGTTGTACAGGGTGTAAGAGTGCATTGTATAGTATTCTAGGGTGTATTGTACAGTGTAGTGAGTGTGTTGTACAGGGTGTAAGGGTGTATTGTGCAGTGTACTGAGTCTGTTGTACAGGGTGTAAGGGTGTATCGTACAGTGTACTGGGTGTGTACAGGGTGTAAGGGTGTATTGCACAGTGTACTGAGTGTGTTGTACAGGGATGTAAGGGTGTATTGTATAGTGTTCTGGGTGTACGTGTTGTTAAATACACTGTTAGCGTGTGGAGGGTGTAAATGTGGACTCCCTCACCTGGCTCACGGATCTTCCGCCCGGCGTGGGACTTCCTGAGCAGGCTGCGGCCGGAGCTGAAGAGGGTGGTGAGCTCGTCCAGGGGACTGGTGAGGGGGCGGGAGGAGGCGGGGTTAAAGAGCAGCGGGGAGGAGGAGCAGGAGTGTGCCCGGCGGGGCTCGGGGCGGCCTGTCTTCGCTGGGGAGTAGGGGGGCTTGCCAGTGCTTGGAGGGGGCTCCCCAAAACTGTGGCCCCCTTTGTGAGATGCTTTGGAGGGGTCAGAGGTCGCCACTGAAGCTGCCCGGGTCAGGTGAGCAGCCTCAGGGGGGAAGGGGAAGTGGGAGGGGGGTCTGTAGGGAGGAGGGGGCTGGGCAGGGGGAGGGGGAGCAGAGGGGGTGTGGCGGGAGGCGGGGTAAGGGGCGGTGGACTTGTCGGGCATGAAGACAAACAGGCTGGGCGAGGAGTCAGCCCTCTGCCGGGCATATTGGGGCGAGAGTGGGCTACCCCCCTTCCCCTGGCCCGGGTAATTCAGGTTGGTCTCCAGGACGGGCAGCTTCTTCACCTCCAGGGGGGTGAGGGGGGACTCGTCCGAGGCAGGGGAGCAGGGGACAGGGGATGGGGGGAACACCAGCAAGGGGGGCCGGTGAGGCAGCAGGTTCGGGAAGGGGGCCGGGATGTCGCCGTGGGGCTGCTCCCTGGCAACGGCTGAGTACAGGTTCTCTATCACCAGCAGCTTCCGGCTCTCCAGTGACTGGGGCCGCGACGCCCCCTCGGGATTGGCCGGCTGCGTCTTCGTCGTCACGGTTCCCTCCTCTGGGGGGAAGTACTTCATCTCCTCGTAGACGGCCTCGCCCAGCTCGGGGCCATCCGTGCCGGGGGGGCAGACCGCCCTGGGGTGCCCCACCATCTCGATGTAGACGTCATCGTCCTCCGGGGGCCGGTAGAGGCTGAGCGTAGTTGGGTGGGGCCCGTCCGCCGACGCCGCCCGTGGGATCGCCCCCAGGCAGTGCACCCCCTTAGACAGGCAGGACAGCTTGATCTCCGTGGGCCGCTGGGCGGGGATCTCTTCATAGGACCCCGTCAGCTTGGTGTTGGGGCTCCTTATCGGTTTGGGAGGCGGGACCTTCCGCATGGTGCTGTAGTCGTCGCTGTGGGGGCGTGGCTTTGACAGCGCTGGGGGGGGAGCACAAACAGAAAACGCAGTTCAGCATTCAAACGGACACATCTTGCAACAGAAGCGCTAAAGGCACGCAAATCCATGTAATCTCTTCATCAGCTGCCTTTACACACAACATGAGAACCTGTTTATAATTACAAACAGCCACTCTATGCCACTTTCAAACATACTCAGTGTACCAAGTCACAATCACGACAAAGACCAGTATGGCCAAAAGGTGTTTTCCCACCAAATAAACTAATACCTTTGAAAGCAACATCAGTTTTTACTAAGCTGATGCTTCACTAACATGACACAGCTTGGGTGTCCAAAATATTGTAACACTGATACACATGAAAAATATTTAAGCTACACACAATGCATGTTCGGTGTAGTCCACACATCACACAGGTTAAATGTTGTCTTTTTAAGCACCTTTCTCGCGGTTAAAGGTGACAGAGGGGAGTGGGGTGGTTGGGGGAGTCGGGGGTGTGGGGTGGGGAGTGGAGTTTGGGAGGGAACTGACCATCCACGGGGGTCTCCTTGAGCCCGACGGCCAGGCAGGCGCTCACAGCCTCGTAGGAGGCGCTTAGCCTGGTGTTGGGGTCCCTCTTTGGTTTGGGCGGAGGCTGTTTCCGTGGTGATGGTAGGCCGCTGCCCCCTCCCTCGTCACTGGGCACCATTGGCTCCCGGGTGGCCGGTCTGGTCGGCGGCCCCGCGGCGGAATGTACCAAGTTCTCCACGGCCAGGGGGATGGGCACGGAGCTGGAGCGGAACTGCTTGAGAGTCCAGCCCCCACCCCCACTCCCGCCACCGTCGTTAGCCTTCCCGCCCTTGTCTGGAACCCTGGGAAGACAAAAACGATGCCCCTTTGCATCATTCAAAAGGGCAATAATGAGGCCATTCACACAGACAAAATTACACTTCTCACCTCCCCCTCGCTGTTTTTCACTACAGTTTTATACCACAAGCACCCTCTCCATCTCCCAGACGTCTGAAGTGGTCATTTGGGTCTCAGCATCACCACACAAGGTGGACATTCATTAAACTTGCCTCTTACACAAGGGTGACCTTAAGTTCACATTTTGAAACATGCTTACACAACAGATTGAGATTTGTGAATCCCTTACATTTTTTCAGCTCCTAGCCCTCAATGTTAATCACTGCAAACACCCGACCACAAATAGCTTATTTAAAGTATTAATTGTTTAGGTTTAATCTGTCTCCTCTGATGCTATAATATGATATGCGTTCTCAGGGTGATATCTGCCTCTTAATCTGGGAGGACCATCTGTTGTTTATTTTGGTGGGGGTTTAAACCTAAAGAGGTTTCTGACAGAGGGCAGCCATAATCCGTCCTCCTGCACGATCTTGACTGTGAGCGTCTGTGTTGGTTTCTGCACCCCTACCCCCACGCTAAAACTACACCCCTTTAGCTGATTACTACTGGTGCTTAGAATTAGCAGGCATAGACATAGACTGTGGTTAGTGAGAATGGGCCATCGATTCTTTGTGATGTGAGTGTGGGGGTTTGTGCCGTACCTCTCCCTGCCATATACCCCACCCTTCCCCATCATGCCCCGCCCCCACTATATCCACCCCTCCCTATAATACCCCACCCCTCCCTGTCCTGCCCCACCCCTCCCTGTCATACCCCACCCCTCCCTGTCCTGGTTGACCCCTCCCTGTCATACCCCACCCCTCCCTGTCCTGGTTGACCCCTCCCTGTCATACCCCGCCCCCTCCCTGTCCTGGTCCACCCCTCCCTGTCATACCCCGCCCCCTCCCTGTCCCTGCTGTGAGTTGGGAGAGAGGAAAGGGCAGCTGTTCCCTCGGGCGGGAGGCGGGAGTGGCACAGGGAAATGGAAAAGCCGTGTGCGCAGCGGGAGCTCTGACAGGCCCCAGTGTGCTTAATTGCGTTCTCTCTGGCAGGACAGCGCACCGCCGCCTCAGCGAATGAGCAGCTCCCGGCTAATTAACTCGTTTGAGGAGGAACAAACAAAACCAGCCCGAAAACAGCGCCCCCCCGGCCCCGCCGCCCCGCCGCCCCGCTGCCACTGTCAGAGAATAACCTCCGTGTCCCGCGGTGTGCTTTTACTCTGTACGCGTGGGGTGCCGTTCTCCCCCGGAGCACAGAGACCTTCATTAGGGAAACACGGTCCGGAAAACTGCGCTGGCAAAATTAAAAATGCAGATGGTGTTGCCTGTTATCAAAGAGTCAATTACAGTACAACAAGCAATTAAATCCAAATCGAAGGAACGCAAATGAACTCGTTGCTGCTCAGTGGTGAAAAAACCACTCACGGTGTAAGTTAAAATGCACACCGAACTGACCCAGAGGGCTAAACAAACAAATTAGTGTGCAATGGGTGTGATCAAACCTCTAATTATTCTTATCATACTCACACGTTAGCCTTATTGTTTGTTGAAGTGAACGGCATTTATCCTTGATTAATGACTGTTGTAATAAATGCCAGTGTCCTCAGAAGCCAAAGTCACTGCATTGCTCCTTGGGATAACCTCTCACACAAAACGGGCCTTCACTGTCAAGAATGCACACACACACACACACACACACACACACACACACACACACACACACACACACACACACACACACACACACAAAGCATAGATCCACTCACCCGTGCACACACAGAAACATACATTTACACACACAGAAAAACACAGGAGCACACCCAGACACCACATGGCATAATCTAAAGGCAGAGAGGAAATATTCCTTTGATAGCAAGGGGAGAATCCATTTAGCCACATACTCAATGGCACATTAATGGCAGTGATTTCTCCAGTTGGGATTGCCTTCTCCTCCCTGGCTTTGGTTTCAAGGCTACTACAGCAGTAACGCAAACGCTGTGCCGGTGATATGAGCGTGGAGCTTCCTCACCTCTTCGGCGGCTCGTCCTCCTTGCCCAGGGGCTCCGGCCTCTCTGTGAGGTGCATGCTGTTGAGCTGGTTGCGCTTGCGGTCGTTCTCGCGGGCGATGTCGGAGGCGTTCTGGATGACCAGGCTGTCGTAAGCCTGCAGCCCCAGGTCCTCCAGCCCTTGGAGAAAGCTCTGTACGCTGTTGAGCTTCTGCTGCTGGTCGTTTGCCCTCCGCTGCCGGCGCCTCCTCACCAGCCAGCCCCGCACCACTGTCACAATACAGACACAGCCCAATACCACTGTCACAATACAGACACAGCCCAATATCACTGTCACAATACAGACACAGCCCAATATCACTGTCACAATACAGACACAGCCCAATACCCTTGTCACAATACAGACACAGCCCAATACCACTGTCACAATACAGATACAGCTCAACACCACTGTCACAATACAGACACAGCCCAATACCATTGTCACAATACAGATACAGCCCAATACCACTGTCACAATACAGACACAGCCCAATACCACTCTCACAATACAGATACAGCCCAATAGCACTGTCACAATACAGACACAGCCCAATACCACTGTCACAATACAGACACAGCCCAATACCACTATCACAATATATAGCCTAGTACCACTGTCATAATACAGATACAGCTCAATACACTGGGGTGTATTACAGACCAATAGCACTGTCACAACACAGACAGAGCCCTTTATGATAGTGGAGTGTGTGGGGGTGCTTATATCGTTTCAGACAGGTGAAAATATTGCACTGCGGCTTTACCTTTCTGGCTGATGACAATTTTGCGGTGCAGCTGGTGGCAGCGGTCACTGAGATGGTCAGCTTGCCAGTACCTCAGAAACACCTTGGAGTGGCCCATCTGCCAACCAGCACATGGTGGAGAGGGATCAGAGAAAAGAGAGAGAGAAGACTGAGCATGCTCACTTTCACGCACTGTTTCTAAGGATCAGAGCAAGAATGAACTCATACAGTACAGACAGTTTTTTCATAGCATCAGAAGATGACTGAGTAGAAATAGAACAGTCTGTTCTTCTCAGCCTTCTGGGCATGCTGTCAGGGCCTGAGGTGAGACAGAGGGGCGGTCTCTGTGTGTGGGGTGTGTTATTGGGGATGCCAACTGGGGACTTGTGGGGACCTATTAGAGGCTTTTCTCCGCCCCTGGGAGTGGGATGGTGATTGGTCAGGGCTAGGAGGGAGAGGTGGTGACATGGATATAGGGCTCTGAGCATCCCCCTGACCATGGAAAATTGGGGGTTTTAACATGAACCCAGTCCAGACCAAAGACTTTTAAGAACGGTACCTGCCACACCTCTCTCATCAATTATACGCACTGAAATCATTTTCAATGACGATTTTTCAATGAATGAATTCAGTTTCCATTCATTTCCTGAAGTGACTGAGTTGACACATAATTGACTCCAGCTCTGCTTGGTGCCCAGCAGTGGAAGCAATGGATTGTGGGTAATGCGCCTGTGGCTGTGAGTGTAGCCTGGGTCAGGAGAAGTTGAATCACTGCGTATCTGCATCAATGCTCCTGTTGCTACATATCTCTGCTCCACTGCTCCACACTACTGCCAGAAGGATAACCAGGATGTGTTATACAGGGATTTGGGTGTGTACAGGATTCTGGTTGTGTTATACAGGGATTTGGACGTGTATAGCATACTGGGTGTGTTATACAGGGTTTTGGGTGTGTACACAGTTCTGGGTGCATTATATAGGGGTTTGGATGTGTACAAGATGCTGGTTGTGCTGGAAATGTGAACAACAGGCTAGCAGTTACTTTTCTCTGCTCTGTGGGGGGTCCGGTATCTGTGGGGGAAGGGTCACCATGTGTAACCCAAAATATGGGCATGGTGTCCACCCACTCCTTCAGAGGAGTGACACCCCATTCATCTCCCAGCTGTCTGTGTGCCTCTGTGTGCAAGAATGTGTCTGGAGGACCAAAAGGGGGTGACGGAGGGGCTGGGGGGGGTGTTCCTCTGAGGTCACAGCCTCAGACACAACAACAGCGGGAGTTTAGGGGGGCCCAGACGGAACGGGACAAGAGTCATGTGTGTACCCCACAATGACAGGAGGACTGGACCCCACGACATTTATCTGAAGAAGTCTGGAAAAGTATTCCCACGCAGAGAGAAGAATGGTGGAACCAGAGAGGGCAGAGGGGGTCAGAGTGGAGAGGGGAGAGAGAGTGAGTCCACTCCCTCTGCGGGCCCAGACTGAAAAAGAACAACTGAGTTCTGGTGCCACTTAAACCAGGGAGACCAGCTCTCTCTAAAATGAAAGTCCTGCTGAGCAACCATCTCTCCCAAGACAAGGACCCCTCAGCCAACTGGCTCTGAGGCCAGTTTAATGGAACCAAATCAAAACCAATGAGCCATAACCAAACCACGAAAAAATCCCCAAAACAATAATTAAAACAATAGATCTTGATTTGAAAAACAAATACACTGAAAATAAGAAAAATGTACTGAACGGGCAAAACAAACTTCAGTGCTATCAGTAGCTAAACAGAGGCATTCATTTGGCAGCATACCTGAAACAGAGTATTCCAAAGAAAGAGAAATTCTAACAAAGTACAGACTCAGTGACCACAACCTTGAAATTGATAGAGGCAGATACTTGGCTGAAATCTTGGCTGCCCAGACAGTGCAGTCACTGTAGGCTACAACAGACTGAGGTTTAGACTGGTGAACAATGAAGATAGATTCTATTCTACACTTCTGTTATCCTGCTCAAAATATAAAATAATTCCCACAATTTGACCCTCCTTCCCAAAACACAATAACTTCCTATCCTATTGCTAGAGGGTGAAAGAACAATTAATCTGGCAGCTAAATATGTAACATCCTGCCATACCCTGAGGGACAGTGGGTAAAGGCATAAACTAATGAAAAACTATTCATAGATTTTGTGTGCAAATATGCAGTATGTATATGAGTGTGTGTATGTGTGTGTATATGTATGCATACATGTATGTATATGCATGTGTATGCAAGTATGTATATGTGGGCATATGGATAGATGTATATTTGTGATAAAATACTAAATATTGCAGTGTAATATATAATTATTGTAAATGTAATTAATACAACTATATTTGTAATATTTTTTGTAATTAGTTTTTTCTTTCATGCCAATAAAGCTCAATTTAAACTTGAATTTGAATTTGAATTTGAGTGAGAGGGAGGAGGGAGAGGGTTGGTAAGAGGGGAGAGAGAGTGAAATTGAATGAATTTGGGTTCATTTTGAGTAAATTTTAAATGTGAATTTGAGAGTGTGAGAGGGAGGAGAGAGATTTGGCGAGGGGGGAAAGAGAGTGAAAAGGAGAGGATAGAGGACAGATGGGATCAGTGAGAGGGGGGAGAGAGGAGATGACAATGGTCCTTTTTAGGGAAATTTCTGTATTTCCATTACTGGCAACTATCCAAGGACCCAGATCAGATTAATTAAGCAAGTATGATTATGATAAGTAGGCTAAGAGCACTGAATGCGCAGAAAAGCTCACATTTGCAGAATAATGTCAGTGGGAATTTCTAGCTCAGCTTCATACGTACGATTAGGAGCAGTTATCTAACATTGCATGACAGGTAAAGCTAGCCTGATGTGGATTATTCCTTCAGTGCCATGCTGATGCAACCTGATAATGTGAAGGCTGGGATGCAGGGATATCAATGCACAGAAGGCCTGCTCATAATCTCTCAATGTAACTCAGGCCAGCCAATCAGCTGTCAGAGGTAATACATTCATCCTAAGCTTTATCTGGGCTGATTATATGAATGGAGAGAGAGGAAGAAAGAAAGGGAAAGGAATGGTGTGGGAGAGAAAAAGAGGTAGACATACATGGAAAGGAACACAGAGAAGGATAGAGTAGGGGAGAGAATGAGATAGAGATAGGGAGATGGATAGAAAGAGAGAGAAATGGAGAGGGAGAGAGAAAATGAGTGAGAGAGACAGAGAGGGGGAGGGACAGAGAAAGTGGGAGAGAGAAAGAACAGGAGATAAGAGTGGAGGGTGGGTTCTATTAAAGTGTACCTGTTTCTTGGATCACTGCCGATGTGGAGCAGACTGAGACAGTCAGAGCTCTGGGATCTGGGACACGGCAGGCCTCTTTTCCATTAATAAGACCTCCGATAAGACCTCTGCCTTGTGAGCAGCCTGTTTCTGTAGTAAGAGCCCCTGAGCTCACAGAGGGAAAATTCACTCACAGAGGTGGAGGTATGCACTGTACCCACTCTACACACCATGTACTAAGGCATAAAACCATAAAGAGCGCTTATAGCTTCAGATGGATCAAATGGGCCTTCAGTGCAACACACTGGGCTCCACCTCCTGAACCTTTGATTGGCTCCGCTTTGGAAAGTCGGCTGTTCCCATAATCTCATGGGCAAAAACCTTATCTCTACTTAGATGGATCAATGTCGTAATTGAACAAGTGCATTTGTGTGTGCTCATTCTCTCTGTATGGGTGCCGGTTGTTGCACATGTGAAAATTTGGGGATCCGGCTCAATGCGGCTGTGCTTTTATTTCCTTGCAGGTAAAGCCAGTTTAGGGGGAAAGTTTGGAGTGATGCTCCAGTGTAATCTCTGGCCATATGGTGAGGGGTTACTGTCGCACTGCGCTGCAGATGGTTAGGTCGTCACTCACCTGCCACCCTTGGAGCTGGCATTTCTGGAGAATGTGACGGCACTTCTCCTCCGGTGACAGCTTCCTGTGGCCTGCCAGTGTTATTTCAGCCAGTTCCCTGTATCTGATGGGGGAGAGAGAGGAGGACACAGGAAATGGTCACGCCTCTCAGTTTGGATGGACCTTCCTATTTAACAGCCGGCAGAGCAGATCAAAGAGAATGATGCAACGGTTCAGGAAAGGAAATAAGCGAGGAGAATGGATTCATGTCCACAGCAGATTGGGATACCGCTGAAATGTTCCTTGCGGACCTGCTGGCTCTATTGCTGTTGCATTTCATTTTATCCAGGCATGTGATTGACTCTTAAACTGCTCTTCTGCGTACTGTGGAACAAGGGCAATCATTTCCTCTGAACCAGCCACCAATCCACTGAGTTTCCAAACACCCCCCAAACACGGGATCGACAGTAGGTGCATGCCGTTCCCATCACTGTTGAGTCAAGGGGAAGGACTTCAATGTGACACACATCCAGGGGCAGGCAGGGATGTGTGTCATGCTGAAATCCTTCCCCCGACCCAACAGAGAACAAAGTGCGCCAAAGACAGACTGGTCCACATCTGCTTCCTTCGCTGTTGCTGGTAATGAGCAAGGGGATGGGGAAGGTGGTTATCTGAACCAGTCACAACACATGCTCCAACCAAATGGCTTTCAACAACAACAATTCAGTCCAAGCTGGCGACAGGATTTCAGATTCCTTTCTGTTAGGCATGCAGCTACCTCTCCATATGATCACCTGCTAATTACCTGGCCTATTAATTACATTACCCCAGGGACAGATTTCCTCATTCATTCTGGTGCTGGAGGCTGTAGAAAGGATATGTGCACTCTTTTGATTAAACTCCCTGAACAATGCCATTAGGATCCTAATTGCCTATACGGAGACACAGACACATTTGCCCAGACTTCCTGAGTTTAACAAATTATGCTTCTCTGGCTGTCCATGGCTTCACTCCAAACTCCACTGCACCAAAAGCACGGGAGGTGCGTGTGGGTTCACAAGGTGGTAATGCAGTGCTAGGGATTAAGGAATGAGTACTGTAAACCAGAACATCGCAGATTTGAATCTCCGGTGGTTCAGGGATGTCGCATTATACCCATCAGTGAGGTGTTTAAATGGAACTGCTACAGCACAGGTGTATAAGGAGTAACCTGTGTATCACATAATGTAAAATGGTGGTTCTGGCACAGTGGTGTTGAACGCTGGAGACCAGACTCTTGTACTGTTAAACCCAGAGGCCGTTCAACATTTCACCAAGCGTATCAAATGTCACATGGTTTTTGATTTGCAGAACTGAATCATCTCTGACCTACACCCCACCCTCCTCTGTATGGTAATGAGAAGGCACTGGACAGACTCTGGTGGGTCGTAAAACATCAATGAACCCCCCGAATCAGTGACCTCTCACATGCATAAAACTATCAATGTCCTGAAATTTTGTGAGTCCCTTGGGGGTTGGGTCACATGGTCATGAGGAGGTGACGTTGCCGTGGTGATAAAGAGCATAAACAGGGCCAGAAGACCACGCCACCCCTTATTCACTCTTGGAGAAGACTTCCATAAATATATCTGGATTACTTTCTGCTCCTTTATGTTCCTCCATCGATTGTGATCAGATACCACAGGTGACGTGTCCTGTTAATAAGCTATCTGGAAGAATGAAGGACCTGCTATGGAAAAAGGAGAGGAGAACACTAAGTCTGCTATTAGATATGAGTGTCACTGATTCAGCAACAGTGAAGAACAATCCCTGACATGCCAGCCTACAGCATGGCTAGAGGGTGGGAAGATTCAGTCCCAGCATGCACATCACTCTGTTACACCAAACTACTGCCCTGTTTCCTACCACTACACCACACTGCTGCTCTGTTCCTTACCACTACACCACACTGCTGCTCCTTACCACTACACCACACTGCTGCTCTGTTCCTTACCACTACAACACACTGCTGCTCCTTACCACTACACCACACTGCTGTCCTGCTCCTTACCACTACACCACACTGCTGTCCTGCTCCTTACCACTACACCACACTGCTGCTCTGAGTTTGGAGGTTTCTGAGTACTGCATTGTGTTTCCCTTTTTCCATTCACAAAAAAAAAAACGCATTTCCCTTGAGCGCAGAGAAGACGAGGGCGTGTGGCCTGAAAGGCCCCTTTGTTCCCCATGAGGTGCTTCTTGTTACAGAAAATGTGACGCTTTGTACAAAATAAACACGGGCCTGGTGTGAGCGCTTTCGGCTCGGTGAGCTGGACATGCGTGACTCAATGCGGCATTTGTGTACATCTGCTTTCTTCCTCTCCAGGTCTGTGCTACAGCAGTGAGAGTGAGCGTATAGTGAGAGTTTGTTACACTCCAAGTGCCAGCCTAAAGTCCATTGGAGTGTAACAGCCTCTCACTATACCCTGCTATACCACCCATGTTCCTCAAACTCCCTGCTCCAGGCTCATTTGCGTGTTGTGGATTTCTCATTTAGCTGGACTGCCATATGCCCTGGGAATGCTGGGAGACTTAAGGAGATGCAGAAGGTCTTAGGGGAAAGATGTGTGGGAGAGGAGGAGAAAGTGGCAGAGAACCTCTTCCCCTACAGGGGGCGCTGTGTTACTCACCTGCAATACCTCTGTGGCGTTATCGTCCGTGCCTGATCTAAATCACTGCGTGTCTTCAGTCCACCGTGATTAATAGCGGCCTAAACCGACGGTCTGCCTCCAGGGAGCACAGACAATAGGCCATGCAAATCACAATGGATTTCAAGCCTCCTCCAATAAGAGTATTTCCATCACAATGGGCTGTTGTGCTCGGGGGGGGGGGGGGCTGTGTAAACCCCACCCTCACCTCTCCTCCCCTCCCCCCACCTCTTTCACCCGCAGTGGGCTGCACTGTCACCTCTGACCCGGCAGCGACTGCGTCACCTCAAACCCCGCCCCGTTTTCCAGCTGCTTTGCAGACAGTCACTGACATCCCCACAGGCGTTTTCCATGGGGACTGATGGGAGCCAGGGACAGCAAGATCCAGGACGATTGCTCCACCGAGCTGTGGGCTTTCACACACCACGTGACCCCCCCCGGCGTCCATCTTTATCTGCTGCCTGGAGATGCAAGGGCCGCTGTCCCTCCCCCAACACCACGGACACGGCCGGGGCGAACTCGACCCTTTTGAGGGGAGAGAATGCGCCCTCAGTAATGGATCCTGTCAGAGGCCCGCGAGCATCTCCGTTCTCAAAATCCTGAGACGATTACCTGCCATCCTCCTGCTCGTGTCATCGTGACATGCATGTCAGTCTTTGTACTGCATGTTCAGAGGAAATGGGATTGGCTCGGTCCTTTAGAGTCATTCTGTCAAAACGTGTGGCGAGGAACATGAAGTTCTTCTCACATTCTCCCCTGTCAGCACGGTGAGAAATTAAGAAGAGATGATAGTGGAGGGGGGAGGGGTGATGAGTTACCCCTTGTATCCTTACTCTAATGTACTGTGCTGAGAAGGGACTGAAGGTACTATATAAATTGAACACATTGGCATTATCATTACCTGTTCACATTATCTTTACCGCTGTTCCCAAAAAGCATTAAGGTTCTCTGTGTCACGGAGCGCCTGTGAGCGGCGGATCAGGGTGACCTGACCGAGGAACAGCGTGATGCTTTTTCTTCCTACCCCTCCCAGCGCTCAGCTCTTAGCTGATAATAGTGAGGATTTCAAATCTGCAGCTGTTACTTTTCCACAGACTCCAGCTCTCATTCACACAGGGCTTCAGGAAGTCTCCTACAGCATCTATTCATCTGTATGTAGCTTTGATCAAATTCATCTGCTTGGGGGCTTGAAATGCATTTGATAATCTCAACAAGAAGTCAGCATGTTTAAAATATGACCCATATTTCATTTGCACCAAATGGAGTAAGGTGCATTCAGGTTTCAACTTAAGACTGCCACGCCTATTAAATATGAGCCATCCAACTGAAGAACAAACCTCTGGAATGCATCTGGAGAAGACAAGATGAGTTTCTAATCAACAGTACGAACCCTGCTTGCTCTGTTTAGAGCAGTGACCACGTAGATCCGACAAACCAGTATATTGCATGGTTCCATTACACTTGTCTTTGGTGCACTTTATTATCTGTGTAGTTGACATCTGTATCAACTACAAGCCAATCCAGACTACATTAAGATTAGTAGATCTGTGCAGCACCCAACAATCAGCTGTATCACTACATATTCATGAGTTTGGATATTAGTAACATGAGTATGGACCAGGGCGGCTGGGGGTGTGTCAGGGTGCCAGGGGACGTAAAAGCTGTTATTCCAAAGCAGCTGTCCCCTGAATGCAGGGGGGAGGGGCGCTGGTGTTGGGGTACGCACCGGGCCAGGAAGCAGGCGAAGGGGAGCCGGACTGGGTACCCGTAGCGGATCATCCTCACCATCTCCAGGACCCCCACGTACTGCAGCTGGGCGGAGACGCGGGCGCTGTCGAAGGAGTCGGGCCGCCCGGAGCTGTTCGGCCGCACGCACTGCACGAAGTGAGGGGTGCAGAGCTGCAGCTTGCTGGTGATCTCACAGAGAGAATTCTGGGAAAAAAATACCTGGGGTTAAAACCTGAGTGATGCCATTAGCCGGCCCTCACCTCAACATCAGAACACGCAAAGGACAGAGGCTTCAACAAAACTTTTATCAATTCAGGCCGTGCTTTCAGCTGCACGCCCAGCCTTACATGTGGCTCTGATTCATTACAAACAGCAAACAGCTCTGAACCATCTCCAGGCAATAACAGTCTGGTGTTTGTTGTTGATTTGGACCACGCTGCGGGTGTCTGCTTGCTGCACTCTTTCCTGCGCTGGAAAACCCCGCCCCTCCATCTGGGTGACTGACAACGGCCTGATGATGTCACAGTCATGCATGAGGCAACAGTGGTGAGCTGAGCCCTGGGGGGGAAGGGCGCACCGCTGTGGAGTCAGCAGGGACAAATGTGTGACCCAGGTGTGGCATTTACGCCATTTTGTACAAAAGGCAAATCAATGACGTGAACCCTACTTTCTCATGAAGTTTCCTAATGAAAGACAGTCTCAGGCTGGATTTAGCTCTTTCAGTTTATGACTCTTTATTTCATTTATTATACCCTCAAAGATATTTTTATTCAAACAAGTAATATGTTGTGTCTGCTTATTGAGTTTGTTTTGCCTTGTGTTCCTCGTTTGCGTGGCTCTCCACAGACTTCCATAAAGCTCGCTCAGAGGCATCTGGAAGAAACCCTCCCTGGATTTGGGTTGCGTTGTCCATGTATTCTAGATGAGGCTGTGGTGACTGTGATTTGGTGGCGCGGAGCAGTATAAGTGCACTTAAAGACAACAGACGTCAACAGAGTGGGGCGTTAGACAAGCACGCACAGAGCCACTGTCTGTGTGTTGCTTGGCCTGCTCGTGTTACATTATGCTGTGTGAAAGCACACACAACATGTAATGCCTACATGATATTCTCATGATGTCACAATATACATGCAGAATACGTCTGACTGCACTATTTTGAATGCCAAATTTTCCAGCCTAAATACGTGCACACACACACTCACACACACACACACACACACACACACACACACACACACACAAACACACACACACACACACACACACACACACACCGCAGTTACCCTTATGTCATTTGTACAGTAATAAAGTCCATGTTACTGAACAGATTTACACATGACTGGAGATCATTACTTTAATGTGCAGTGCTTTCAAAAATACCCTGTAACAAATACATTTTGACTGACAGATTGATTTATGCATTGATTGATTGATAGATAGATAGATGCATGGATGGATGTGCCTCTCGGGCCCGTCCTCGGACTCTGAGGGGTTCAGCCGGATTCTGTGCTCACCCTGAGTTGGACAGCCACCGTCGCGGGTCCACACCGCTCCGTTCTCTGCGGGAGTGAGGCAGCACCTTTCCTCTTCAGGGGACATGGCGTCAGACGGGAGAGGTTTGGGAAACGTCGAGAAAATCAGTTTTCAACACAGCTGACACATCTGCATGCTATGTGAACTGCTTGAGTGCCCAGAGTGCCCAACCAGGCTAATTTACAGAATTTAATCAACATTTAAAAATATATATGCTTAAATGGAAACTCCATTTATTCTGAAATGGGCCGCATGTCCTCTTCTGGTGTTACACAGGCGCAAGTCAGATGGGAACAGCGACAGCAAAATCTGATCACGTGAATGGAGGTCGTACATGCTGTGCAGCATTTGATTCATGTGCATGTGTGTGCGTGTGTGTATGTGTGTCCTGTTACTGCATAGCCTGTACTGTCCTTGTCACATTGTTTATGCTCTACTAAGGACTGCAGTGTCCTGCATACAGTATCTTCATTCACAGATCCTCCATTTTGGCTCCTGTCTCTGCAGTTTCAAAGCAAATGAGGTTTTCCGGTATGGCCTCATCTAAGCCCACACCTGCTAAAGACAACAGCTCTGCAATCAGTCAATAAGGAGTATTCCACTTTCTTGAATTTTGAAGACTGATTTGAGTTACAGGAAAAGTAAGGTGCAAGCACTTTTTCCCCCGAACCAGAATCAGAATCAACATATCAGAATCAACATATTACCCTAAAAGGCTGGGGGAATGACTGGGGGTGGGCAAGTTGATCTTAGATCTTTTATCAGTGGAATAATGTATATACGAGTGCAGAAAATAAGCCTGTTGTGCTTTTATGCCATCCTAGAGGCCCTCTTCTATAAACAAGGAGGGATCTTGGACTAAGGCTTTACCCCTCTGCTATCTGATTAGATTAAGATTACAAAAGATTACAAAATGTTACCATCATGTTGCCCCTTGCTTAATCACTTACTCAGATTACGATTACTTAGAACATAACATTTAACAATGTTATGCAATACATGTTACCATAATACAATAACACAATGACGCTTACATAAGTTCATCGCTTTGTAGTTGTCAATAAAGGCCGCTCAATAAGGGTAATCTTGTGATTTGTGCCCTAAGATAGTTACATAAGGGGCGATTATTAAACACAGTTGCTTGGAGGCGGCCATATGATTGACATGAAACTGCTGTGGCCTGGTTTTGGTGACTAATATGGAGGGGAAAAGACCAGCAACATGCGTGTGAACTCAGCCAGACCGTGTGAGCGTCAGTGAGAAGGGTTGTGCGCTCTGATTGGGAGTCCACACTGAGGCTGATGGAAATCCATGGGAGATTTGTTAGAGGTAGCCTGCTAATTGAAGTTGGTTCCCTCAGAGTAACTCAGCAGATAGATATGGATGTACATGGCTGTTTCTGAAGGTGGAGAGTGTAGGGAATGTGTCTGACCTGTTTTTTAGGCTCCCTGATCTCGGCCCCATGTCTGTATCTATGTTTGACCCATTTCAAAAACAACACACACACACACACGCACACACACACACACCAGTACCAGCAATAAAACAAACAAATGCAATAATTAGCCATCTGGTCACCCATATCTCCCCTGCTCTTACATCTACAAGAGACTCCATAACAAAGGGGCCCATGATCATCACAGGTCATGCTTTACAAGGAAACCCCATTTATGGGCGTTCTCAGCAGGAAACAGTACCTTACTCAATTCCAGACACTTCTTTGGTTCCTGGCCGCTGGCAGGCAATGTCATTTTGGGGAGCAGCAGGGAGGCTTTGGGCCCTCGCAGCTTGAGGTGGTGGGGGGGGACCAGCGACCCGGTCTGCGTCAGTTTGGACTGGAACACTTGACGGATGACAACATTCTCGCTGGCTGCGCAGAGAAAGGGGGCGAACGGAAGGTTAAAGACCCGCTCCACGTGTGAGGTTTCTCTCTGTGTGCCCCTTCCTGAACAATAAGATGACTGAGGGATGGACCCACTAGTCTCCCTGTGAGGCAGCAGTGCTGCCAAAAAAGGCCCCCCGCAACTCAGGCCTCACTGTGCCAATGCAGGAATAATGGGCACCAACGTACATGCCGAAGAACTGACTAAGAGAGAGGGGAAACTAACAGAGATACACATGTTGGTGCTAATTAATTAGGGCGCGTATCATTGACAGTTCAAAATAACAGACTGATGCGTATTATAAAGGAAACGAAAGATTTGTTTAGTAATTAACCTCACAAGTATTAAAATATATTAAACACCAGCAGTATATTACAATATTGTCATTTAGCAGACACTTCTATCCAGAACAACTTACATAGGTTGCAGTTTCTTACATGTTATCCATTCATACAGCTGGATTTTTACTGAGGCAATTGTGGGTTAAACCACTTGCCCAAGGGTACAACGGCAGTGTGCTAGCAGGGAATCAAACCAGTGAACCTTCGCTTATAAGCCCTGCTCCTTACCACTATGCTACACTGCTACACTGCAGTAATTGTCTCTTCATGTTAAAATCCCCCATAAACTGGCTTTCAAAGCATTGCAGATACTCCTCTAATCCGTTACTCAAAATCTACCTCCATGAAGCGCTTTTCAGGCCACGCCCCTCTGTCACCCTCTCCTGAAGCCTCCGCGCTTGGTCTCCGCTTTGCGGCATGCCTGCTCCTAGCGCTGTCTGCGCCATCAATCTCTGTCTCCCTCAGCCTCAATTAAGGTGCGAGTAACCAGCCGGGCGGCGGCACGCACGAGACATAAAAGCCAATTACGCAGAGGCTAGGTGATGGAGCAGCGCGCGCTATTAATGAGAAGATTATACGTCCCTGTCATGGAAACTACACCCAGCAATTAACATCAGCGGTTCTCTGTGTGTACAGTCAAATAATAACCACATGCGCTTGGGACTGTTGTGACATGGATGCGCTTAAAAATGCACATGCACATAAAAGGAACAAATCAGCGGTGTTAAAATAGGAGCCGCTACACACCATGCAGTTAAAAGGAGTGTGCAATTATGGCGTGATCAGATATTCTGAGTTGACTGCGCTCTCCATTTTTAACATGTACGGCCTACACACAAGCAAGGCTGTGTTTGCCAAAAGGCCACTCTTGAATATGTTTTGAAGTAAACACAAAATTAACAATAAAGAAACAAATAAATAAACACTTAAAAACTATGCACTTAACCAGTATATGCACATAACAGGTGTTGCTGAAGCCAGTGAAATAAAAATGGGACCAGCTGCTCCATGCAATAAACAGTATGCAGCCATGCTATATGCAGCTGAAGGGAGTTGACTGAATTTTGCAGTCCTTTCCAACTGCTGTATGAAGTACAAAAATGTTTGCAGGCCACTCAGAAACACACCAGGTAAGAAAAAAAAAGTAAGGACTCACATTTCATGACGAAGAGGATGTTTTGAGGCAGGACATCCCTGTTCCTCTCCAGCGATCCTGTGAGGTCATAGGTCATCTGGCCAGTCAGGAGACAGACACATAAGTTACTGCTTATGTCATACAATGATGCATTCACGTTAAGCCCCTCCCCTATATGTGCAGGTCTGCTGCCTGGTGTCTGTCAATGTGAGGGCAGCACTGGGGCCTAATGCAAGTGAGATAATATGCAGCCTTTACAGCCACAGCTAAAGAGGTCCGGTGTTAAAAATCTAGTGGGTGAATGATTCCTTAAACAGCAGCTACATTACTAATACATGAAGCAAGTCAAATTCCACTGTGGATTTACAACCATACAGTTATGTTATAGGAGTAAAATAGGAGGTAGTTTAATGAAAAGAACAGCCCATTCAGTTGAAATTGGCTATAGTCCATAACCTGAACAATGTGAAATAAGTTGGTTATGAGGTTGGCTATGAGGACTCATCCTCCTTGTCCTTTGGATAATCATTTGCTCATTTTCGACTTACTTTGCCTGCATAGTGCATAACTGTGAAAGAGGGCCCCTGATCCTGGGGTGGAGGGTTGCCGTTGCCATCCTTGGTTGTCAGGGAGATGCTGTTGGCGTTAGTTGCGTCCAGCTGGGTCTGAAGCTTCTTGTAGAGGTTCTGTTCAGCTGGACGTAGGGCCTGGCTCTCCTCGTCCAGAGCCAAGAGCAGACCTTGTGGCTTCTGAGGAGTCACAGCAGAGTCACACTGGGTCATGGAAGAAACAGTCACACAGCTATGCCCCAAACAGCCACACAGCTATGGAAGAAACAGTCACACGGGCATGTAGCAAATAGTCACACAGCTATGGAAGAAACAGTCACACGGGCATGTAGCAAATAATCACACAGCTACGGAAGAAACAGTCACACAGCAATGTAACAAATGCTCACACAGTTATGTAGCAAACAGTCACACAAATGTGTGGTTTCACATATTGTTCGACACAGTCAATGCCTTACAATTGAACTTCACATAATTGCACACTTTGCTGTATTTCATGGTATCCACCAGATCCTAATGACTGGATTTACTCCTGTTACATGCATAGTCTGGCTATGTGCGTAATGTCAGAACAGTCCTGGACCCATGCAGTTAGCAGGGGTTGAATGTATGAGCACTGTCTGACTGCCCTAAAACTAACCCATATGATTGTACAGGCAAAGCAGACAAATACATTATCTGGTTGTAGAATAACGTTCATCTGTGGGAGTCACAGATTTTGTGAGACTGATTGCTGTCTCTTTGCAACTCCCCTGTGAACCCCTGACACTTATAAAAGGTACCTGGAAGAAGAAGTCCAGCACGGCAGACTGGTTGCCGGGAGAGTGCAGCGTTTCCATGGTGACTCCATCCTGCAGACATTCTGTCTGCTCTTGCTGGAACAGCACCTCTGTAACAAACTGATGGATCCTCTCGCTGGTCATGTTGATGCAGAGCTGTACAGACATCACACACACACACACACACACACACACACACACACACACACACACACACACACAAATCAGTCTTAGTGCTGGCAATAAAACAAACAAGTAACCAGCCATCTAGTACGCCACCTCTCCCCTGCTCTCAGATCTACAAGAGACTCCTTTACAAACAGGCCAAGGATCATCACTGGTCATGCTCCACAAGGACACACACACACACACACACGTGTGTGCATGCAAACATGCAAGTGTGCGATGTTGCCTGTCTTACACTTTACTATTACATGATCAGCTGTGTCCATCCATACCCATGGCCTTCATATTACTAGCAATACTACCTGTGTGTCTGTGAGGCACAGAGGAGAGCTGGCCATTACCACAACAACAAATCTACTAATGGGCAGACAAGAACGAGATATGATTTCCTCCAGTTCACTGGGGTTTTTTCCTTTTGTGTGTGAGTCAAGCCCCTTCATTGATCTGGTCAAAAGTAACTCACATTAATTCACACACGGTGGATGACTGCCCTCTGAGTTAGCTCTGACCTCAAGAAGCTGTAGGGATTTCCTTCCACATCAAACCTCACCCCTCTGTATGTCCTCTGTCCTGTCTGTGCCAGGAGGAGCCAAGTCTCTGTCTCAGATTGCTCGACACAGGCCTACTGCCTACACAGAGTGCAGTAGGCCTGGGGGGGGGGGTTCCAGGGGGTTCCAGGACATTATTGTGAGTGATTTCCTTTGATGGGTAATTGCAGAAGCCGTTAATGGGGGGAGTCTTTATTGCAATCGTGGCAGATGTTGAGCTGAGTGAGATCACTGGCGCAAGACGAATTAGGCTGACCTGGATTCACCTGCCGTAACAGGCTGAGAAGAGGGGGTGGGAAGAGGCGTACACACACACACACACACACACACACACACACACACACACACACACACACACGCACGCACACACATATACATGCACACACGCACACACACACACACACACACGCACACAATTCTCTGTGTCTCCCAATGTTATCAAAGTTTTGGAGGACCCGTGATCTAAACAGAAACATCAAAGCCAATATGACAGCTGTGCGTGACTGTCACACTATTTCTAAACACTCAGACAGCTCTGTTTCAGACAAGCCCCGAACCCCCTCTTTCTGTTGCTTGAAGGAGACATCCCGGAACTGCAAGCTGGGCTATTCTGTAGCTTGTAGCGTTGACAGTTCATGCAAAGCGTAGACAGCACATTTTGACATTGATCATATTTAGATGCATTAGAGATTCTTCACGTTTTGCCATAGGTGTGTATAGAAAGCTATTGATGGCTCACGCATGGAGTTCACTGTCCCGGTGCATGCTGGGTCCATTTGTTAGATTGTGTTCTAGAGATTCCATCAGAGCCATGCACCATTTTCACTGGTGAACTTTGCCATTTCTGTGCTGGCTTATCTTAAACTGAGTGCTAAACTTAATTGTAATATTATTTAATATTCTAATTATTAGTAGTAGCAGCAGTATTATTGTTGTTGTTGCTGTTCTCATCGCTATAATTATATAATCATTTCAATTGAATTGTGTTTCAAGGTGAAATTTATCTCTAAACTATGTTACATCATATGATTGGCTAGACTTGACCTTTAAGCAGCTCATTAACTAACAAAGATGTGGTTTTAGCATTAAAAACCATACACAAAATATAATTACAAAATTCTGATGACAGAATATCTATCCTTTACTCATACAGACCGCATAAACTACACAAAAAACATACAAACAAAATGAGACAGGATTGAAAATATTCTTGTTCGACTATGTGGTAATTCATTGAAAAAAAATTCTCTTTGGAAAATGTATTCAAAGATCACAGTGGTATCCTTAAAGATTTTCCATGCATTTTAATGAGCGTTTTGTAAGGTTCAGTGCAGAAGAGCACCCCAGCCGCAGCAAATGGGAAGCCTAGCCTGGAGCCGTCCCCTGGTGCAGTACAAGGTTACAGCATGGGGCCAGTTCATTAAGAAACGCGGAAGAGACGACGCCCCGATACCAATGCAAATCCACGCTCACATCTTTAACGAGTCAACCCCCGCAGCTATTTGCAGTGATGATGTTTGTTTTCCCTCACACCTTACAACTTCATTCTGCACATTTTAACGGGCCTAATAAGGTGATTAAAATGTTCTGTAATTAGTGAGCTGGTAATTGAGAAAGGATGCTGGGGGAATAGCTTTTTTCTTGTACGGTGGAGGCAAATGGCTCTTCCACGACTGCTCTGCCACTATGTGCAAGTTTCAGCGCAATTTGACGGTGTCAGAGCTGATTAGACTCAGTGGTTTAACTTTGTTTCAAGGTGGAGATGACTTCTTGAAGGTTTGGCATTTGTGTTTTGGAGTTATGTCAAGCAGTTAGTGGGTTCCTTTTTATTTGGAGTGAATATCATATATTTGACACGCATATTGATTTTAGACTTTACTTTTCCCTGTTTAGCGCACATTCCGAAGTGGATGTAAATGTTAAAACAGTCCTTTCAATAATGAGAAATTGACTATAACACCATGAATGGAGTCAGTGGTGAACCTGAGAAACAGTAAACTTAGTATTTGCACATGAAATTCTCCACTTTATTGCAAAACATGCCACCAGAGCCATTTTAAATCCACTGACTGTCACATGCATTCTGTAGGTTATTGCGCGCTTTTATAATGATTCTGAGCATATGACATTATCAGGATTTGGCTATATTAAAGAAGCCTTTGAAGGTGCTTTAGGCTGAACCTGAGTGGGCATCAGTGCAGCGAGTGGTCAGATTAACGGTACCTGTGCCCCTGACACATTCGTGTTCTGCCAGTGGGGGGCGCCACCTGCCCTTTGCTGACTGTGATGGAGGAAGGGGAAGGGAGGATTGGCTGAACCTCGTTCCACTATGAGTGGAGGTCACCATTCTCTAGAAGAGACTGCAACCGACACGGCATGACCCTGTTGGAACCTGGCGTTTGCCAAACGAAGCCCTGCCAGGCATGGAAGAATGGCCACTGTGCCAGTCTGACTCACTGGTGTACCTGGGAAGTTACCACATCCCCCAAGTCAGACAGATCAGCGCGAGGCCTGGGAAAGGCACACCGACTGACATCTCACCGCCTCGCTTCCTGCCCGGGTGTCTCGGGGGAGCTTGGGTAAGCCTTTATCTCCTCCAGACCGGAGAGATTTACAGTGCCGTCTCAGCACCGCCAGTGAGGCTCACACACACGCTGCAGAGCTAACGCTCACACACACGCTGCAGTGTGTCTGAGACTGCCCCGGGAGGACCTCCTCATCACAGGAAGTAAATACTGAGAGACAGTAAAAAGATCTCTGTTACTCAGAGTGACGCAGTGATAGAGAGACAGCAAAGATCATATTTACAGTGAGGGCCAGGAATCAAGAGGGAAAGTGAAGCTCATTTTTACACAGTAAAGATGGAGAAATAGACAGACAGTAAAAAGCCTGGTTAAAGTGAGAGTCAGTGACAGAGAGGGGCAGTAAAGATACTTTTTACACAGTAGGATGCAGAAATAGAGAGACAGTAAAGATCCAGGTTGCAGTAAGAGTTAGCAAAAAATAGCAACCATTTACAGTGACAGTCGTTGAGAGAGAGAGTGACCATGAAAGATATTATTTACGGTGAGAGTCAGTGATAGAGAGACAGTAAAAGATCCTGTGTGCATTGATAGTCAGTGGCAGAGAAAGACCATGAAAGATCCTGTCTACAGCGAAAGGCATCTTGCCCAGCCCTGCGGTTTGGGATCAGACCTCATCAGGACTGATTTATGTGGTGATGAAACGGAGGACACCCAGACGCTCGGCAAATTAAGCGGCATTACACCCAACACAGCACATAATCCTGCTTTATTGTTCCTGCGGCTGGTTCAGCGCTGAGGTAACGTGATTCAATCGCGCGGAGTCAAATCCAGTTTGGCGCCGGGGACTCCACCGCGCCCAGTCTACAGTTCAGCTGAGGTGACAGCGGCGGCGTCGCTCGGCAGCAGAGCTCCGGTGTGGAGCGCGGAATCCTTTCCGCGACTTCGGAAATAAACCAGCTTCTCTTCCAAACCGTACCCGTCGGAGGAAAACCGACAGTGCTGCAACACCACAAACTGCCGTAGGTGCGAAGTCTTAACAACCTCACAAGCTCAGCCCCCTGTGAGGTACTGTGTGGAAATAGAGAAGTGTAGAACGCTCCTGACGTTTTTGAAACTTTCTGCGCTTCTCTAAGGGGTAACACGAGGCACTCTAGAGCGTGGCTGTGTAAGGGATCGGAGCTTGATACCCTCTGCTCCCTTCCAGAGGAGCCCGCCAACCAAGATGCTTTTTACTCGTGCTTTACTCGTGCTCTGTCATAATGGATCAGGGGCATCGAGGGCTCGGCCTCTTCTGTCTCCGTAAATAACACAACGGCACGCTCTGGTACAACCAGCTTTGGGTAGCAAAATGCTATTGCGTGCTCTGCTGTGGCGGATTATGGCTTAACGTCATCAAGTGCTATTCACGGACAACTGCACAATTTCAACAAAGAGCAGCACTCTCAACAGAAAACACCCACACAAAACCTCAGTAAAACCACCCAGAATCTAGGGTGACATTCCACCTTCAAATAAATGCTATCAATAGGGTTTGATGAAACTGCCAGACAGGGGGTCTGGAGTAGGTTCAAGACATCACGATATAAAATTATTAACATATGAGCAATAATGGAAATCTTTTTTTTTTTTTTTTTTTTACATAAGACATCCATACAGTACCTGCTCAAAACAATTCTTCTGAAGGTCCTCGAATCCGAAGATGTCCAGAATTCCAATTTCCAGCATGGAGTCTCTGTGAATGAGACGGGAAAGGGGATTAGAGCAAGACTCCGGACGTGACATGGAGTGTTTAGAGGAGGAGGAAGGGTGTCAGGGAAGGCCCAAGGTTCGAAGGGGCTCCAGGAGCAAGCCCCATTCCACGCCATTGGTCAGTTGTATTCCATGCTCGAGGCTGAAGGTGACTCACCACCACAGCGCCACCGTGTCATCTGCCACCTGGCTGAGCCGGTGGGTCGATGACAAACGTCAACGCCCATTGATCAGCAATAATTGCTTAATCAGTGTCGGTTTCCCTGCCCCGCCCCCAAAAACAGCGATAAAAAAGGGCAACCAAACCTCTGATTAAGTCCAACAAGCCCATCTCTTTCACAACATATTGATTACACGCCAGCGTTGAAAAAACGGCGATGACGGATTTAGTAAATTCATTGGTATCACTATTGAACTGTGTCCCCTCCTGAAGCAGTGCGCTTAGACTTGACTGGGGCCATTAACGAGCGTAATGAGGGAGCAGTCACTGGCTCCGGGTTTCTAAACGGCCAGGCTCCCATCTGCTGTTACACATCTGCTGTTACACAACACGTCTCACACTCAATATTCAATACATTTACACTGACACACAGACACCAATGTACACAATGCACAAATTTACTGGTAATCGTCGTGTTAGTCTGATTGTTCGGAATGGCCTCAGCAACTTAACCTCCTCAGAAGATCTCTCCTGCTCCTATGCAGGTGGCCCAAGGTTTGAAGAAGAACAGCAATTCATGGCACGCATCACCCTTATTTCAGTTCCTCTCTGCATGACCCAGGGAAGCATTAATTGCATTTCACACTGACATTAAATCACCAGGGCCTCAGCACGCTGATACGGTCAATATGTTAAGAAGTAGATGCAGTGTTAAAGGATTATGTAGGCTTTTGTGCGAATAAATATGGCTCTGTGCATGTAAGGCTTTTGGTTGGCTTTTGGGCTTTGGCTACAGGGACGCCTGTTGTTAATGTTCCCAGGCCTCAGGAATAATGGAGGCCTGGGCGGAGAGGCTGAGGTCTCTGGTTTGCAGCACAGAGCGCCTCACGGCTAGTGAGACCTTGGTGATGGCAGCCTTGGTGAATGTGGCCCGCTTAAGTAACTGTTTGAAAATGCTCCAGCAATTCCTGATTGGTAGGCGCAATTGGTTTTCTGTAATTGTTGCATAGTGCCAAATTATCTCTGTTCCATAGCTCAAGGGAAATGAGACCCTGTTGTCCTAAGTGCCAGGAGCCAGGTTTTAAAGGAGTCCTCAGTGCCAGGTGACGAATGAGCCGTTTGAGCTAGGTGTTGGATGAGTACGTCCTGCATGAGTCTTCAGTGCCAGGTGCTGGTTGTGTCAAAGCCTGATGTTGAACGAGTCCTCAGAACTGGGTTCTGAGTGGTTAGTCAGTGGCAGCTTTACTATAATTGATCACTTTCTTATGGGACACACCAACTCAGAGCCTTCAAAAAACACAGGGATGAGGGCTATGATATTGTACCACTACTGTAAG